>JAVDPK010002993.1:250565-266601 GCA_034780415.1 Cichlasoma orientale
ATACAACTCATCATCCTGTAAAGGATCTACAGTGCTGTGCAAAATCTTAAGCGACCCCGCATTTCTTTATTTTGCTAGGAAAATGGGAAATAGGTGCTGCGATTCATTGAGACGTGTGCAAAAATATACTATATTGCCAAAAGTATTCACGCACCCATCCAAATCAATTAATTCGGGTGTTCCAATCACTTCTGTGGCCATAGGTGTGTAACACCAAGCACCCGGGCATGCAGACTGCATCTACAAACATTTGTGAAAGAATGGGTTGCTCTCGGGGGCTTGGTGAAGTCCAGCATGGTACCATGGTAGGATGCCACCAGTCCAACAACTCCAGTCGAGAAATTTTCTCTCTACTAAATGTTTCACAGTCAACTGTTAGTGGTATTGTAACAAAGTGGAAGTCGAATCATGCTTCTCCATCTGGCAATCTGATGGACAAGTCTGGGTTTGGCGGTTGCCAGTAGAACGGTACTTGTCTGACTGCATTGTGCCAAGTGTAAAGTGTTTTTCAGGAGTTGGGTTTTGCCCCTTAGTTCTAGTGAAATGAACTCTTAATGCTTCAGTATACCAAGACATTTTGGACAATTTCATGCTCCCAACTTTGTGGGAACTGTTTGGCGATGGCCCCTTCCTGTTCCAACATGTGTGGAAGAACTTGATTGGCCTGCACAGAGTCCTGACCTCAACCTGATAGAACACCTTTGGGATGAATTAAAGTGGAAACTGTGAGCCAGGCCTTCTCATTCAACATCAGTGTCTGACCTCACAAATGTGTTTCTGGAAGAATGGTCAAAAATTCCCATAAGCACTCCTAAACCGTGTTGAAAGCCTTCCCAGAAGAGTTGGAGCTGTTATAGCTGCAAAGGGTGGGCCGACATCATATTAAAGCCTATGGATTAGGAATGGGATGTTACTCAAGTTTATATGTGAGTCAATGCAGATGATCAAATACTTTTGTCAATATAGTGTACATGGAAACACAGTATATAAGACAAAAACAGTTTGTATAATTCTAACAAGCTTGGAAGTCAGTATTAGGTGTGAACACCATTTTTTTTCAACACAGCCAGAACCCTCTTAAGCAAGCGTAGCCCTGGCTAGGAAACAGTAATGTTTGATATTTTTTGATGTAAGTGAATAACCTAGACCTGTCTTTTTGTTTGGAAAAATAAGATGAATGTATCTGGTGAAATGTTACGACATAACCTAGCCAACCAGCGGAGAGCTTCCAGCTGTTGGCCTTGATCATGTGAATTTCCGCACTTGCCATTGTATTCACGTCTCTACAATGCTGTGTGTTTGGCAAATTGCTGTGTTACAGCACAGTTGTTGAGGTTGGAAACGACTACTCTGTGGGTTACTGTTCAGAACTTTACCCTGCTCAGCAGTGATTAAGAAAAAGTTGGTCAGTAACCTGTTGGGTTCAAAGCGTGTTCTGAAGCCTCTGTGACAGACACACACGCGTTTGTGTGGGCAAAATGGCTTGTGACTGTGACTGTTAATTTTGAAAATGTGTAAGTCAGTTGTGTGCTTATTGAATGTTGCTTTGACTAAGTTATGATATATGTGTAAAATTTATTTCAGTAGTAAGCAAGTTGTTTAGTTGGTAATTTAGGAAGTGTAGGTTGTTGTGGTATGCAACCACTTAAGCTACAGTCAGTTGCTGAATGAAAGTAAAATCTTAAACCAATCAAGTTGATAGGATTATAGTTCACTTAGCTCTTTGGAAATCAACCTTATTGGTACAAAAATACTATTTTCTTCCTCATTAACTGTGTTATCTTTTTTCATAGATTCATATAAACAAATGGGAACAAATGAAGTGCCTTTATGACAGGCTACTAGTAACAAAGTGTCTGTATATGCCTGTATCATTTGAATGTCATTTCTCATCCACTGATGGTTACATTTTGCTAAATATTATGTGAGTGACTCATCTCTGTGCAGCTTTCTAGCAATTTCAAAATTGCCCTCACTGGCACAATGAGCGACATACCGTACAATTACAGGTCGAGACATGCTGACATACTTACATGCTCTTACTGGCCCAAACCTGGAGCGCCTAATCTGTCTGGGGGATGTTGTGTTTACTGTTTGATTGTTTCTGTCCCCAACCAAATTCTGTTGCCAAGCTCTTCCGTCCAAATTTGCTTAGTAGCTGTGATTATGTTTGTCACCAGGCAACATTCGCTCTGGAAAACAATTATGTAAGAGACGCAGGATTGCCACTAAACTGTTTACAGAAGACTCATTCAGAATTACTGTCATTTTTTTTCTCGCTTTAAGAAAAACGCTATGCTGTAGCATTTAGCTCCAATATATTTTGAAACTGTGTCACATATTTAAATACTGCTTACTTCCTAAAGAGACTCGAAATAGAAAACGTCCTTTGCCTGCTTTTATGGTTTGAAAATGATTTCAAAATGAGTGCTTCCTGGGAGTACGTCTCTTTTTCTTTGGATTCCTGTGATTTATTGCCTTTAAAAAACAGACCTGTGATTAACTATTCATTAAATGACGTTTATTACAAGTTTGTAATGAGGTTATTGCACAGGAAGGAAAAAAACACTTGTATGCATGTTTTACCACTGGTCAGAGAAATGGGTTCACTATTCTTGGACATTTTGTTGTAGCGTTAGGGCAGAGATCTGCACTCTGTGCTCCGCCTGTGTTTGAACTCGCCTTCATACATAATCCATTTTAGCTTGGAAAGTCGCTGAAATAAAACACAGCAGGTGAAACGTTCATCCAGTTGCATTATTGTAACAACCAGGATTTGAAACCTTACTGTAGGCTTCTGGTTTCAGTAAATATGACAGTTTTCTAAATAACTACACGGGTATTGAAAATCCAAGGATCGTCCAAGTATTGTTATTTTTCAAGGGCTGCGTATCTGGCAGTCTCTGTGGAGCATGACCAACTTTCTTCAAATACACAAAATTGTGTTGTCAACCAATACAGAGAAAAGTACATTTTAAGTATTTCCTTCCTGGAGATCCACTTAACGTGGATCAGGCTGTTGACCCGAGTTTGCTCAAAATTGAATTTAAGCCAAGCTGATATTAATGCAGAAATAAATTAAATGTATCGTAATTGTACTGTACGTTGTTATAAAAGTACGCATATATTAAAATACACATGTACAACTGAACATTCATATTCATACAATTTTACAAATACAAGCATAACCTACATATATTTTTGAGAAACTATGAAGAAAAGACAACAGCTCAAAAATCTCCCTCTCTCTCTCTCTCTCTCTCTCGCTCACACACACACACACACACACACACACGCAAAGAGAAAACCAAAGACATCAGCTATCGATCGTTTGTTTCTTTCAGTTCTGTATTGTGTACAGTCTGATCTCTGCAGGCAGTGTTGCTGCTTTAAGCTGCTGTTTGTTCTACACTGTGTCTGTGCTGTAGAAAAGCTGCCTGGTGCTACAATGATCAAAGTGGATGTAACATAGTAGCAGACCTAATATGCTCATTTCTAGCCCAATTTTTTCTTGGCCTCTTCTAGAGGCCCCTATTTATCTTATACTGGGCCTTGGTGCAGTAGCAAGGTTGTAAACCTGTGTACCCATAGTGTTTCAAAAATTTTCATCTTTCCAATTCTGCCAAGTTATCAGGTGAATTTTAGAGATTCAGATTTATTTTACAGCTGACTGAACTGATCATCTCAGGAGCTGCCTCGTGTATTGACACCTAATCAAAGCATTAGATTATACAAAAAGTCTCCATTTGACCACTGGGAGGCGCTGCAATAAGCAAAAACATGTTTGTTCTTTCAGTGCACAAAGTCACGCTTTTAACATGACCAGATTAAGTTGCCATGGCGACTGAGCCCTGCAGAATCACTTGGACCCCTCTTTGGTGCTTGTAGCTATTATAGAATTACACTTGAGAACTTTTAGAACAGGTTCAGTAACATCAGTGGCGACTGACTCATCTACATTTTTGTTTAGGGGGGAGTGAAAATGCCAGTTTCTTTAGAATTTTTTTGTTGTTTCACTCTTGCCTGGTGATGAAGACGAGCAGACTTGGTGTTTCATAATTCTTCCAACCGGTTTCTTATACATAGTCAATTATTTTGGCCTTGCAGTTTTGATGTCGTCACTGACTCAAGTTGGGAGTTGATTTTTCATGTAAAAATTGCAACAATTAAGTGGTTGAAATCATTTATATCAGAGACTAGTCTATAGTTAATAATGTGTAATATAAGTTCTGATGCTGACCAGTGTTTTCAGATGCCACCTTCCTCAGTAATGTCTTCACTCTGCTGGTGACACCCCTGGAAATTACACCTGGTGGCTCCTCTCATAAATGGGCTCAGATGACATGGTGCTCAAATGTATGGGAACAAATACACAACAAATCCTGCCAGTGTTGGAGGGTGGTCAAAGGAAAAGTATGTCACACTGTGATCTCACTGCCCACACATTCCCGTCCTAATTCGGAAAGCTACTTTCTTGTATTCTCTGTGTGAGTGAGTGTGTTTATGCAACCGTGTGAGAGAGAGAACAAGAGAGAGTGCGTGCCAGACACAGAGACTCTAGTGTTTTCAGCTCAAGCAGCAGATTTCGCTACGATAATCAGCTGGATTGTTTTGCTCGCCCAACATCTGTCTCAAACACACACAAACACAACCATTATATAGTCATTACTGTCAGGCTGATGCTGTGCAGCCCTCTCTGACATGCTCTTTCTCTTATACATCTCCTTCCTTCTTTCTTTGTCTTGTTCCTGTCCTCTCCTGTCTTCTCTTCTTCCTCCAGACGGTTTCGATCTTGGAGCAGCGGCTGACGCTGACAGAGGACAAGCTCAAGGAGTGCTTGGAGAACCAAATGGAAATCGGTCTACATCTCCAGAGAAGAGAGGACGCTTAAAGTTAGCGGTACCAGAGACACATTGATCTGCGGTGCTGGAGGGGGAAATGTGGTTGCATCAACACCGCGCACCGTTACTATTAGATCACACTGAAAGCAAGGACTGAATCTTAAATGCACACTGAGCTTTACTGCTGATATGCCGTGTCTGGCTGTGTTGCAAAGAGATATTAGAAGTGAAGGAGTTGAATATTGGAAAAGTTTGTGTGCAGCAGTGCTGAGCATGCAGTCCCCTTTCTGCTGACAATACGACCTGCTGCTACTACTGTCACGCTGTGTGTGTGTGTGTGTGTGTGTGTGTGTGTGTGTGTGTGTGTGAGTGTGATTGTGCACAATGACTCCTTGTACAAGTGTCGACACACATGCACTGTGTGTATGTTTTTATCCCAGTCTGTCTTGCGTAGGAGGCCATTAGCCAGTGCATTTTTTTTTTCATTGGAAAGTGCATATCACTGTATTTGTCATTTCTAACAGGAAGGATGTGGTTCAGTGATCCTGTTGCTTTAAGGCAGTTAGTCAAGAAGTTTGTTCTCCTCTGGTTCATTAACTTTTACTCATGTTTGTTATTAATACTTGCAACAATGATTTTAAATAATACAGTAGAGCAGTCATTGCAGAGCCAATGCGGTGCCTTTATTTTGTTTAACATGAAGGAATGTTTCTAACTAATAAGTTTGAGGGCGTTTTTATTCAAATTACAAGGTCATCTGGTGATAATTTGTATTTTTTATTTTTTTATTTTTTTTTACTGTCAACAGATCCCATAAGAAGACTGAAATGACAATTCTTTGGTGCCTCTAACAAGTGCAAGTGAGATTAATAGGTTAGTGATTTTCATGGCAATTGCTGACAATGAGACAATGATAAAATAATACCAGTCCTCATATTTTATGTTATGTTATGGTGCTTTTTACATTGGTTCTAAGTTGGATGGAAAATACCTTGATCCATGTCTTTATGCCCTGTCAATAAAAGTTTTATACACTAAAAGTACACTTCTAATAAACGTTTTAACCTCTCAGCTTTGGCGCGAAAGTCAACGTTAAGGGATGAAATATTTCAGGCTCCTCTTGAATAATAACGAGTATCATATTTTGTTTCTCGGCGGGAAAAAAAAGGGTTGTTTCATATTTGCTGCTAAATTAATAATGTAACAGGTACCACTCAGAGACTCGTCATGTTCTCATTTGATGAGCTAAAGTCATACCCGGAGAAGTCATGACTTCCCTGTCTTTATTGTGCTGAGCAGAAACATTAGGATCACGAGCAGTGAGCGGTGTCATCCATTGCTCACGGCAAGTCATTTTTCAACCTGTTCTTTGCCAGATTTTGAGTGATGATTAATTTTAAAAAAAGTATGGGGGTGGCAGCTAAATATGCCTGCCCCGCTTGTGTCCAAAATCCTTAGGTTTCACCCCCCAAGTAATTTACGTAACCCGAGCGCTGATGCTAGATCAGTACTTTTATTTTTAGAAGCTTCATTGAAAATGTGCCCAAGGCAGCGCTTAGACTCACACTGTGATTTCTCAAAGAACAGATTCATGTGAGCTGCAACTATTTGTTGTTTTTTTTTCTTTGTTTGTTTGTTTTCTCTTTAATTTCATTTTATTTTTTCAACAAACTGGAAGTATGATTATAAATAGTAATGAGTCATCTTCAATCCTGTTGTGGAGGTCTCATTGCAGTGCCATTAAGAAGGGAAAATATTAATGACTGTTTCTTTAAGACCCGGCTCGGGCTCTGCACTGATGGAAAAAGAAGAAAAACAAAACCGGAATTCTGGAGCTGCGTTGCCGGGCCCACTCTCTTCCTTCCTGTCTGGGGCCCGGGGACACACACACATACACACACACACACACACGCACCGACACACGCACTCACAGAGAGACACTCCAGCCAGAGAAAACAACTCCCTTTACTATGGGCCTCAACTAGACAGCCTGCCAGGAGCACCAGTGCAGGAGAGGAGGGGCTAAAAGAGTAGGTTCAATAACTGTTAAGCTCCACTGTGAGTGTGTGCGTGCATGTGTGTGTGCACTTCTTTTTACCCATCTTTGTGAGGACCCAGTTGTTGACCTCAACAATGAGGAAGTCATAAAGCGAGGAGCATTTTTTGCTGGTCCTCTCTTTCAATCAGACCTTTGTTGGGCTGTCTGGGACTTTGTTTTAAACTTGGTTAAGTTTAGATTCACCTTAGAGGTGAAAACATTGGTTGATCAGTAAATTGGTGGACAGAAAGGTTTTCTCATCAGCTTTTAAAGTGAAAATACCAGTCAGTCTTTTTTTAATCATTTAAAATTATTAATCTGGGGGAAATGACAGATTAATCACTGATGAAAGTAATACAGAGTTTCAATCTTCAGTTTTCTCCACCTTGAACCCTTTCATTCTTTTGGGTGACGCCGCTCAATTTGTTGAGACACAATGTCGTGTGGCAAAAAGTTTATAACAGCCAGGATATCGTGGCTGCTGCAAACTTGAACCTGGCTCGCCTTTTGCTGCAACACGATGTAACAATATCCGCCAAAGCATTGCAGTGGGCGATCAGACATTCCTGTGTAATAGATTACTATACAACTTAGTTGAACTTCTAACGTTTACCATGTGATTATCAGGACAGAATAGTCTTCGCTGTGGTATTTTCCAGAGAAGGGAAGTTCTTTCTCAGGGTAAGATAAGCCCTAATAACTAGTGGGACTATTTCTCAAGATTTTATAGTACCTGACACAAAACATATTTGCCAACAATTATGCGTAGGGATTTAGTTGTGATGGTTAATGTTTTAACAAGCCAGAGGGAATCCACTTTTAAAAACGGTCCTTAGAAGTATAGCTCTTTAAATGTGTCTGTGTATAAGCGAGGAAAGAAAAGTTGAGGAGCAGGGCGCTGTAATATGCAGCCCATGTGTGGCCACAAGTGTGTGTGTGTGTGTGCGTAGGAGGGGGTTGGTGATCCTATGAGGAGAACATCTGGATATGTTTTTCCTGGTGTGCTGTGGTTGCCGCCACTCTTTGTGTGTATGTGTCAGTGTGTGTTTTAGTGCTTTACTAGTTCAGTGTGTCAGGCCTTTACACTCTCCTGCTCTTCTTGGCTTTTTGTTTCGTCAAACATCGTGTTATATTCTGACAGTTTTATGATGGTGAAATGATAATAGGGGCTCTGACTGCCAAATGTTTCTGCCCTCTTGAAGCAGGTGGAGGATGTGCTGCCATATAGTTCACATAAACTGTGCAAAGCCATTTGGTGTTCTTAGAACTGCAAGTTGTTGCTGCACGTATCCAAAACACTGAAACACTCATTTCCAGCATAGTGGTCATTGCTTAACGAGCTGATGGGGAACTAGAGGTTTTGTAGTTCTAGGAAATAAAAGAGGAGTTGACTGAGGATATAAAATACTCAGAACAGTTACAAGGAAGTAAAATAACACAGAATAGCCCAGCGTTTTGGAAACTATAGGTTGTGCAATGGACAAAAATTTCCAGTGAATCAGGTGCACTATACATTTTTAAAGACCCAATGAGATGTTCATAAACAGACAGAGACACATTCAAGGACTCGACAGAATAATGCAAAATTACTGGATAACCGCAAACAATCCCCTGAATTACAGTTTGTCATTTATAAAAAGAAACCCAGAAATAAGCAGTTGATATTTTCCAAAGATATATAACCTAATAACAAAGCTTCCTTTATTTCTTTCTAACCTGGATTGTTTAAAAAAAAAAATCTACAAAAATATTACATCAAAGGGGTTGTGTAGTATGTCAGTCAGTGTAAAATGCCTGTAATTTGACTGCAACCTAATTATGTCCCACTTTGAAGCAGTGATTGAATCAGTGATCAGTCCTTTCTCATAAATGGTTTAGCACAGTGTTTAAAGCTGAGACAGACCCCCTCGCCTGAAAGTAAGACCACTCTCCCTGGCATCATAAACTGTTAATGCACTTAAACAACCTTCAAGAACAAAGAGCAGAGCTGCTAACCAAATTCAACTTATTTTAGGACTGGTTTTGTCTTCGGGGGGTTGAAGTGTTTTTACACCACAGATTTATAAATATATTTATTTATTATGACTGCTTACAGTGCTTCACAAATGTATTAGATCACCTGTCATAAAAGAAAACACAAATATAAAAAAAAAAACTGTCAAAAACGTATTTAAAGCTAAAAATTATACTGTTATTTATTCTGCAAATAACAGACTGAATTCACATTTTTATATCCAAATTTGAGCTGGTACACCAGAAATCAGAAATGAATCAAGCCTAATATTCAGCCTCTAAAACTAATTTTTCTGTGTAGGAATACAAGTACAGTAAATAACTATAATTTGGCATCTTAATCAAAAAAATAATATGATTTACTATTTTTTCCTGCTCTTTGTAAAACAGTACATTTGAAAAGTCATCAATACTAACAATAATTATATTTTAGCATTAAAAATGCCATTTTGATTAAAGAGCTTGCACGTACAGGTGGATTAACTGTTCTGGAAACATTAACAAATTTATTTTGGTAATATCCAGTGTGGCATAAACCTTTCACTGGATCGTGCTCTAGTAAATTTGTTCAGCGCTGTACTAATTTCAGAAATTGCCGATGGGCCCCTCAACATCACTTATTCTACGTATTGCTGACCTTTAATTAAAAAAAGAACAACACGTTTGTGTTTTTTAGGGGAATACACAATACAGATCTGCAGGTTGGGAAAGTTTCTCTACCAACAGAGGTGCTTTCCCACCTCTGCTGACCCGTTTCCTTGGAGAAACAATGATTACTACATTTATCAGAAGCGCTTCTGTGATTACTAAATTGCTGTGTTTCCTTTCCCCTAGGCTCCTAAATTAGATTTTTGGTAGCTGCCTCCATCAGTTTTTCTACGATCTCAGACTGAGAGTCAGACATTCACATAATTTTCCCCTGAGTGTAACACTATAAATGTTTTCTAGGAATGACAATCACATAGTGTGCACTGCTATTTTTCTAGCATTTAGAGTCCATATATATATATATATATATATATACACACACACATCCTTTTTCTTGGATAAAAATGTTATAGGGAAGCTATTATTTCTCCTGGGTAGCTGTACATGAGTCATTGTTCAAAATAATCCTTATGTATGATATACTGAACATTGGTACACGCTTTCAGTTCATCCACAGTCTGAAACAAGCCATTTTAGGTCACTTCCCTTAAAGCCAGCGTTCTCAGGTTTGGATTTGCAGACACCATGTGATGTTAACTTGTCAGATATTTTGGATGTGTGACAATCATGGTGACAGTGTAGGATCAAGTGAAGAAGGCCTCGGTCACACAGGCCTAGAGAGTGGTCCGCAACCATCTGATAACCACCCATCATGAGGGAAGAATGTGTGTACCAGTTGCAGGAGATTGTTCACAATTGCTGGGAAAATGACTGCTAAAGTCCGAGTCATGCCATCAGTGACCCCCTGGCAACCACCTGTCTCTAGGGAAAAATGTATTCCTCAACTGGTTGCCAAAAACCTCCTGTGATTGCTTTGTTCTCTAGCAAATAGCGCTGTGAAAAAGTATTAGCTCCCTTCTTGAGTTCTTTTTTTTTTTTGCATATTTGTCACACTTACATGTTTCAGGTTATCAAACAAAACTTAATACTAGACAAAGATACAAAATGAAGTTTTAAAATGATGATTTTATTTATTAAGAGGGAAAATAAATCCATCCAAACCTCCCTGGCCTGATTGCCCCTAAACCTAACAACTGGTTGTGCCACCCCCGGCACCAAGAACTGCAATCAAGCGTTTGCCACAAATGGCAATGAGTCTCAATCAGATTGAAGTCTGAAACTATGAACAGTGCAAACGGAGACCTTCAAAGTAAAAGTTGCACTTTTTGAAACATGTCAGCTGTAGCACTGAGGCACAACTTTTGCTTTGAAGGCGAGCCTTTTCCATTTCCAGTATGCGTCACACTTTTTTAGGTTTTACTACCATTTGGTTAGTAATTAGCGAGTATTTAGCAACCATGGCAATCTGCTTTTTTTTTCCTTTTTTTTTTTTTTTTGACATTTCACTGCGGCTTACTATATTTTAACAAAAATAAGGAAAAGCATAATGGGTTCCCTGCTCACAGTTTTGGGGTTGTTAAAACCCTCTTATTCCTCACTGGCTGGCCTTCTTTAAATCTGTGATGATTCCACTGAAAGAAACTGAAACTCAAGGTCTGGATGAACAGTTTATTCTGAAAAGCTAATTTTGCGCAAGCTTGTTTTCACATGTTTCAGATGGTTGTGTTGTCATAGCCTGTGATGAAGGAACATATCATGTTAACAGTTTTTTTCTCCAGAGATTAGAACTCTTTATTAACTTAATACCTTAAATGATAATAATTAGAACAATATACTGATTAAAAAAAAATTCACACAACCTAACTAGCCAAATACAGCTTTAATCCTGCCAAGGATTCTCTGACCACTGCTGTATTTTTGCCACCAAAAAAAAAAAAAAAAAAAAAATCCCCTGTGCCTCATTTCCTGCTTCACCCCTCCTTACCTCCACTTTCACTCCCCTCACTGCCTCCTACTTCTTCCCCCTCTGAGACTGAGGCTTGACGGCGGTGGCTGAGGTTTGGCGCTCTGCTCCTCCAGCCTACGCTTAAGCTTTTGCTCCAAAACCCTCTTTTCCATTCAATCCCGAGGGGAGTGAAGGGATGTTGGGAGAGAGGTTAATTTTTTTCCTTCTGTTGTAAGACAATATAACAAGAAAGGTTTTAATTTTGTTGACCAACCAGACTGTTTTGGCAGTCTGAAAAAGAAGCTGCAGTTCATCTAAAAAGCAATTTCAGCTGCCCTTTTATCATCAGTCTATATCTGGATTCATTTCAGCAAACAGAAACTTATTCACATCTGCTGCTCAGCAAAGATTTTCATTCTCTACACATCTATAATTTGGATTGGCTAAATATATGCAGCAGTTCATGCTGCTTTGGTTTTGAGGACAAACAGAACATGAAGCGTCCGTGTATGTAGCATAACCTGTAAATGCTCCAAAGGTTAGCTCTAAATTACACATTGCTACTCCTGAGGTGACACAAATAAAACCAGCATGCACACGTTACACTTTGTGTGAATGCTGAGTTTAAAAAACAAAGGCCTACTTTACAGCGGGCCAACCCATAAAATAAACCTAGAGATAAGTCAGAGAACACCCACCCCTTTCCCAAAGCCTCACCTCATCTTAAGCTTACCTGCGTCTCCAAAGGTTGACTGTGCTGACACACCCATCATTTAAGAAAGCCATTCACCAGAAATTTAGCTGAAAACAAAGTATTCTTCTTGATGACTTCCTGAGTAAATCTTTTTTTTTTCTTTCAATTTCATTATCCATGTTCTTAAATTCCCCCAAGTCCCTGACAGAATACAGGAAACATGACCTTATTGTTGGAGTATCCACTGCTATTGTTTTTCAGTTGTTACTGTAACAATGGGTTATTGTGTAAAATCATATCCTTCTGTTGTCCAAATAAAAGCGAAGGCGCATTAATAAAAAAGCTAAACAAAAAAAATGACACTTTCAACAAGTCTGTTGTTACAACTTTACATTAGCATAATTAGATTAGATTTGATTTGATAAAAACTTTATTAATCCCTTTGGAAAGATTCCGTCAGGGAAATTAAAGTTCCAGTAGCACTTTTTACAGATAAAATAGGCACACAAACGCAGCAGAAGTCACGATAAACAAACATATGAAATGGAGCAGCATCTAACATAAACATAACACAGAAGGCTGGGAAAAGGTGTTAACGGGCTGTCAGTGGCATTAATTTATTGTGATTGGAGCTTTTGGAAACTTAAAAGATTTATTAAAGTGTCATGTTGCCAAGTGATAATATTTCAGATTTTCTGATATTCCGAAAACTGATAAATATGTTTGTAATTACACTCAAGGGCTACAAACTAAAGATTAACTTTAGCCATATATGTTTATCTTACAGAACGGTGCGTTTGGAATTGGGTCATACTGGGCTGGGCATGTATGTAAACAATAGCTGAAAAGTCTAGACTAACTTATTTTCAGGACTGTTTTATTGGTTCTGCGGTTCTATTGTGCAGTCACTTTGTTAGGTGCGCACGTTAATGGAAATATCTAATCAGCCATTCACATGGTAGCAACTCAGTGCTTTTAGGCATGTAGACATAGTGAATGTGACCTGCTTAAGTTCAAACGGAGCATCAGAATGGGGAAGAAAGGTGACTTAAGTGACTCTGAATGTGGCATGGTTGCTGGTGCCAGACGGGCTTTTCCGAGTATTTCAGAAACCGCTGGCCTACTGGGATTTTTCCACACAGCCATCTCTGGGATTTACAGAGAATGGTCTGAAAAAGAGAACAGCCTCGATCGCTGCTCTGTTACGATGGTAGGGTCCGAATTTGGCATAATCACCATAAAGCCATTGCTCCATCCTGCCTTGTATCAATGGCTCAGACTGGTGGTGGTGTAATGGTGTGGGGATATTTTCTGGGCACATATTGGACCCCGTAGTACCAAATAGGCATCATTTAAATGCCACAGCCTACCTGAGTATTGTTGCTGACTGTGTCCATCCCTTTATGACCACAGCGTACCCATCTGCTGATTTCCGCTTCCAAGCACGATAATGAACCCTGCCACAAAGCTCAAATAATCTCAAACTGGTTTCGTAAACATGACACGAAGTTATACGTCTAAACTGAGTCTAAATGTAAGTTGCGTAACATAAGCTCAGATTAGATATTATCCTGTAAGTGTGCATGAAAAAATAAAGAGGAGGCTTTTATCAAAAGTTTGAAAAATCTTCCTGGATTTTTAGAGAAGTTCTATCCACTTCTATTTTCATGCATTCCAGGAGTTCATCTCCTTGTGTGCTCATATTCACTGAGTGCTTCATAGATAATAAAAAGTCATCATGACATAGAGCCGCAAAACATTTGGAGTGACCTTTTTAACCTTAAGTCACGTAATGGTATCAGCCAAAGTCTGATTCGAATTCATGTCATTATTTCACGCTCTGATGTCAGTGTTATGCTTAATCTGCATTTCTTGAACTGGAGATCCAGGGTCTTTTTTTGTTTGTTTGTTTGTTTGTTTGTTTTGGGGGGCTTTTTGTATTATGAGGTAAGCTCATAAAGCTCATTTTAAATAATATTAATAATATTACAGCTTTAGTAATGAAATCAGTTCTATGTTCCTAAAATTACTCAAATGAATCTTGTGTTGGTGTTTGGTCAGCTCCTCTCAGTCTGTAACACATTGAGCTAAAACAGACCGGAGGAAAGTGAAACTGTGGAACAGATCGTTAGGGTGTCATTTGGTCACCTTTGACCATCTGTCTTTATGGCCCTGCCTCTGAGCTGTCAGAGTGATATAATGGGGTGAGGCTGAAGGTGTGTGTGTGTGTGTGTGTGTGTGCAAAAGGGAGAGAGGCAGGGAATTGTGGACTGAGTTAACATACGATGAGTCACCTCTCATCAGCTTTTATAGTCTAGGTAGGTATAGTGTGTTTGCTCTGCAGGTTGATCAGATACAGTAGGCAGGGTTACAGAACAAGGTTAAAAAGATGTAAATGTTCAAATAAAGAGGTTCATTGTTGCTTTTGTTATGTTTACTCAGTGATTTATTAAATACTTACTCAAACACGGAACAAAACCAGTGTGTTTTCTGGAACTGATCCAAACCGTGAGAGCAGCAGTGTGATTTTGAGGACCGGTTGGGTGACTCAGTTTATGGGTGGATTTCTTCTATTAACTCTTTAATGGTCAAAATGTCTGTCCACTCCTGTAAGGTTTGTAGGCCATTTATTATTTTGAAATCAGTAAAACCTCAAGCAAAACCGCAGCTCTTCTGAAGGGTTTTTGGGTTAGCCCTCAAGATCTTTTTAAAAATTCTATACACATACTTTGTAGAAGCAAAAATAATACTGTGCAAAGGTATAAGGCTCTAAGAGTACGTTTTCAAAATATAATGCCAGACTTATCATTCAACTTCATATAAAGTGCAGTAAACAGAAAAAAAACTCGGAGCTTCATTCTAAAAACACTGCGTACAAACTTTTGATGCACAAATCTGTAATTCATCAATATTTTATTCATACTCTACAAATACATTTGGAACATCTTTAGACCATACATACAATAAATGATGGAGCCTTAGCTGTGTTGTGTTGTTACTACTAATAACAATAGCAATCATGGTATTATTATTCTCATTATTATTGTTATTATTCCTTTTTGGTCATTATTTATAGTCTTTCAAAACACCAGAAGCCAAAAATCACAAAGTGCTTCACAACAGAAGAACAAAAGTAGAAAGGGGAAAAAAAAAAGAAAAAAAAAAGCCTAACCAAACACAAGTCTAAAAAGATGAGATGAGGCATCTTATCATTAAAATATCCTTTCTAGATATTGTCACGCAGTATAATTTCTTGGCACCATGGATGCTGGAGTATAGGGATGTTTTTTTTTAATAACTGCTGTGAGTTTCTGTCACGTGCTCAACTGTGATACTAACACTTTTCTTTTTTACGTGAGCCACAGTGAGTGTCTGAAGGGAAATGACATTCAGCATCTCTGTTATTTCAGCCTCAGCGTCACGTTTTTTGTTTTGTTTTTTTAAAAAGAAAAAAATTAACATCATCACTCTTCAGGAAATACTTGGGAAAGCTATGCTTTTTCTAGCTTCCTCTTCAGACACTATTGTTTCAGTTTCTTAAGACATTCTTCTGCTTTTCTTTTCTTCTTCTTTTTTGCCTTTGTGGTGCAGGCTTCTCACTTACAACATTGCCATTGCTTTCTCCACTTCACTTCCAGGTAAACTTTCTTCCTTAGAAAAATGGGGACGTGGCAGACGTGCAGAGCCTCTGGGTTTACAATAAGTCTAATTCACTAACGTACCCATGGTGGTAAGAACAAAGCTAGCAGCTGCACATTTCGTGAATCTGACTGTAATTTTTCCCCCAGTGTAAGAATATTTCTATACACACATTAGTGAATGATGCCCAATGTACCGTAAATTCCGGACTATAAGCCGCTACTTTTTTCACGCGCTTTAAAGCCTGCGGCTTATAATATGATGCGGCTAATCTATAGATTTTTTCGGTCGCCAAAGGGCGCTGTAGCAGGAAGCAC
>JAVDPK010002993.1:295965-312392 GCA_034780415.1 Cichlasoma orientale
ACTTTATTTAGACCACAAGTGAATGATTTATATATGAAAAGGAAGGATTTAAAAGCATGATACGTCTCCTTTAAAGGCAAGTGTAAACAAGGTCTGAGAAAGACTTGACAAAAATAAAATGACCCACAGGCACACTGTGAGGTTAATAATTTTCTGATGTTTGTGTTGTCTAATCTGTGGTTAGCTAAAAGTTGATTGTTATGAGAGGAGAGGACAGGAGACCTTTGACCTTTAACACACCCTTTATTGGTTCATTGTTTCACCTAAAAACATAACTGAAAGAAAAGATAAGCTAATAATTCTTTATTTAAAACTTTCACACACAGACTATAGAGCTTCAAGAACAAGTTGCCCATTGTAGTTTGGCCAGGAACACAATATGTTTGATCTACATGAACAATCATGTTGGAAAGACAATAATCTTATAGTCAGTACAGAGCAGTGAAACCAGTCTCCAGTTTTTAAGCAGGCCCAGAGCCCAGATTTTTTTGGTAATAATGCCAAGACTGACCTTGTAGAGGTTAGTGGTAAGGCCCCAGTATCCACACAGCTTGTCAAAATTTCATGTAGGTCTTCCCCCAGCGAACTCCAGAATCTCTGGTTAAAGAAAAAAAATAAAAACCCATCAACGCTGGATGCCCGACCACAGCTGAGCTGCAGAACTGCTGAAGACAAGAAACAACAGAAACCTGAAAAAAAAAAAAAAGACGTAGGCCATTATTTTAGGAGGGTGACAATTTGGAAGCTTGAGGTGCATCATTTGGTTGTGTTCCCGAACCCTCTTCTCCACCTTAAAGAAAACCCTAGTTTCTTTAATGGTTGATATCCAGATTCTAATCAAAGCACATTTAGCTTCTTCATGGAGAAACTTAGCCAAAGCCTTTTTCCTGCTTGCCCAAGTCCTGTTGTTACTATCTGTCCCACTAACTATCCTATCCTCTAGTATTCTGATTTCTCTTTCCAACTCCTGAAACAGTTTTTTTCAATGGCTGTCACATGTGATGTGTATTGTTGTTTTTCTTTGTCTCTTGTGGCACCAGAAATCAGAGAAAGCCTGACAGAACTCTCTGTCATATGTCAGTTGCACATTAAAGAACAATGGTGAGAGCATGCCAGTAAAGAAATGCCTAAAATGATCAGAAAAAACAGTGTGTGATATTTCTGCTTTAACTAACCTATTATTGTAGGTTTGATTGATATAAATTCTATCAAGCCTGGCTGCCCCCACGCTGCTTTCAGAGACCTTCACAAATGTTTATTGTCTGACTGTTGGATGGAGTTTCCTCCATGCATCAGTAAGATCATTCTCAAGAATGATGGTAGACAGAAGGGAAGATGAAGGTGGATAAGGTTCCCCTGTATTTCTACCAGCTGAGGGATGGGTGGTACAGTTAAAATCCCCTCCCACTCCCACTACTAATGAGCCACTATGTAATTGCTTCAGGTTATATTTAATTTATGAAATAACTGTACACGACCTGCACCCGAGACGTGAGCATATACGTTCATAAATACAAATGGTATGTTCCTGATTGTCACTTGTACAACCTGCGCCCTGCCGACTTCTATTTCATATCTGTGATAGCTGAAGATGCCGAGAAAATTAAACTGCTACATCGCACTAAGGTTAGTACCATGACTTAGAAAGAACTGTCCTCCCCAGCTCATTCCCCATTCAACTTCATTATCTAATGAGTTGTGTGTTTCCTGTAGAAGGAACACATCATTGTTCTTATTCCCACTGATTTCAGTTAACACTGCTCTTCTCTATCCCTGCTCCCACTGGTATTTAAAATTACTATTCTTAAAATTTCCATACAGAGCAGAAAGAAGAAGAAAGACAGTGATACCCCTCCAAGAGAAGACCACCTTCTGTGCTTCACCCAGTTTATTACGCATGTACTTTCAGAGGCGCTTTCCCTGTTTTTCTTTCCTGAGTTTAGTCAATATCTTGTTTAGGCAAAATCTTTTTTGTTTACTTAGCAGTTCCTAACCAACTGCTCTCCTTATCTTTAAAACAGAGTTAATGGATCTGTCTACATAAGGGACAGTCTTCCAAAGGTTTCATCTAGAAAGTTATTGATCTCCTGTAAAGAATACGACCGCTGTTGCTCATCCTGTAACACTATGCCTGAGAACTGCAACAATGAATCATCTTTGAACATTTCTTCCTCCTCATTTTCAGCATTTACAGCATTCAAACCACCTGCAGTGGTGCTCTGATTGACAGCTTCAGCTGGCATTCCTCCTATCTAAAACATATCGCGTTTGCTTAAACAGTGTATAAACCGTTGTCAGATTTTACTTTGAACAACACTTCCACTGTCTGTGAAGTATCATTCAAATACTTAAATGCTTGTCTTTGAAGAGACTGAACATGTTGGAGATTGGTGTCTTTGCAACCAAGATGAACTGTTCTAAACCCGCTAGCAAACGTTCCAAAGTGATTTCGTTCCTTCTCCAACAGTTTGTTCGGGATGGGGGGGGGGGGGGGGGGGGGCCCCCCCCCCCCCCCCCAACAGACATGGTGAGGCGCATTGAGGGTACAAACAATGGTGAGGCGGCCACAAACAGGTCATCCAGGACCACACCTCTCTCAGCTAACCGGTGAACTATACTGTATGTTCCTCTTGAAGAAAAACAATGACGGCCTCGTTCATTCAAGAGCCATAAGTTATGCTTTCATGTTTGATCTGTTCAGCAACAGCAACAGCCAACAGAACCTGGCCACCACCACCACTGTTGGGGGGTGGCCACCACTCTAGCCCCATGCCTAATTGACTGGGCAGGCGAACCCTCGCTAAGGAGGGACGCCATGGCTCAAAGAAAACCAATCCATTAACTTAAGTTCTGTTCATTCAACTTAAAAAAATAATGAAACAAACCTTTCTTACCTTTTCACCAAAAACAGAGAATAAAGAAAAACATCCCAAACTGACTTGGCAGCTCCACGAAACTCACCAATCACCTCCACGCATTCATTCACTCACACTCAGCATGCAGTGCGGTGAGGACAGGAGATCCAGCTACTTCTCAGCTCTGTTGTTGGGCTTCTCTTTTTCTTTTCTTTTGCTCCTTTTTCTTTACTGCCATGACAACACTTAAAAGCCAGTCCTGTCCAATATAATTTAAAGAAGCGTGACAACAAGTCACGAGATGTTCTGGATTCCCTTTAGTCCAACATGCATTGAAATTTGAACATTTAAATCTGCTGAGTAAAACTGTGTTACACAATGTTATCAAATGTTACTTTTTAAAAAAAGAGGCGGCAGAGTTATAAGGAGCTCAGTGTGGTTTCATTTCTTTATGTCCACGTCCCTTCAGGCTAATATATCATTTTACTTATTTCCCTTTCTTTGGGCATGTTAGTTTTTCATTGTAGCATTCTGTGCTGGATTTAAGTTTTGCTTTAGTGGCATATTGCTGGGCTGTTACTCTGTTCCACTTTGCCTTGGCGGAACTGACAGAAATGACTGCGTCTGTCTCGCTATGACTAATTCTGACTGTGGGAAAGTCTTGTCCTGTCCTTGGCCCAGCGTGACAGATTCCACCATGTGATCAGAGGTGACAGATTCTCTACATATCAGACGACTCAGGTGTCCACGGCCACTTCCTGCCCCCTCGGACACATGCAACACACACACACAAGCACACGTACTGACACCTAAACCCCAGTGTCCAATCTGTCTTCCTGTTTCTGTGCTTAGGGCTAGTAGCCCAGTCCAGTTCCACACAGCTGCCAGCCGTTTCAGGTTGCAACCTGAAAATAGATGCTGTGACCATTAACATCCAACATGCTAACCACAGAGCTTCCTGTTAAAGCAATGAAACATGCATGCGATTACAGAGAGAAACATTTATAACTACTGCTTGAAGGCCAACTAGAATAGAATAGAGCTCTTAAAAAAAAAAGAAAAAAAAAGAGCTGATTTGCTTATACTGAGCTGTACGGAGATATTTAGGATTTCTTTAAACCCAAACACCTAAATGTTCTTGTCTTTTGAGAAAAGTGGTTATAGCAAGAATCAGTTCAGAATTTTCTGAACCTTTAACCTTTAACCTCAGCATATTTGTCATTTTTGACCTGTTACAGTTGGAGAAGCACAGCTGCTAGTGACAACATTAACAAGGACTGTTTACTTCAAGTGCTTCTGGTAAAATGTGAAAGAGTGACATGAGTGAGAAACTTAAAAACCAGGACTATAAAATAGCTGCATGGAATTCTGCTATTTATTTCCACCTGACGTTTTTCCTACATGTCAAAATAGCTTGCAAAAATGTGCTCTCTCTGCCTTTGTCCTCTTTTTTTTTTTTTTTTTTAAATCACCTGATCCCCACGCCCGCTTGCTATCTGTTTTCAGTGACCTTATAATCAGTTCCTCATCATGTAAACCAGCCCCTTTTCCATTGTTTTCACCGGATCATCTGTTAGCACGTCAGCTTTCATGTTCTGTCCTGTCCTTCCTGTCGGGCTTCCTCCTTTCCTTTCTCGGTATGACCTTTTGTCTGTACTTGAAGATTTATACTTGCCTTTTCCTCTTGCTTAACACCCTGCTTTCATTCACTCACAGTGAACTTTGCTTTCACCTTACAATTTTTTTTTTTTTTTCAAAGAAGAGAACATAACACCAATGTACTCACAGTGTGCTCACAAAGTGGAAAATTAAATCTCAGTACAAAACAAGCTGCTGGAAGATATTATATTAGTGAATAATTAGGTCATGATTAGATCTTAATCATCTGTTAATTGATCTAAGTACCTACTTTCTTCATGAGCTGCTCCTCTGTTTGAAATACTCAGTGGTAAAAATCAGAAACGATTCAGAAATTATTTCAACATCAGTCACTTGTTTTCTCTCAAGTAATAAAGCTCCATACTTAACATATACTCTGTGACTCATCATTTCCTTGGCCTCTTTGACTCACCCAGCTGATTCTTTAGTATATAGTGATTATTTGTTATAATAATGGGTCAGGAATTAAACAGCTTATCCAATTCAGGGTCGCTGGAGCCTATCCCAGCTGTCACAGGGTGTTCCCAAACTCTATAGCGCCTCTGCAGATGATGTTGCACCGAGGAACAGGCAGGTCCTGTTCCAGTGCAGGGGAACATAGGAGGTTGGTAGCAAAAGGGAGTTTATCTATGATCACAAAGTGAGCAGCTTTAGAGAACGTATTCCTTAACATCGTTATCCATAGTCGGCCACCAGAAATAGTGCTTGAGGAATGAAATAGTCCTACTCACCCCAGGGTGCATGTAAACATCATGGCGCAACCCCACTGGATGACTGAGTGATCAGAGGTGGGCACATACCCTCTGTTGGGGGATCAGTTGCCCAGGTCTGGTTTGGATGGCTGGGCGCAAAGAATGGAGTCCTTGATCTCTCATGTGAGTGCCCCAACCACAGGTGGAAGGGAGAATGGTCTCAGGCTCAGAGTTCTCATCCTTGGGGCAAACTCTCAAGATAAAGCATTGGGTGTAGCTTTGCTGGAGTCCAGCTTGTAGGAGACAGAGAAGTTAAAATGGCCAAAGAAGGGACCAACGGGCTTACATGTAGTTGAGTCTCTTAGCAGATTGCAAATAGGAAAAGTTTTTATGCTCTGTCCAGACTATGAAGGGGTGTTCTACCCCCTCCAACAAGTGGCAACTTTTGATTCACAACGTAATAGTTCAGCTCGGCGGGGTTTAGCTGTTGACAGCAGAAGGCACAAGGTTGAAGCTTACCTCTGGGTCCCGAAAGATGAGAGAGCATGACACCAACCCCCTAGCTAGATGCATCCATCTCCACGATGAATGGAAGTTTGGAGTCAGGTTGGACCAGAACCGATGCAGAAGTGAACTTTTCCTTTAACTGAGTGAAGGCAGTGTCAGAGTCTGTGGACCAGCAAATGGAACTTTTGTGAGGCAAGTTTTGTGAGTGGTGTGGCTACCTGCCTATAGTTTGAGATGAAATGTCTGTAAAAGTTTTTGAATCCTGAAGAAACATGAAACTCACACTTCTCAGCCTTCACATAAAGGTGATCCTCGAAAACTCTCTGTAGCACTCAATACATATGAACCCAGTGTTCCTCCAGGTTGCTGGAAAAGATGAGGATGTCACAGAAATATGTTCAGAAAGTCCCTCAAAACACCATTTACTAAGGCTTGAAACATGGCTGGGGCATTGGTGAGAGGTAGAGTGACCCTGGAAAGAGATCAATGGAGCAGTCATATAGACAATATGGGCGAGAGAGAGAGCACCTTACTGAATACTTGTTGTAAGTCATGATATTCCTGCAGAGTGAGGTCAAGTGGGGGGAGCAATGGAGGTTTCAGAGCCTGAATTGTGCTGATGTAACTGCAGACTTAAGACAATGTGAGCATGCAGAGGTGAGAACCCAAAAGCAGAACACAGAGGCTGAGAATGAAAACTTAAAGCAAGCAATGTGAACAGAGAAAATTAAACTACTAAACAAAACACAAGGAATTTATAAAAGGCTAAGGCATAAAGGCACTGGGAGACACAAGGGCAGATAAGCAGATGAACCGACAAAAGACAACGGGAGAGTGAGACAATAAATACACAGGATGCTGATTAGGGAAGTGGAGACAGCTGGGAAGAACAGGTGAACAGAATGACACTAAAGACACAAGGGAAGCAAAACTATACACACACACGCAACAGGCAAATGGAAAAACAAAACAGGAAGAGAGTAAACAAGGACACAGACGCAGACTTAACAGATGGGGAGGAAGGTAAAACATGGGAACAGGACACAGCGACAAAGCACAGTGGAACATTTAACTGTTTAGCATGGGTCAAATGTAAAAGATTTTGTTCGGCACCAGAGTCAAGTAAAACCTGTAGCGGAATGGGGATCTTGATCACAGCACATGGTGGCGGGGAGAGTATGACGGGGAATGTTTTGTGAAGACGTAAAACCCACCAGTATCCCTGGCTCTACTGACAGGTGGACTCTTTTGCCGAAACTGGTCAGGTGGTGATGAAATGTCCTGCTAACCCGCAGTAAATACACACCCTTGCCTTGATATGCCACTGCTGTTCTTTTTGGGTCAACTGAGCTCAACCAACTTGCAACTCAAGGCTGTTTTCCCCGGAGGAACAGGACGACCCGAATCTGGAAACAGGGGTTACTGTTAGAGAAGTGGAGGTGACGGGTTGAATTATGGGAGTGGGTGACTGTCGGGAACTGTAGTTCTCTTTGTTTCTGGTTCAGAATCTATTGTTTATTTTCAGAGTTAGGGCCACTAATTCCTCAAAAGAGGAGGGATCATCCCAGCTGGTTCACTCAGTGAATTCAGAAATATGCAGTGCAAAACATTATCTGACCACCAAGAGCCAGCTGCTGAAGTGCGACACTCGATCACATGCTCTGCCACGCTCTTATTCCCCTGGCACAGATTTAATAATTATTTGGGCACCGTTCCCTCAGTCAGCAGATGATCAAAGGTTTTCTTTCATTCTCTTAAGAAAACATTGTGGAAAAAAAGCCTCAGCCCAGACAAAGACCGTACCCTGAAGATACCCCACACATAGGATAATTTTACGTGTCATTGGGGAATGAGCGCTGAGAGCGTGAGATAGCCAGGGAACACTGTAACAAGAACCAATAGGCCACTACAAACAGAACCAAGTGCAGAACCAGTGATGGCATGAGGAAATAACTGCTTACAGATTTTATTTTGAAACAAGGGTTCAGCAAAGTCAGTGAATAATTCTGGGGATGGGGAGGTTTTCCAGGTTGGAGGTGAGGCAGGTCCACTGAGGGAAGTTAGGAAACAAGAGTTAATTCCTTGGTCCAAGTCCAGAAGAAGATAATCAGGTAGGTTGAGATAGAGATAGAGAGAGAAGGCTTCCTGGGTTGCTGGGGGGGTCCGATCCTGAGAGGAGGGTGAAACCACTGGCAGTTTCCTGGGAGTGAGTTTCCATGGGAGGGTGGGCAGGCAAGGCAGGCAGGCAGGCAGGAGTTACAAGGTAAGTTTCCAGTTTGAGTTTCCTTTTCAAGAAGGTGGGCACCAGCTTACAGAGGAAGAGTGGAGATGGGCCTGAGTCAACGCTCTTCAGCCAGCTGGTGAGTTTTCTCTAGTGAGGCAGACAATCTGGTGGAGACTGGATGCAAAAGCTGGTCCCTTTATACTGCGCTTGATCGGGTTGATAAGATCCGGGTGAGTAGACTGAAATTGTGGTAACCTCTGAACTCTGCCCCACAGGGAGGGAGAGACAGCTCGTCCTACTAGGCCAGGAAGAGAACAACCAGTGCAGATTATGACAGGAAGAAAATGGAGCACCCAGAGATGGGGAGAACATGCATACTTCACGCAGAAAGGCCACTGTTGCCAAGTTTTCTGTAAGAAAACTCGCTGACGACTGTCTGAAAAGTTACTAGAAGTCACTAAAGGGGGGCTATAATACAATACAAGGGTCCCTCGCTGCAGAAGTGAGGTCCGGGCAGGGTTGGGTCCCCTTTGTATTCTCAGTTGTACACAAAACACAGTGATAGCGGAGGATTTCCGTTTTCCGGGCTATCTCCAAAAGTCGCAAAGTCAGAAAAAGTTGCTAGATTTGTTGCTGGTTGCACTTAAACATTAGCAAATCCATAAAACTTGTAATCAGCACTGCCATTGTTGTGTATTTGTGACTCGATATATAAGCCATATGCAGAGCATTGACCAGGATGTATCCATGACAGTGTTGCAGCACTGTTTTAAGCACTGTATTGCTATTGCTAGTGACTTTGCTTAATAAATCCTATTTTGTCCTTGCTTTTTCAACTTTATTCAGGATTGACATCACTCCAAGCTCTGACATCTAATAAAAGAAATGTAGCATAAGCTAAGGTTCATTCGATAGATTAATAGCAATTAGTGCTGAGTAACAAATAAAATCTAGAATTCTTCTCACCTAAACTGAAACAGACTTCTTGGACAGGTTGTACAACACAGCGGGCCTTGCTGTTTGTCTGATAATTTCATTAAAAATGCACCAAAAGGCACAAACAGCGCAAACACAGTCAAGAGATCCAGTTCAGTGACTCCAATTAGTGGCAGAGAAGCTTAGCAGTCAGAAACAAGCTAATAATGCAAACTTTAATCCTTGCTAAAGCGAATGGGCGAGTTACACAGCTGTTAGGGTTAGAGGGCATGTATTTGCGGTAGTTTTTGGCACTTCCACATTGGCTTCATTTGGTTCATTCCTCACAGTTTCTTTTGTGTATGAGCAAGTTTTTGTTTCTCTTACTGTAGTGTTGCCCAACCCTCTAGAATCAAGTATAATTTTACCATGTTGCAGTGATCTATCTTAAACAGTAACCCTCAATCCTAAAGATAAATCTGAGCAAAAACCTTTTAAGATTTGTTTTTGCAGTGTAGAATAAATGTAAGACTCCTTCATTCATTGCACTGATTCTTAAAGTCAGCTCTCCACTTGTTAACTCAGGGGGGGGGGGATAAAATTAGTAATTTCTGATTCAGTGTGGTCAGAGTAATTTTCAGTCTGGGGCTCAACGGAAAAGAGGCTCTTATCTGATGCATAGGTGTTCATAGGGCCTATTTCTGGCTCCAGTGCCAACAGACAAGCTCAAGTATTTCCTCTGTGTTGTCATTCACACACACACACACACACACACACACACACACACACACCCACAGAGACACACACACACACACACACACACACAGACCTGTGCTGTGCCAGAGCACTGATGAAATCCTCACATATCAACACTCACTCAGGGTGAAGTGTGACAAAACATACATACACAAATACAGAGCTCAATTCTGTCACCCTGTCACTATGGCAACTGGGGCCCAGCAATTACCACTGTGGTGAAGTGTGAGTGTGTTTATGTGTGAGAGTACCTCTCCAACACGTACATACTTGTTTGTGTACATAAACATGTGCTCGTGTGTTTATGTGTCTGTGTATGCGTGATATAGGGATTGTCCTTTGTGAGTATACACTGACATCTCAACCCTCAATGGGAGATTTTCAGAGGTTTTCATCAGCTGCTCCAGCAGCTACCGCAGGAATCCTTTGACCTCACATGTTAAAAAGAGGAGAATTTGCAACATCTGCTGTTTTTTCACAGATGAGGTTGTTAGTCACGCCCCAGGCAGGCTGGTACCAAAGGTGAGCAAGATGCTTAGAAACGTCTTTCTTAAAAAGCCCTCAACTTTTCTCCAGCATGTCAAGAACTTAAGTGCATCCATTTTTTAAAATGGAATGGTCAGTGGATGCTGTTTATATATATATATACCTATTCTACAAGCCACATTAATCCATTCACAAAGCACTGTTACTACCACACATAAACAGGTTTCACACATGCACTGAACCCCTGAACCTTTTTGGACATTACCCATTGACATTATGTGAGCACACGAATGTCTGACACAGTTAGATGTCAGTCAGAGTTCACAGCAGCGAGTGGGCATCATGTGCCCAGCCTCCTGTAAGCACATAAGAGACAGTTTTGGGGGTTTAGTATCATGCTCAAGGACACTTCTACTTCTGGATTTCCAATTTTATCATTCTCCTTGTAGTGGATGACTCACTCATCCCCTATGACAGCCTGATCTGATTGGCTACTGTCAAACTTGGAGTGAAGTGAAACAAGAAGACGTCTGAAATATGAAAATAAACAGCAAAGCAAAGTTAATCAGGTGCTTCAAATCCTGTTGTTATTACTACCTTGAAGGTATGTAAAGCCAAAGGCAAATGTTTCTCTCTCTGTTCCATGATTGCATTAATCTTATCCTGAGTGGATGACTCGCACCATTAGCAGGACTTCCTACAACCAGTTCAGAGGACAACTGTCTCATTTTTCATGCGGTCTCATATTACACCGGTCTTGATTTCCTCATAGTTGCCAGTTTAAAGTGGAATAGCATCTTCACTCAGGGCAGCTGCTAACTTGTCTTAGTAACAACTCATGGTCCTGTCAAAGTCAGACCGGCATTACAAAAGAGTCAACTGTAAATCTGTCTACACCTGCAACTACAAATAGTTACTGCCCCTCCTTTGCTATCATACGAATTCAAAGTTTTATTTGATAAAAAAAGAGCCTAAGCATGGTTTGAATGGTAAATGATGTCTTCCCAGTGTAAAGTCTATGGTATCAGAGATACAATAGTGGCATGTGTACACAAAAAACCTTTCAGCCTTATACTATAAGCCCATAAATGCAACCAAGCGTACATTTCTATGCCTTAAGGAGATTTTCTTGCACTTTGGAACAGTAAGGTTATACACCAGTTCGGATGTGCATGGATCATTAAAGTTAAAATAGGTGAGAGGACTGGGTTGCGAGGGGCTCTCCCTGCGTCGTTAATAATTCATAAGAGACCAATTCACCTCCAGACAGCAGGAACACTAACTAACCTCAGCCGCCTTCCTCTCACCATTCAGAGTCTACCTTTCTCTGCCTGTCTCAAATATCTTTGGGTGTGTGGGCCTACATTTTGCATCCTTCCATAAATGACCTCCAGACGAGATAGGATGTTTCGTCTAGAGGTCAGCTGTGTAAGGTAGAGAATGTCCCCTGCTTGTCAGTGGTTTGCATTAATTAGAATGCAGCTGCTGTTTGTGGATTTACTTTATGATTTCATATTTAATTTTCTAAAATATCAGAAAAAACGATGTCAAATAATTTTGAAATAGATGCATTTCACAATTTAGATATCATTATCCTAGCCACAGGCAGGTGGTGGTGGTCACGGCAATAGTAGTAAAATTAATGCAGGACCAATCCAGGACTAGGTATAACAATAAAAAAAACATGGCAACTGTAGCACTGTGGCTGTAGTTGTAGCATTTAAAGAAAGTAATTATAATTGCAGAAACAGAAATGAAGTCAATACGAAAGTGTGAAAAACTGGAAATCCTCAAAAGTAATTTAAAATCTTTAGACTATGAACAAAAACAAGATTTTGACAAGAAATAATCTTTTTTTTTTTTTTTTTCTTGCTTGATAAATTACCTAAATGATTAAGGTTTTTTTAAGATTTAAGATTTTACTACAAATAATAACAATGAAAATAAAATGCTGTCCCCCGAGGGATAAATCTGCAATGAAAAGCTATTTATTTATTTATTTATTATCAAAAAGCCATCACAGTGCTGATGAAACCATTAAAAAGAGTAGCTTAAAAACAGTTGCTTCTGTGATAATGTGTGGCTCCATTTCACTTAATAAGATAACATTTGAAATCAGTTGTTGTTGTTTACAAACACGTTGCTTGGCTTGAAGGTGCCCTGGCCTGTAACATCACACCGGGCCGAACCACTGTGGAGGGATGGGTGAGCAGATGACATTAACGATTAATGGCCCGGGATTGGTTGTTGTCGGTGGCAGATCGCCTGATGTCTCTCCAAACTGGCAGATGATGTCATGCTTTAGCGTATTGATTAAACTCTCCCCTCTAACACATCACTCTGTCTCTCTCTTTTGCTATTGTTCCCTGTGTTTTCCTCTTCACATCTGCCTCCTCTCTCATGTCTTCTTTTCCCTGGTCTTTTCCCCCCTGTGCTGACCTCATCAGGTCCATCATCAGAAACCAGAAGTGGCCACTAAAACAATAAAGCTCCCATCCACAGAGTCATAAAACACATCATAATCAGATGGTGCATGCCAGGATCAATATTTTCCAGCTAGACCCAGTACCCTAGAAGGCTGTTTTGGAAGCTGTAGTAGGATGCAGAGGGGGCTGATGATTGATGGGGGCTGGGAGTTGGGTTACAGCTAAAGTGCACCAGAGAATCAATAGTTTGTGGAGGCCCTGGCATGCAGTCAGAGTTATGGACTGGTCTCTGGAGGGATTGTGAGCACACAGACCCTGACAAAAACAACAGATTGTGTTTCACTTTCAAAAAGCATTACACTCATCATCAATTTGGAATCAACAGTTTTGTTAGGCAAATTGCATGCAACTGCAAAAAAGAAACAAAAAACACATTTGGGCTACATTTCTTTTTTTTCTTTAAGGTCAGAGGTGGAAGAGTCCTTATTTAAGTAAGAGTAACAACGTGTAGAAATACTCCCATACAGGTACACTGAGTTAGTAGAAGAACATACTGAATGTAAAAGCACCTGTTGTGTTGCGTGGCCCATTTCAGAATAATGTGTTATAGTTTGTTCGACTGTCGTTGTTGAGGAAATAATGTGTCTGCACTTTAATGGTGAACATTTTAAATTATTTTAATTACATGCTTATAAAGCTTGTGAATTTTCCCCATTAGATCAGTGAAGTCTTAACTAGTAATACACAGTACATTACAATGCAGTTTTTGAGTATTTTTACCTACTTATTTTCCACAAGGAAAGTAAGGAAATTTGTCATCACTGCTACACAGATGACATTTAGTTATATATCTCAAGCCACAAGATATGCAAGCTATAGATCTTGCATAGATGTTTAGACGTTATTGAAAGTTGGATGGCTCACAGCTTTCTCAGTCTTAATGATGAGAAAACAGAAGCCCTTGTTTGTGCTCCCAACAGATATGTGCCTAAGGTAATGAAAAAATCTAGGTCCCCTTGCCACATTTGCAAAATTTTCTATCATGAACTTTGGGGTGACATTTGACTCAGTTTTCACTCTGGGTGCTCAGGTTTAATCTCTGAGTCACTCTTACTTTTATCACAAGAAATATTGCCAAGTTTAGTTCCATTGTGTTGCGCTCCGAATTGGAATTTGTTATTCATGCCTTTATTTCATCACATTCATTGCTCATTTGTCTTAACAAAGCTTCTTTGAAACATCTGCAGGTTGTTCAGAACGCTGCTGCAGGGCTTCTGACTAAGTCTTCTAAGGACTCACGTGTCACACTGTTGCTTATTCACTTGAACTGGCTCCCCATTAACTTCAGAGTCCACTTTAAGATTCTGGTTTTGACTTAGAAAGCTCCGCATAGACAAGCACGAGCATACATCAGTGAACTTTTACATCCATACATCCCCAGTGGGTCCCTGAGGTCATGTGATCAGCTTTGTATGATCCAGCTGTTGATCATACAAAACTGAGAACTAAAGGAGACGGAGCTTTTACAACAGTGGCTCCCAGACTCTGGAATGCTCTCCCACTGAGCCTGAGCTCTATGAACTAATGGTCTCGTTTATAAAGCAGCCAAAAACTCATCTTTTAAAACTTGCTTTTGGGTATTTTTTTGTTTTGATGTTCAAGTATTTTTCATTGTGAAGCACTTTGTGATATTTCTCTTGAAAGGTGCCATATAAATAACACTTTACTTACTCATTTTAAACAAATTTACTGACAGCTTTTTAGTGTATAGCACTGTCCTGTCAAAAGCCTGTCCTATCAATATCATGAAAGTGCCAAAACAGGGGCCAAATAATTGAACTTCATCCCTCCATTAGATATACCCACTTATCCATCTAAAAGGCCACAGGGCTGACACATAGAGTGAGACAACCAACACTCAGATTCACACTTACTGGCAATTCTGAGTCACCAGCAAGCCTAGCCTAAATATCTCTGGACTATGGAAACTGAAACACCCAGTGGAAACCTAGCGGACATGGGCAAAACAAACTGCATTTAGTAATGTTGACATACATGCAGAATATTGGTGCTTCAGTGCTAATAATATTTATCAATAAGTAATAAATAAAAAAAATTCCTGTAATCTGATTTCATCTTTGAAGAGTTTTTATTACGTTACGTTTTATAATTTTGTTTTTATTAAAAGAAATCATATCCATTATTATTACTGATTAGTGTCAGATCAAGCATTTCCCAAATTACTTCCTTTACTGGAGTGTTTGCTGTCGTTTTCTCAGTTCATTTAGGGAGCCATGCAAATTTTGCACCTAAAAATCCTGAAAGACAAATTTTCATTTACTATCAGTTTTCTTCTTTGACAACATGGAGTTGCACAGAAGCAAAAAAAAAAGCAGGCAAAACGAGAACAAATTCCACATGTCGTGAAATCTACCGTACATACATGTAGGAATGTTTGTGCTTCAGGATTACTGTAATCTAGCTGAAGCGACACAGGCATTTTGGGCAGTACTATGAGATCATGATATTTCCCAGTTATATTTTTTAATTTTTGCATAAATCTTCACTCATTATCTGTGCTATTTTGTTACTTACAGCCATAAAGACAACAAAATGAAGAAAAGATAATTCATTATGCTGGCCCTATTTTCTTCCATGTGAAGGACTATGGCCTGTTCCTCTGCACAGATTAACCAAAACATAAAAACACAACAAAACTTCATCTGGGACAGCAAACAAAACAATATGATTTTATTTACGCTACACTGTAGCTTTGCTGCCCCGAAAAATATGTATATATTTTTTCTTCAGTTCAGAGGCTAAACAAGGAAAGCATCTGCTCAAGGTAAACTTGGATCCTAATAACTGAGACCCAGCTCAGGAGTTGGTCTGGTTCCAAACAGTATGTCTAATCAAGTCCAGTGTGCCAATATGACAATACCCCAGTGGTTGTAAGTGGACTCAGTTCTGATTAAATTTTTTTTCAGTGAACATCACAAGATCACAGTATGTTTTGTGCGACAGAGGCATTGCCCCAAAATTGCTCACTACTGACTAAATAATGCAGTACATTTACTAGTGTCAGCATCATCCAGTACACAAAATACAATCAAAAACTCCATAAAGGAACAAAACAGTAGAAACAGTTGACGTTGTTTAAAGGCTGAACTTTGTCTGAACTCTGACCTTTCATTCATAGTATTTAAATTGTAAAGGCCTTCTCTTTTTTTTTTTTCTCACTCTTTCTTTCTTAGTATGAGAGGAGCCTGTGCTGGAGTACCAACAACTAGTGTGCTTGTCAGAGCAGAAGTGATCACATGACTTTTCACAGATCACTGTGTTTCATTCAGGATGTTTGGACACAGCCTGTGAACACACACTCACTCACACACACACACACACACACACATACACACAGCCCTGCCCTGCATTTGCCTTGCTTAACTGCACTGCTGAGCTCCATTCACGGTTAATCAATGAAGAGGAAATGTTGATCCTAGTTTCTAATTATCCTTCGCAGTGGCCTATTTCCATCTGTATCTTCCTTTGTTTTCCTGATCCTTTTTCATCCTTCCCCCATGTCTGTCTCAACACTCTTTTTCCCACTTCATTTCTCTGCCTCTTTCATATTTTTTTTCTCCCGAATTTGTTGCATATCGCCTCACTTCATCTCTGTCAGCTCCATTTTTCCGCTTTGTTCCCTGTCATTCTCCTCAACCCGCTATCCTCACTACCAAGACACATTTATAGTTGAATGGTATTTCAAACAGTAGCTAGCTGCTGAATGAGAAGGATTTGCAGACTCCCCTTCTCCTCTGCTCTCCATCGCTATCTCTCTCTCTCTCTCTCACACACACACACACACACACACACACACACACACACACACACACACACACACACACAC
>JAVDPK010002993.1:321041-331985 GCA_034780415.1 Cichlasoma orientale
AAATGCCGACTAGAGAAATAATTTTCCCGCATCGTTTTGGCGCCCCCCTTGTGCGGCGCCCCTATGCATTGCATATAGTGCATACGCACTTTTTGCGCCACTGCCTCTTGCTGCCAGGACAGTTTCACTACGTCTTGATATTAATTCTACAAGGTTCTGAACAGCGTTTTTCCAATAGATATCCTCCTGTTTATTATTTTGATGCTAGTGGGAGAGTCGGTCTCTAACCTCCCATAGATGTTCAGTAGGGCTGAGACCTGGTGCCTCTTGAGCTTGTTATGTCATTCACAATATTTTCACTCCATGCATTGGAGGGACTTCCACCTTGGAAGAGACAACTCGCATATGTACGGAATTATTTCAACCTACAAAGAATCAGAATAAGTGTAACTGTTTTTTAGTGATGCTTCAGGTCTTTCCTGTAATTTCTTATTTACATTAAAAAAAAGTGTCAAAGGTAAAGACACAACTCAAGCAAATACCAAAAGAAATCTAAATGAATAGAATAGAATGCCTTTATTGCCATTATACAGGAACAAGATGAAATTTAAAGCAAAAACACTGACAAGGCCATTATGTATTATGGTTGGTGCACTTAGACTTATCTTGCACTTTATCTGCATGAACTCTTTGTATCTCATGAAGTGAATTTACTGAAAACACAGTTTAGCAAACAGTGTGTATAAGTTGTCAAAAATATCTAAGACTTGTTCCTGATTAAACTAGTAAATTGATACTGTTGATATTGTTTTAAGACACCAAACTAATTATTACTGCATAAATAAATAACCGCGTAACTTAATTTCAAGATTATGGCATGTCTGTGAGGCTTTGCTTTTATTTTGTTGGTCTCACCGATTTGATTTAGCGTTTTATTTTCAAGAACAACGCGGTTTGCTGTCAGTTAATCGTCACTTCCGCTCACGCTCTGACTCCAGCTTGCATCATTTCTCGTGTCTTGCCAGCCGGTTGCAGACAGCATGTGAGTATCTGCATTCAAACTTAGTAATGTTCCCAACGTAAAGGTTTGATCACAGTCACGCTCCGATGTACAGGTCGTCAATATTCGTGAGCGACTGAGCGCCGTTATTAACAAACTTTGCGTTTCCTTCAGCTACAAGCCAAATAAGTGAAGCGTTGACCGACTAGCTTAGCCTGCCAGCTAACAACAAGGAGGCGTCATTTCTGTGGTGTAAACTAATTGCTGTGGAAAAGTGATTTATCAGATTTTATTATTACTCTGACCAATGTTTGTGTGATCATATGTTGGAGATGGAAATGACATGTAGCTACGCTTGACTTTAGGGGTAAAAATGTAAAACGGGACAGCATGTTCTGTTCATAAACTGCTGAGCTCTGACAGGTTTTTTGACATATCACAGGATCAGTGGCAGAGTTATTATAGTTTTGTATTTTTTTATTATTATTTTTCATTTCATTTTAATTTTTTCTCAATTTTAATTTCAGTTAGTTTCCCTAATGGGTTTGCTCGTTTCAATTTCTTTTTGTTTGAAAATGTTAAGTTTTAGTTTAGCAAATTTTATTAGTTTCACTGTTAGTTTTAGGCATTATAATTGCTGGTATATGTATGAAGGGTATATGTTGTTAACAAATCAGGCAAGTTGAGATAAACTTTATGAAACTAACAAATTCTAAAACTAGGAATATTTCCTAGATATTTAAATTTTATTCCACTTACTTTCAAGTTTAACCAAAAGTTTAGTTTTTGTTTTTATTTTAATTAATTAATTGTTTTTTTTTTCACATCTAGCTTTAGTTTTACTTTCGTTTTAATGAACTATATTGATCTTGATCACTGGACTGTGAAAGGAATTCATCCAACAATGTTGAATTACACGTTGTCTCATATGATGTAAGTTTAACTTAGGTATTTGACCAGAAACCTGTGTGGCCTTGTGAGTCCAAAAGTTTTCACCATGAAAGTGAGATTTAATTACTCAGTTGCATGTAATAGAGATAACTGGGTGCTTTAATGGGTGATCTTTTAGCACAAACTGTTTTTTCCATCTTTGTTTTCCTCTTCTGTGAGTCTGTTGAGTTACATTTTACCTTTTGTGTCTCCTTAGACACTATGGTGGAGTCAGTTCCTGAGTCCATTAACTTTCCCTTGGAAGAGGAGAAGATCCTGCAGTTTTGGAACAAAAAAGACTGTTTCCAGGAATGCCTCAAACAGTCTAAGAACAGACCCAGGTATATCCAGATTGCTATCAAAGCATGTTTACACACAAGCAGTGAAAACCCAATATAATATTGGCATTTGGTTGAATTACCTTTAGCTCAGCCTTTGCTCAGCTCAGCTCTTTGCTGGAAATGTGTTAGGACAGTATAATCCATCATATCAACTCATGTAGTAACACACTAAACAATTCTTTAAAATGTAGTAGTTACAGTGTGGGCTGTATATTTGCTAAGAATCTGAATTTGAGAAAATATTGTGAATACTTTATTAGTGGTTTTGAATAGCAGCAGTAAATCTGTTGTATCGCTTTAATGCTGGATGATTTTAAGGATTGGTTTTAAGCATTCTCTCAGCTGTTAGCAGCCAGATAAAACGGTTGTATTTCCTGATTGTCCAGTTTCACTTGGCTCCAGTGTTTACTTGTATGATTTGTGTATGGGTTGTCCATCGTGTGTTTAGGGAAAAAAAAAGTTGATATAAAAAGTTTAACCTTGAAATCAGTGTAATGGCTTACTGAGCAGTATTGTGGTGTTAAAATCAGAAAGCACAAACATTGGGCATGAACAGTAGTGCAAATGTGAACAAAATTGTTGGTAACCTTCTATTAAAGAAAGAAAAAGCCACAATGGTCACTGAAATAACTTGATACTGACAAAAGCAGTAATGAATAAAAATGTACTGGAAATTAGCAAATGAAAATCAGACATTTCTTTTGAATTGTTGTTCAACAGAATACTTAAAAAAACAAACTAAATAACTAATGAAAGTGGCCTGGACAAAAATGATGGTACCTCTAGAAAAGATTGAAAACAAGTTGATAATACAGATATGGATAAAATGGGACTGAGAATTTACTGGATACGTATGTAATAGCTCATCTGATTAGTCACTCTAGTAACCCAGTGGAAGGCAGTTACTCTTTCCATTATTCCTTCATATCTTGGGATCGTATCTTGAACCTCAGGTAAAAATCCTTGCTGTTATCTTTGATTCTTTTCTTAACCACACACCAGCTGTGGCCCCCACGACATGGCCCTGGATAAGTGGAAGAAAATGGATGGGTGGAAGGTGTTGATAGATTTACTTGCTGTGTGCTGTATAAATAAATATATAGCACACAGCAAGTGTATTTTACCTGTTAATAAAAGTGCTGTTCATAATGGCAGTATTTAAAATTTACATTTGCTGCTCATCTCCCAAACCAGGTACACCTTCTACGATGGACCTCCCTTTGCCACTGGCCTGCCCCACTATGGTCACATCCTAGCCGGTACCATCAAGGACATTGTTACTCGCTTTGCCCACCAGAGCGGCTTCCATGTGGACCGGCGCTTTGGATGGGACTGTCATGGCCTGCCTGTGGTAAGAATTTGTCATAGCTGTCCTTTCAGTGTTTAAATTTAATGTTATATGTATCTGATCTGTTATATGATCTGTTAAGATTTACAAGTTTGTGCTTTGGTTAGCTGTATGTGTCACATCCAATGTGTTTTATGCAGGAGTATGAGATTGATAAGACTCTGGGGATCAAAGGCCCGGAAGATGTGGCCAAGATGGGCATTGCTGAGTACAACAAGCAGTGCCGAAGCATTGTCATGAGATACGCCAGTGAGTGGGAGGTGAGTCCAGTGCGTCTGGCTAAGAACGGAACATGGAACTACGGCTGCAACAATTCATCGAGTAACTTGAATAAGTTGATTATAAAAAACAGTCTTTAATGCAAATTTTTTGCAACAGTGATTTGTTTAATCCACGACTCTGTAGCGCTTAATTGTCACCATGTAAGTAGTTTAATGTGGAGCTGTACTCTGTCTACACTCACACACGGCAAAGAGACGGAGCTGTTACCGAGACGATGAGCTCAGATGGAGTGAAAGAAAATGTTTTTCTAGTTTACAAAACAGCAGCGTTTGTTACTGTAATTGTCATTTACTGGGAAAAAACTGGTGAGAGTCCTTAATCGAACCAGCTGTTTGACAAGCTCCAACGTGAAGAAAAGTGAACTTTGTAGCTGCCCCCCCATCCATCACTGTTTATTTTACAGAGTGAAAAATCTACAATATATTCTATATACTATTAAAAGTTAAAATAAAAGTGTATGTATGCAGATGAACTTCTGACTTAGTGTGGTACAATGTTTATATTAGGCAGCTTGCTGAAGGCTGACAGCCGTCCCACTTTTATCGCAGTGATACCTGCGATAAGCAAGTGGGAGTCTAAAGGGGGACATGGGGTATACTGGAACATATTTATTTAAAGGCTTTAGTAATATTGTTTTGCTGGTTTAATTAATATAAAATATAATGTACATAAAAGAACATTATACTGTCAGAACTTTTTTTTTTTTACTAATATAAGAAAGTGTTTCAAGAAGACACAGTAAAAACTATTATTTTATGCCATAGTTAGCTTGCATGTAAACCTTATTTTATTTGACAGAACTGTCAAATAAAATGACAGAAGTTGATTATTTTTGCAATGAAGAAAATTTGGAAGCCAATGATCAGTTCATTTTAAAAGACCTGTGTTTTCCTCTTTTGAATATTTATCATTGCTCATTAATAAGACAAAAGTGTTTTTTTTTTTGTTTTTTTATCCAATTACTTGATTAATCAATGATATAATCGATAGAATACTTGATTTACTTAAATACTTAAATAATCAATAGTTACAGCCCTACATGAAACATGCACTAAACCATAGTGAGGCTAGATTTATCTCAAATGTATTTTGTACGTGGGTGGTGAATTTCTTGGTTTTTCCTAAGCCTTAACAAGGACTGACATTTTAAAGCAGGAGTAATTCTTCCCCCCACTGGAGACATTTGTCATTGTAATTTGATCTTTTGATTTTTATGTGTATGTTTCTAATTGTACCTAGTCTTCAGTGAAGCGAATGGGTCGCTGGATTGACTTCAAGAATGACTACAAGACCCTTTACCCATCGTTCATGGAGTCTGTCTGGTATGTAAAAAGGGAAAAATAAGCATCTTTTATGAAGACTTGGTTTGACTCTAAGACATATTATCACTATTCTGCTTTATTACAAGGAGTTTACTGAGGGAGGCAAATTAGCATGATGCTGCAATTGCAAAAATATGTTGATGGGATAGGAAAGTTTGTTCTTTTTGTTTTGTTTGGGTGATGGGTGTGCTCATTTATGAACCCAGATGTAGCCAGTTTGTTTCAATAATGAGTGGCATAATCGAGCAAGAGCAGCACAAATCAGTGCGATGCAGCTGAAGGAGACTCTGTGTACACTGATGTAAGCGTTAACTCTTCTGACAGAAATTCATGGGTACTACATGGGATTTTGGAGGTTGGGATAGCCGTTATCTGGATAAATCTGACAGCTCAGGTGGAACGTACGATTCGTCCAGAGAAGGGATGCTTTAACGCGAACAAGCCCAACATGAAATCCTAAAAAGCTGTGTGTATCCTGTATGATGTGTAGAAGTGCACAAAACATTATTTCATATTATCTTGACTAATTGGGCATTAACTGAGTTACATGGCAGATGTGCAGATATATGCATTGCTCTTGTTTTTTTTTTTCCCCCCCCGGATGCTTTTTTTTCACTGCATGCCGTGTGAAGGTGCATCTGTTTGTTTGAGCCAAATGGAGGACTTGGACTGACCTGTGTGCATCAAACAGTTTCTGCAAAATCCCAGATTACATTCAGTGAGACTTGACCGGTGTGCTGTAGGGTTGAGAAAATAATGAAATGGAAACCTTTTAACCTGAGTATCATTAATACTTGTATTTTTACAGACACAAGTGACAGAAGTAAGAAAATCCAGTACTGTGCAAAAGTCTCAAGCCACCCATGATTTTTGTTTTGCTAGGAAAATGTGAAGTAGGTGCAGTGATTTATTGAAACATGTGCAAACATACACGGGAATACCATAAATAAGGCAAAAACAGAGTTTTTACAATTCTAATGAGCTTAAATGTCAATATTTTTATGAACACCTTTATTTTTCAACACAACTTTAACTTTTTTAGGCAAGTTTACTTGTAATTTCTTTAAATTTCTTTTCATCTCTTGAGTTAGGTGTCTTTTTTTATGCTTGAATGATTCATGGGTCAGTGTTAAGTAGCTTAACAAACAAATGAACAAATCCTCTGAAAATGTCTGGTTCAGGGACTGGACTAAAAATGAGTGGGGGGGGAGCAGCCAATGTCCAAAGAAAAACTTTGACAGACCTTCAGAAAGCCTGGAAACTGTTGCTCAAGACCACTTTAAATTTTACATAAAGTCTGGCTCTTTCGAAGCAAAATATAAAGAAATGAGGGGTGGCTCAATACTTTTGCACAGCACTGTATGTGAAAATTATTTAAGAATTATAGCGGTCTCTTCGTATCCACTCAAATACTGCAAACTACTCAATGTGCAAGGTAATTTTCCTGCCTTTAACATGTCCCTGGCACATATTTGGCTTGTGTTAGGCAATTGTTTTCCTCCCTTAGTTGCTCGATGTTAAGATTTGCTCTGTAACATTTAAATAGTCATACTGAGGGCCAGAAAAATGCTCTGCTCTAAACATTTGGGTCAGTGAACAGAACAGTGCACAGTCAAAACTTTGACACTGCATTCACCGCATTTAGCTATCCACCGGAGTCAGGTTAATAAAATAGAAAACACAGTGCATTTTGTGGTTTTTACTTTGCAGTACCACAGCATTGCATGTGAACAAAAAGGAAGTGGAAGTTCCAACTTAATGTCCTCTCATGCAATGCTTGTGCACTGCCAGATATTGGAAAACTTGCAGCAGAATTCACTCCCTGGTGATGTTAAATGATGCAGTTAATGCAAAATATATCAATGGATTGTATGATGGATCTGTGAGAGCCCATAAAATAGTCTTCAACTTAGCTTTCTCTCTTTCTGCTCAACATTGGGCAATGACCTGCCTCTTCTCATAAATGTCACGCTTGATGCATGCTATGAGATAAATTAATCTAAAAGATTTTAACTTTAACAGAGAGATAAGGCCAACAATTTTATGTGTTAATGTCTGAAAAGGTTGTAATTTAATTTAATATAGTCAGTGCTGGAAACTTGTGTGGAGTTCTAAAATGTTTATTTTATTTCTTCAGGTGGGTTTTCAAACAGCTGTATGACAAAGGTCTGGTGTACCAAGGTGTCAAAGTCATGCCTTTCTCCACTGCCTGCAACACCCCCCTGTCCAACTTTGAGTCCCATCAGAACTACAAGGTTGGCACATAATATAACCTCTTTACAGCTTTCCTGGTGTAACCTAACACTGCTGAGGTCACCATTATTTATTACAAAACAAATCAATGACTAAGTGTAAATACTGTGTTGTTATTGTGTTATTGTTAAAACAAAATTGACTGTATCTATCTTTAATTGTTGTCTCCAGGATGTTCAGGATCCCTCGGTGATTGTCAACTTCCCGCTGGTTGAGAATGAGGATGTTTCTTTGATTGCCTGGACAACCACACCATGGACGTTGCCGAGCAACTTGGCCCTTTGTGTGAACCCAGAGTTCATTTATGTCAAGGTCAAAGGTGAGGAAAGAACATGAGGAAAGCACACATGTTGGGCGAGAAGGCCTGTCTCACAGTCTCCGTTCTAATTCATTCCAAAGGTGTTCTATCAGGACACTGTACAGGCCAAGTTTTTCCACACCAAACGTGCTCATCTGTGTCTTTAGATAAGATAAAACTTTAATGATCCACGATGGGGAAATTTGCATATTACAGTAGCTCAAGTACAGAGAAGAAGGATGAAATAAAATAAAATAGAATAAAATAGAAAACACTATATACATAAAATATATATCAATACGCATATACATATACATCAAAACACTATATACAGATAGTGTATATATGCAGATTGTGCAGTAGTGCGCAGTCATCCCCAAACTGTTTCCATAAAGTTGGCAGCATGAAATTGTCCTAAATATCTTAGTTTCTTTCACTGGAACTAAGGGGCCGAGCCCAACTCCTGAAAAACAACCCCACACCATAATCCTCCCTCCACCAAACTTTACACTTCGCACAATGCAGTCAGACAAGTACCGTTCTCCTGGCAACCACCAAATTCAGATTCATTCATTGGATTGCCAGACAGAGAACACGTCTCCACTGCTCCAGAGTCCAGTGGAGGTGTGCTTTATACCACTGCATCTGATGCTTTGCATTGATGCAGTTACTCTTGGTGATGTAAGGCTTGGATGCAGCTGCTCGGCTATGGAAGCCCATTCCATGAAGCTCTCTACACACTGTTCTTGAGCTAATCTGAAGGCCACTTGAAGTCTGGAGGTCTGTAGTGATTGACTCTGTAGAAAGTTGACTCCCTCTGCGCACTATGTGCCTCAGCATCCGCAGACCCCACTCTCATTTTACGTAGCCTACCACGTTGTGGCTCATTTGCTGTTGTTCCCAGTCACTTCCACTTTGTCATAATACCACTAATAGTTGATTGTGGAATATTTAATAGTGAGGAAATTTTACAACTGGACTTGCTACACAGGTGGCATCCCATCACAGTACCACGCTGGAATTTGCTGCAGGGCAGCAATGATTCCTCGAGTAACTCAAATAATTCGATTTATAAAAAAAAAAATTCTCGACACAAATTTGTTGCTTCGATGTCTCGTTTAACCTCTACAGCGCTCAGGTGTTTCACCCACATTAGCAGCATTAAGTTTGACATCGCTGCGATGGATTTCCTTCATTTGGAAAAAACGACCCTTTAACACCAAGTTGATCATCGCTGACATGTTTACAAATCAAGTCAAGTTTATTTCTATAGCATGTTTAAAAACAACAGCTGTTGACCAAAGTGGTGTACATCTAAAATAATCAAATAACATAAAACACAAGATACAATGACAGATTTAAGACAGGAAATATAAAATAACCAAACCTGAGTTAAAAAAACAACAACACAATTGTAACCTATTCCTTCAGCTGAAAATTTCTGCCACTTTTATCAAATCATCAGGATAGAATCATAGAAAACATAGTGATTAAAGTCACCCAAAGCGGATTGTGTTTACTGAAGTTATTATGTAATCTAGACAGGTTAAAAAAACAGCCACCTTCGTGGGACTGAAAACTCTGGCCTCAGGCTTCTCACTAACTCATTAATCTTGCTTTGGAGTGCACCACTCAGGACGAGTAGTTTTGTTAAATGATAATGCTTAAATGCTGATGCCTAAGGCAAAACTTTCCTGACTAAAAATCTTGTTTTGAACCCTTGTGGGTTCAGTGTTTTGGACCACGCTATCAGCTGATGGATGTTTGTTTTCTTTTAATTCAGAAAGAACAAAGAAGAACAAATTAGCAGAAGAGCAGTGCTGCTTTAGCAAATTGCACCCGTAGGAAATAATGGACACATAATGTGTTGATGTGACTGGAACTTTGTTTTTATCTTCAAACAAAATACACGGGCAGTAAATCCTGCATGAACATCAGTTATGTTCATGCAGGATTTATCCTTAAGTGAAGATACAATCACCCACTTAAAATGGTCCTTTCAGGTTTAAACAACAGAATCTTACGTAAGATTGTTTATAAGCTGTGTTAATGGATTCATAGCCAGGTTGCATTAAAGTAAAGTAAAAGCATTAAAGTATTTTAAAAAACTGGTTTTAAGCAATTACCTCTTAACAGAATGATCTAAAACTTTCCTTTCAGTATCTCTCGAAAAATGAGCGTAAAGCTAGACTACAACTGAATATTTTACAGGTAATTCTCAGTAGTGTAAAAGACACATTTTTAACATTCTTAATCCAGTTTTTGTTCTGCAGGGCCACAGTACTCAGACGCTTGCTGTACACAAACTCAGTTTCCAGTTTCTTAATGAAAACTAATACAGCAGTCTTAAGTAACATTCTTACAATAAAGCCTATTTTCATGAAGGTTGCAGTAGTTGATGGCAGTTTCAGGAACGTGTTTTTCTTTTTTAATTCATAGTGATTATTAAAGATTTTGTAGGTGCTGCTGTTGTGTGCAGCCCATTCATTTTAATCAATTGCTTTTTTATATATATAAAATTTTAAACAACCATTAATACAGTGGACATGCTTTCAGGAAATGCAAACCTGTAACTAATGTAACCTCAGCAAAAAATAAAAATTATATCAGCCACTGTTTATTTTTGTCATTAACACTTTCATGTTTTACTTCAGTGTGTCAAAATGTCTGCTTCTGCTTTAACTATTAAGTGTGTATGTGTATGTGTGTGAGACAGTGTGTAGCTCAAACCTGAAAATGTAAACCTCAAATCAGGCCACTCAAAAAAAGCATTGTCCTTGTTCAAATATAAAAAAATACTCTAGAGAGGTGGCTACTGTTTTTCTGTTACCCTCCTGCTGTAGTTTTTGGTTCCCTATGAGAGAAACTGGTGGGTTTTAAAACGATGACCTAGATTCGTTTTAGTTTGGCATAGTGCCGTTGATACTGTAGGGGGCAGTGTTGAAGCATAGTCGGTTATTATTACTGCACCGCCTGTGCTGCATGGGAGACCGCCTTGGAATACCAATGAATGTGGTCCTTTTTTTGTGTGTGTGTGTCAGCTCAGTCTCTCGTTTTATCTTCTCTTGTTCACTCGCTCCATCTTCATCCCAGTTCTTTCCCCTCTTTCCTTATCGCTTTCTTTGACTTCAAATCCACCTGTTTTTGTCCTTCATTAGGCCCGAGCCTCCCGTAGGGGTAGGCGAGGAGCCTATTGTATTCGCTTGTGCGAAAACGAAAAAGGGTCAAAG
>JAVDPK010002993.1:332710-346147 GCA_034780415.1 Cichlasoma orientale
GGGGCAGCGGGGGGCGGCGGCCGGCGAGGGCCTATCATCGCCGCTTGCGGCTATATTTATTATTATTATTATTATTAGACCCTCTCAAAAACAAGATGTTACATCTCAAGAGGCTTATCTAGATACAATAAATGTCTGTAATTAATATTATTACCACTGTTGTTATTGTTACTATTATTATTCAGAAGTCAACCTTCAGACTTGACTGTAGCACAGCTGTGAGACGCATGGATTTGAGCAATGCTGGATAAGTTGCTATTTATCATTACCTGAAATTTAGGTCAATGAAGATAAATCATTCTGCCAGGCTATTTAGATGACAGGCTTTTTAAAATCACCAGACCCCCCACCCCCCGTATCACATGATATAAATCAGCATTGTCATTCTCCCTTTATTATATGTTACTGTGAGATTTAAAAGCTGTATGGAAATATGGGGAGGGGGCCAGCTGCTGACATTTTTATGATGAAGTCTTGTCTAAAATCAACACCAAATTTTTTATTTATTTTTTTTATTTTAGTATTTCTGTTTTTGCCAGTTTCCAGTTATATCACATGTGAGTCATGTGATGTGACTTTTTTCCTGTTTTATTTATCTAATTTAGTGGTCTGCCTGCTTGAAATGCAGTGGCTGATGTTTTTGTCTTTGTTTCTGACCAGCTGTGCAAACTCAAAAGATACTCACTTATTTTCTTTGCTCAATAAATGACCATTTCTGGTTCATTTTCAGCTGTAGACTAACTGAAAATTAGTCAATCAACTGTCCGATTAACTGTTAAGTCATTGCAAATCTACATTGTTCTGACTGTCGCATGAAGTTGGAAGTATGCACCCATATTTAACAGCAGCAAATTAATTGGTAAAAGGAGCCATTTGATTTATATGTCTAGATTGATTCTCTTCACAGGTGTCACAGGAAATTTTGAAAAGCAACAAATAAAAAACAAAGCCATGATTTTCTGTTCATCTCTCAGATAATACCACAGACAAGACCTACATTATGATGGAGGCCAGACTGGGGGCTCTGTTTAAGTCGGAGAGCGAGTACACTATCCTGGAAAAGTGAGTACAAAAGCTGTATAAGTGAAGAAAAACATAAAAAGGATTAATTTTTCAAATGTGTGCACTTCAGTCTGTCAGCACCAAAGTGCAACAGTGCATTGCTGAGCTACGGGGAATTAATTCCCCTAAGGTGAATATACTGTAGAATACAGTGGAAATTATTAACAGGAAATCAGCTAGCAGCCAGAGTTGAGAATCAAGGATACACATCACGCTATCAGCACTTAACCAAACAGCTGCTGTTTCTTTCTATTAGTAACATTTCTAGATTTGTGCCCTGATTGCCGGTAGCATGACTTGTGTTAGTTGTCTTAACTTGCTTTCCAAAATAAAAGCTGTTAGCTTTCTCTTTTAGCTGACAAGTGCTTCTGAATGTCAGTAAAGAAAAATGTGACTGACCCTTGTTTTGGTGTTACGTAGTTACTGAATCAGTACAAGATTTTTGTATATATTTTGGTTTTTAGTCCCCACCTGAATGGAAAATGTTGAAGTGAAAGTCTAGATGGCCATAAATGATTATATGTGAATGTAGTTATTGTATAATTATAGTTATGTAACCTTAAAATTTTGTACTTGAAACCCAGCTGCTGCCTTTTAACAAGTAAATAACTTGTATGTCATATTTCCTGTGAAAGGTTTCCTCTTGGGTTATGAATTCTCCTCCACAGTGGCTGAAATTACTGACAGTCGAATTAGCAGAGGTTGTGTTTTACCAGCTAAGTGTTGTTCTTTGCAGCAGAAAGGGGGAAAAAAAAATCCAATTTCTCAGCTCACTGGATGATTCTGGAGCAAAGGGAAAGGACATAGCAGGAAAAAGAAGTCATAGTGAGATGAAGAAAACAACTGAGTGAATAAAGACTACAGAATTTACTGAAACCCGATGGAGCAAATTTCTAGGCATGATTTGTCCCCACTCATCCCATATATTGGACAACTGTACTGATGATGTAAACAAGAAATGTTAAGAAAGCTTCTTCTTCTGCAAGGACAAAACTCTTATACACACAGAGATTTATTTGAACTATGCTTACAGAAACAGTGCATCAGGACTGCCTTAGCTGCCAATATCAGCGCAACCCTTAAATGGAGATCTCATAAGATCCGGAGGCAGTTTCTGTCCTTACCAAGTAAAAACATTTAATGATGAGGATATTTAAAGAGGAATCACCTCCCTGCTTTTAAAAAGTTCTTTTGCATCTCTTCTTTATTGTTAGATAAGTTATAAAAACTGCATCATAAAGATGATTTGTTTGAATCTTTTTGCTTGTGCCTGAGAGGTGGAAATCAAGGCTAAGAAAGTCCCTAAAATTACCCTCCGCAACTCTTAAGGCTTAAACACCATTACATAAAGCTTATAACTAAAGCTCACAGTCCTAACTCAAGGTGACTCAGATAAGTGCATCAACATGTCGTTCACCTCCTTTCTTCCCGTTTATATTTCTGCCAGTTAGTCAGTTGGAGGACACGGTTTAGAAAGGTGTTGGTGAGAAAAGCAAACTGGTGGCCAAATATAAAAAGCGGAAACACCCGGAAACCTCTCTTGTCCTGTGCAGTTTTAGATGTACAGTTTTTCTGCTGGTTTGTGTGTGTAGCAATGATGAATTACAGATATTGAAAGAAGGTTTTACATGTGCTGTTTGCTTTTTAGATTTCCTGGTAAGACGCTGAAAGGAAAAAAATACAAGCCTCTTTTCCCGTACTTTGCAAAGGTTTGTGGACTATTTTTCTTCCTGGTTCTTCACAGTTACGTCTAATTTTTTTTTTTTAAATAAAATAAGGACAGATGGTATAGCTCTAATTAACACAGCAAATTGACATCTCCCTTTACATCTCAATACATCTTTAAATTTGTACTGTAGATGTACGTCCTCACCCTTCATCTAATATGTCTTGTCCTTGTTTGACTTCAGTGTTCAGAGAGAGGAGCGTTCCAGGTGGTGACGGATAACTACGTCAAAGAGGAAGAGGGCACAGGAGTGGTCCACCAGGCACCTTACTTTGGAGCTGTGAGTAGGATCTTTTCTAAATTCTCTTATTCACAGAAGCATGCACCATGACAGTGTGTAATACTCATTGCATAAGGGGGAGCTGCAAAAAGCATAATAAAATGTTAATAAAGTGTTTCCCCATTGTTAACAATTGCTAATAAATGCATAACAAAGATTATTAAAGGTTCAACATACTGAGGTGAAATGAGTATTTTTGAACTCATTTCCAGTTGAGGTGTATTGTTATCAAGGAGTGTTTTTTTTTTTGGAGTGCTACGGTGTACTGAGTCCAATGCAGTAGTGTTATCAGACATATTGGGTCATTGCTAATAGGTTAGATGCCCTTGCCAAGGGTAGATGGATGCCCCAATGGCTGTAGCCAGCCTTGAATACCAACTGTCTTTCTCTGTCTTAGCTTTCTGTACAGCAATCTGAACAACAAAACCCTTGATCTCAGCATTTCATTTAGTGGGCACATTCATTTTGATCAGTTTAATAATAATAGATGAAAAACAAAACATATTGCCTGTGAAGATATACATTCTTCAAATGCTATTTTGTTCTGATTAGATGTGAAATGAACATGTGGCACATCTGTCTTGAGTTTTGACAGGCTATTTGAATACAAATTACATCTACAGCTGGACGGTGCTTAGATGTTTCATGCGTAGCTGTCACATACCAGCAGTGCTTGTTTCAACACTGCAAAAAGTATCCATCTTAACAAGGAATTTAATATGGAGTCATAACATATCTTTAAACTGTCGAAACTGGCTACCAAAGGGGTTCACTGCTCACTGCACTTATATGTAGTAAGTGTAACATGAGCTTGACATAAAATATACCACTTATTAACATTAAGATAGTGTAATCTAAATAATTTCAAACACATTTCCAGGACACCCGACTGTCATAGTGGATATTATCGATTAAGAGAAAACTGATGATAAAAATGCCAAACTATGTCAAAACCGTTTCTAAACTGTATATTTTCTCTGTAGGATGATTATAGGGTGTGCACCGAGTACAACATCATCCAGAAGGACCAGGCTCCTATCTGCCCTGTGGATGCCTCGGGCTGCTTCACTTCAGAGGTCACTGACTTTGTGGGACAGTATGTCAAAGTAAGTGACATATCATACATTTACATGTAGATTAGGTTAGGAAACATTTGAGGCATTCTACCCCCAGAATGAGCTACTGATATGATAAATATCCCAACAATATTGATAGCTGGATTCATTCAGTTTTTTTCATTTTCTGCCTTGTCTGCTCCCACTTCTCAACTGTTCTCGAGTTTCTCCATTTGTGTCTTTAAAATGCATCTTTTCTTAGCAGACCTCTCCCTCTTTCTAAAGAGTTTCATCATTTGTGCCTAATTTCTGTTGTTAATGCTCTTTAGAATTATGCAGTACCTGCAGTAAAATATATTATTCCTATTTTAACTTTAACTAATTCTTTAGCCGCAAACCTCCAGATATGGAGTTGAGGGAAGTGTCAGAGCAGTCTGGAAAAACTTGCTGCCAAAGCACATTGTCATTTACCACTGCACTGAATACCCTCTTCAAATCTGTCACACCCAACTGTGGTAGTGTCCTAAGAGAATAATGAGTTAAAAATAGCATTCATATATGATCTCATCACTATTTCACATCCTGGTGCAAAGGCCAGGGAGTGACCTGCTTGGCCACTAACAATACAGCGTTAGCTAATAAAGAGCGTGCGGCCACAGTTCTCTGAAAGTCAGTCATAATCCACTTTTGAGATGTGCTAAAACGTAGCGCGAGTTTCAAGGCTGTCTGAGAGATTCTTTATTACTGCATAAAAACTCAGAGACAGTCTGGGGGACTGTCAGTCGCAACATTTGCTACACAAGAAGCCAAGAGAGCAGCTGCTTTTCTATAAATTGAAAAACAAAGCTGACATTTTACACAACATGAGGGCTGCATCTTATAGCCAGAAGAGTCTGCAAGTTAGCAGTGCCAGCAGAACAAGAGTTGAAAGTCCATCACCTTCCCGGTGCCGTGGATCTTCTTATGATAGCCGTGGACGCTCGGGTCATCGTGGAGCTCCCATCGAGGTGGGCACAGAGATACATCAGCACCATGCCAATGAGAAAGAGGAAATGCAAGAACTCAATGTCAAGTTTGCAGGATACATTCAGAAAGTTCAGGCGCTGGAGCAGAGAAACGCTTCTCTTCAAGCTGAACTAGCTGCCCTGCAGAGCCGCTACAAGGGAGGCCCAACAGGCATCGGGGAAGAATATGAGCTCAAATTTAAAGAGGTGCGAGAGCTGATTGAGACCCTGACTAATGAGAAAGGGGCAGCTGATATTGAACGTGGCTACATTGAAGAAGAGGTAGAAGTTTGGAGACTAAAGCTGGAGGAGGAGCTGGCACTTAAAGAAGAAGCAGAAATGATTCTGAAGGAGTTTTGCCAAGATGTTGACAACGCCACGCTGCAGAAGGCTGAGCTGGAGAAGCGCACAGAACAACTAGTCACCGAAATAGAGTTTCTCAAAAAGCTGCATGATGAAGAGGTGGCTGACCTCATGAAGCAGATTGAGGACTCAAAAATTACTGCTGAGATGGATGGCGATCGTCCTGATCTGGCTGCTTATTTGCGTAACATGCGTACAGAGATAGAAGCTGTTGCTGCCCGCAACGTCCAGGAAGCCGAGAAGTGGTACAAAACCAAGTTTGATACTCTCAAGGAGCATGCTGGCAAACATGAAGAACAGATGAAAACCATGAAAGATGAGATCACCACCTTCCACAACCAGGTGACAGACCTTCAGAACCAGATTGATGGTCTGAGGGCTCGCAATGCCGCCCTGGAGCAGCAGCTGGAGGACATGGAGATGTCCCACATGGATAAGGCGGGGAACCTGGAGAGCATCATCGCTCAGTTGGAGTCTCAGCTCTGCGATACCAAACTGGAGATGAGCAAGTATCTCCAAGACTACCAGGAACTGCTGCACATTAAGCTCAAGCTGGATGCAGAGATCGCAACCTACAGGAAGCTGCTGGAAGGCGAAGAGCAGAGGCTGGGAATAGCCAAAGATGCCTAAATACCCAGGAGAAGATCAGCAGCAAGATCAAAGAATGGCCACAAAGAGGATCTGCAGCGCATCATGGAGTTCAAAGATCATCAAGAAAAGGCTCTGATTTCTTACATGTTTCCTTCCATCAGGGGATGTTTTTTTTCTTTCCTGAGCACATATGCCAACACTTCTCTTGACTCTTTATCTATAAATATTTCCCCTGCTCCAGTAATCAGGTGTTATAAATTTTGCTTACACATTTTTTTTAACATAAGCCTTGTCTGCAAATAAGGAAGTGTTTTGATTGTATAAAAAAAACATGAAAAAATGCTTCTCTACAGTTTTCAATGTTCTGTGCTACAGACAAATTTCCCTAAACGATTTATTGAGATGATACCCAGCCCTTCTTACCCGTTATTTATCTTTGGTTGTATTATCCTTACACGTTTTCTGTCCTCCTTTATGCAAAATTTAACATAACTTTTTAAAATGACCTTCCTTCCCTTTTCACTTCTATAATCCTGGAATTGGTTCTCTTTCTTTCTTTCTTTCTTTCTTTCTTTCTTTCTTTCTTTCTTTCTTTCTTTCTTTCTTTCTTTCTTTCTTTCTTCTTTTTTTTGTTTGAGAGCCCTCATTTCACCTCGTTGCTTTCCTTTACTCATGCTTATGCAGTACCCCTGCTAAATTTATCTTCTGTCTTTTCTGACAAGTCAGCCCATACCTCCATCACTTCTCTTTGCTACAGTTGCTGATTTTTCGCTATCACTGCCTCTCCAAGTTTTGGAGCCCTCTGTCTTCTTAATGAAATACTCAACTCAAACAAAGCAATATATAACCTTAGGATTGTGACTGATCTTTACAGTAACTCCAGTTTATTCTGAGTGTTTTGACAATACAACTGTTGACCATTCACACTAATGTTGACCAACTGTTAATAAAGACTTAAGTGTGTGCATACAAAATAATACGGCGATGGATGTTTTTTAATCTGTTGTCATTTCCTAATTTTTCTTTTTCTAACAACATTCATTTGAATAGAATGCTGAATGGAAACAAAAACCAAACTAGAGATTAAAAACACCCCCTCTAACCCCCCAAAAGCTCTCATTTCTCCCAATCAACATGCAGTAACCCAAATCCAAAATAAATTTTCCTGAGAAGAAAGGCTAAAAAAGCATAAATACATTTTTTTATGGCAGTTCCAAAGTCGCCACACATCAGCATGGTACCCTACAAATAGATTTTCTCATTGACCCATTGCCAGATCCAAGTTCTTTACACAGTCCCAATAGGGCCTTTGTGTTTCAGTACATAGTTCTTTTTATTTATTTTTTTAGTGAAAATGTTCTACATGATTTTTCTTATCTAGAGCAAAAAAATTTGGTCTGAGTGTTTACTTGTGGGAAGGTTGAACTGGGGGTTATTTTGCCACTTAAAAAAAATATTTTTTATAAATTTTCTCCAAATACAAACCATATAGAAATGGTTTTGATTCTTGTGGAGTTTAATTTAAAATAATCTCACAGACATCTTTTATCATTGACATCAACCTCTCTATAAATCACTAAAGGTGCTAAAAAGCAGAGTTTGACTAAGTCAAGTCCAGTAAATTTTAAATATTTTTGGTATTTTGATTTTCCCCCATTATTCTGTAAATAAACTGTAAAGACTGAATGAGTCAAAAACAGAGTAAAGGTTAAGTGAATATAAGCTTTCAGTTACTCTACCTTATTTCCCTCTGTGTGTTAGCTGGCGTTGGTTGTTTATCGGGGCTAGGTAAGATTCAGAAACACACAAACAAAAAAAAAGATTGTTGTTTTGGAACCGTAACTCTGCAGATTAAATATATGCCATGTTACAAAGAAAATCACATGTGTGAGTAATTTAGCAGCATACTGAGTAACCCCTGTTTATGTTGAATTGGCCAGGTGGTGAAATGGTTTCATTTTCTGCGTGCCAAATTTCCAGTGCATCTTCACATCACAGGTGTATCTTCATGTTTTAATGAGCTGGGGTCAGGACACAACAAAATTTATTCCTGGGTGAAAGGGAGGGGGGGCTGTCTCTGCAAAGAGGTCACAGCCACCTGCCAAGCACTTTGCTGAAAAGTCATATCTATGAGCTGCCTGTGAATTTCACTTGGCTAGAGGGACATGAAATAGTGGATGATAAGGCCTCCGTGTGATTGCATATTAGATTGTTTGCAATAAACAGTGAGCTGCATTTTATCATAGCTGTATGTGCAGACTGACCTTGGCTGCACATTTACCTTGGATTTTCTGCAAGGGAAGTTATACTCGTGTTGAAGGTTCCACAGACTTCCTCTAATCAAGAATATTTCCACAAGTTTATTTCATCAAGTATTAAAGGTATGGTAGCCCTGAACTGTACCCCAAAACAACTAAGAAGTAACAGTTTAACTAACAGTTAAAAACTGAAAGTTGCTCAGTAAAGATCCCATAATGGGAGGGTGTTAAAATAAATGACCTATGAGATTAATATGTTAATCACAGAATACATATGATACTATGCAGTAGAATATAATCAAAATTACAGTAGTATATTCAGCTAAACTTTAAATATTTTGATTATTGTCCATAACGTAGATGGTATAAATGATGGATGTAGCTGCTGCGACGTCATCTGTTGGTTTGGGTTTGGGAAGTCCCATTTTGAAGCTTCTGCATAGCTGCAAACCAGCCAGGGTCCCCATGCTGACCCACGTCCACCACCAAAAGCACCGAGAGTGGGCATGTGAGCGTCAGAATTGTATATTGGTATATTAGACACTTATGAATCTATTTATTTATTTTGTACATAGATATAAAGAACAGCCCTTACACTTACTTTAAAAATTAACTTGAAATGTGCTGAAAAAACTGTGGAAGACCTCCATCGGTTTTGACTTTTCACCTTGCAGCTGTGATGTACAGATGTACTTCTCCAGGGTGTCTCAGCACACCAGCGTTACAGTGACGGCTGTAGTTTAAAGTGTAAATGTACACATCTGTTCTTCCCTAGCCATCTGAAATCTTTGACCGTAAAAGAGTGACACGTGGCTTTTCCTCCCTATACTAAGTTACAAAGTAATCTCTAAACAATATCTAATATTTTGTTGTTCTCTTACAGGATGCTGACAAGAATATCATCAAATTCCTGAAGGAGAAGGGTCGCCTCGTCAATGCCAGCACCTTCAAACATAGTTACCCCTTCTGCTGGAGGTGAGACATGTACAGAATTCAAACAAATGTAAAACTAATGTTACCTCCGTAATCCCTTTCAGGCTCACTCAACGGCTTAAATTTTTGTCTTCTACCAAGGGGCTTTTAAAACACCAGTTTAAAAAAAAGAAAAACATTTTCTGGACACAGGGGTTTTTGGTCACAGATGTTAAGCCTGACTCAATTAAATATTTTCTCCTTCAATTCCAGCTGCCTTATTTTGTAGTAGAATGCAAGAGGTTCGGTGTGTTGTATTCAGGAATGCTCATACAGAGGTTTGAGTGTCTTCTGTGGCTCACAGCCAATTTTAGTGTGGTGACTTGCACTTAACTTCTCTAAGTTCCACATCATGTAGAAACCATTGGGCACATGCAGAGACAAACAGTTGTGTGTGTGTGTTGTTTTTTTTTTTTGGAGTTGACTAAATCACTTTCTTACTTTGAGTTGCTGCGGTACGACCTGAACAGGATTAATTAACCTCAGTAAGTATGAAGAGATATCTTCTCTAAGCCTCTAAAAGAAACAAGTTTGTAGAGATTAAACTGACTGTTGTATTACCTACTCACTATTTGAAAGGTAAAATGTAAGTTTTGAAACACATTGGTGCCCCTTAAAACATTGTTAATTTTGGAGGAAACTAGAGGATGACATCCAGTAAAGATGGTGGCTGAAAATTGAACTGGGAGGTTCACAGCTGATGGCATTGGCACCGATGTCATATGTGCCATAACCATTCATCTATCAGGTTACTCAAAGACATCCAATAATAAATGCAGCAGATTGTTGGCAAGAAAGTATATAACAAAATATACAGTGAACATCTTGAGTGTGAATGGTTGTGTTAGCCCTGCAACAGACTGGCGACCTGTCCAGGTTGTGCCCTGCCTCTCGCCCTATGGCAGCTGGGATGGGCTCCAGCTGCCATGCGGCTCTGAATTGGATAAGTGGAAGAAAATGAAAGGATGGAGAATGAACATAGACTTTTCATTTCACAAATTTTAAAAGCTTTTATATGTTTTGTTTTTGAAATATTTTTTATATTCTATCACTTAACAGTAAATATTTTTGCATTCTATGGAACTATTTAGTTGTACTTAAAACTCTGAAAAAACAGCTTTATGGATTAAATTCAAATTAAAAATGCACTTTTAAACAAACGTTTTTCTTCAGATTTGGCAGTATTTTTTTACTTTTCTATTTTATTTATTTATTTTTTGTAATCTGTTTTTGTATTTTCAGGTCTGACACGCCACTCATCTACAAAGCGGTCCCCAGCTGGTTTGTCCGAGTGGAGCACATGGTGGATAAACTACTGGACAACAATGGAATATGCTACTGGTAACTTGTTTTCTAAAAAAAAATGATTACTGGCTTGGAGGCAGTGAAGTGGCAGCTGTGAGCATCTTGCCAAACAAGTGTTCTTAAAAACCATGCCAGACAGGAGATAGAGTCCCAAAACAATTACAGCCCTCCTCTGCACTACTACATCAAGTTGTTGGCCTGTCTCCGCAGAGCAGGTGGTAGTTTTGAATGGAAGTTGTTGCAATGACTTTTCTTTATATGCTACATGGTGTCAAACTCCTTCTCAAGGCATTTTAATGTGACTCAACCGGGACTGGTGTTTTCTGTAAAACATTAGCATGATGCTAATTGCAGTGGCAGAACATGGAGAAAAAGTAGGCATCAGCATGATGGCTTTGCTAAGTGGTATTACCCCTGGTGCTCCCAGCGCTCTTTTCTGAGCTACAGTAGCTGCCTCCGGTAATGGGACTGTCAAACTGAGATGAATGACTAGCCTCTAGGAAGGTGAAGACGCCCAGACACACACATGCAGAGAGCCGAGACAAACACACACACAGCTTTAAAGGCTACAGTCCTGATCTAAGAGGTACTAGTGTTGCATACACTCAGTTGCAAGGTTTTTTTTTTACGAACACCTAGCTAAAGGTTATGCAGTGGAATAGTCCTTGTTTAGCCTGTTCTGATATAAAAGTGATGTATACGAGTATGATAGGAACACCTGTGATTATAGTGCAAAACATTTTTACCACCCCACAAACTGCAGACTCCAAAATGATCATACAGTCAGATCACCACCTCCCTAAAAATATTTATTTATTTATAGCCTGCAATACATTTATAAAAACTTTATTGCAGACTAGTCTAGTAGACTGTACAATTCTTAGCTTGTACCTTAAGAATAACTTGCAGTGCAATTAAGCATATGACTTAAAAAATTTTAAGTAACTTGTAGTATGTTAGAGCATGCCCGAGATAATCTGAAGTAGAAAAGTGCAGCAGCTTTTTATTTATTTATTTATTTTTATTAATTATTATTTAGTTGTATTCTCAGTAAATAGTGAAGAATTCTGACTCCAAGTTTCCAGTTTTTACTGAAAAGGCTGATGGGGTATTGTCGTCACCCCCGCCAGGTGGGTGGCCAACTTTGTGAACGCTATAACCACCTCAAGAGTCTACTGCCAGGAGGCTGAGGGGTAGCAGTGGGAGCTGATAGTGTTTCTATTTTATTTTATTTCTTTGTTTGCAAACCTTGTATATATAAAAAAAAAAAAACACCAAGCAGCTCATTATCAATATTTAATTTTCTGTCAAAATTTTTTTTAGCTCTAGATTAAAAAGCAAAGACATGTAAGGTGTTTGTGGAAATCATGGAACATTAAGTTGGATTTAAATTGGCTGTAATTTCTGTATGATAAATTAAGCCCTTGTGTTTGGAACACCTTCAGAAATTATATTTATACACTCATTTCTTACCTGTGTTTGTGTGGCTACGCTCTTATACAACTTTCTTATTAGGTTTAACCTTTTAATCCTAATTATTATTTTTCTTAAAAGTTTTTTTCCCCCCATGATTAGGCTCCACTTTCAGAATTGAGTTCTTGTCCCATAAAGACTGTCTGTCTTGTCAGCCTGTCAGTGAGGGTTGCCAGCTCATCAGCTTCCTAATGAAAGTAAAGTCCTTGTAGAGTTCAGTACCTCTATATAAAGTTCATATTAGTTGATGAGCGGCTTAAAAAAACTTGAGAAAGCAAAGTTCTAAAGTGCTAGTTAACATATTCTCCAAGTGATTTGTTCATTTTATCTCAAATGGTGCAGCACAGACAAAGTCTAAGTGTCTTTTGAGAGAGTTCAGTCTGAATTCTCCAGATGCCTGTCTGTCAGAATAAATTAACGACTAAATTTTTGAATGCTCAAAGGGCGACTGATGTCTTTTGAGGTTCAAAGTGCAGACAGCTCGGCCACTGTCATGTGAATTTAGCACATTATTTCTTAATAGGTAATCAGCGTAGCCTGAAATGACTCAGGTTACAGCCATTAAGAATCAGGTATATTTTTCCCCTTCATTAGACTTTTATTTTCCTTGTGTTTTTTTTTTTCTCTTTCATTGTTTTCATTGTTTCAAATCAGCTATTCATTGAGATGTTCCCACTGCCGCTAATATTTGCATGTTAGACTTGCAATCGCTTTGCTTTCTAGCAGGTAGCCACAGTCGCCCGTAGCTTGCGCAGAAGATGACGAATTGACTGCAAACACTCAGAGTGGTAGTAAAAGTCTGAAAAGTACACTGTAAATGTAGACTGTTCAATTTCAAAGTAAAAGTTACACCTTTTGAAATGTATTTGCTAGCAATGAACCACAAGGAGGTTTTTGGTGCAGCACCCTTTTTGCAATCGATTTTACCTGCCAACAGGCAGCAACCACTCGCCAACAGGCAGCAACCACTCGCCAACTGGTTGGAGAATACACATTTTTCCTTAGTGACTGGAGGTTGCCAGGTTGTTACCAACCTATCTTTAGGTCTGTGTGACTGAGGCCTTATATTAGACTACAGAATCGAGGCTTAATCGAGTTGAATATTCCTTTAAATACATCCAGCTGTCAATTGATTCACACATTTTCTTAGTTTATCAAATGAGGATCACAGGGGAGTAGCGGGAAGGGAACAGCCCGAGCCTCATTTTTAATACATCTTTGCATTATTTTCAATTTTTGTATCTACTTGTTATCAGTTTGTTTTTTTTCTCACACCGAAATCACAGCCTTACAGATTTGTGCTGCCTTGTTACAGTTGTTGCCATCGGACAGCTGGGCCCGCGCGCGG
>JAVDPK010002993.1:359835-400030 GCA_034780415.1 Cichlasoma orientale
GTGGTCAAAGTCAAATATGACCCCTTATGTCCAAACAATATTATCGTTAATCGCAATAATTTCTGAGACAATTAATCAATTAGCAAAATTTGTTATCGTGACAGGCCTAATCACACCTCTAAATTTGTTCTCTTTTACGCTTAATTTTGTATTTATGTAAAGAAGATATAGGTGAAAGCAAATGACATACCACTCATACTATTCTGTAAATGATGACTCAGTGTATTCTATACAAAATAAAAATGCACAATATGACATAATCTTGCATGTATTACATTTGTACAGTTAATTATTTTATTATTTAACTATTGTTTAAAAGCATATTTTATAGAAATATGTTTTCAGCCCTGTCTGTGAATAATTAGATGATTTCAACTCGGGGTACATGCACTAATGCCAGCGAGGGCATTTTTATCTTTTTACTGTTCCAAGGGGAAAGAACTTATTGATGTGCATGTGAACTTTGTAGGGAGAGAGTGGCACTGAGGACTGCTTGTGGGCGCTGGAAACCCTCTTCAGTGTTCTGTTCTCCATGTGCAGGCTGATGGTGAGTCATTCGCTTTCTGTGTGTTAGTGTGTGAGAGACTCGGAGAGAAAAGAGACTGTATGAGGAAAATTTCTTATGGTGAGGTTTTGCTTTTGTGTATGCAAGAAACAAAGGCATAAAGCTGCTATTGTAGAGGTGTGTTTGTGTGCTCACTTAGCTATGAATAATTCATGAGTAGTAGGAGTTTTTATTTATAACACATTGATGTTTGCATGTGAGGCACGAGGCACGCTACGAAGCAGTTATCCTAACACAGATCAATACAGATCAGCTGTGTGGCATACAAATTAATTAGCCAGGGTTGAAATCGAAGAGCATGACATAAGAAGTAAATTCACAATGGCACAATTCTGTTTGAACTTTTGAACTGATTGAGGGGGAAAAAATCTGCATAAAATTGCTTTTCTGACTTTTAGAGCGTCTTGTCAAAGAATGTAAATTAACTATAGTGCCAAGCATCCAATAAATTTTCTTTTCTTTTTCTCTCTGTCTACTTGCTTTCTTCCCTTCTACCCCCTCAGGCACCTTTCACACCCTTCATTACCGAGATGATGTACCAAAATCTGCTTCACCTCATTGACCCCGCCTCTGTTGAAGAGAAGGACAACAGCAGCATCCACTATCTCATGCTGCCTCAAGTCAGGTTGGAAAAATCCTTTCAGTAATGTGAGAGGAATTTTTTGCCACTTAATGTCTTTATTATCATTACTGTCAACAGCAGATCACATGGATACGATAAAAACAGAATTCACAGCTGAGAGGACTCTGTCGAGCTCCTTTCAGCTCTGCAGTCTTTTTGTCACTGCTGTTCTTTGACTGTTTTCAGGGAAGACAAAAATACCAAAGAAAAGGAAATTAAAAGGAATCACAGTATGGAATGAAACACATCTGATCATTTAGCAGCTACAGTTCAAGATAGTGCCATCAGGAGTTTGTGGAGACCTGGACAGAGCTAATTAGAGGGTGGATGATGAACAGCTCGAAATGTGGAACATCCTTTCTTAAATAAACATTAAATAGTACTCTAAATCAGATGCTTCTCTGCAGATAGTTCCAGTACTTCTTGAAAAATAAACAATGGAGCTAGATAATCAGCTATTATAATCAAATAATCAGTGATTTTTGTCATTGCGCAGATGTATTGCGACTCTATTGTCTTGGACTGCAGCTGGCAGCAGTAGTCCTTGCTCTGCTCTGCAGTCTTGGTGAGTTTGGCATAGTGGCACATGAACCATGTTCTGGTTGGAATGGCCCTCCAGCTCACAGCAGATCTCCCATAACGCAGATCAAGGACTACCATTGCCAGTGGCAGTCCAACATGGTGGAGCCGGTGCCATCAGATCCAAAGAGGAAGTGCTGGGGCTAGCAGGTTGACTTTACTTTTAAAATAGGAGTGAAGAATGGGGGCAACCCCTTGCCATCTGAAATGATGTTCTACAGTTTAGGTGCATAAGTTAAACTAAGAATCTAAACAAACTTTTTCTTCAGCGATTTCAATTTAACCAAGGTCATCTGGGTTCATTGGCTTTTCTTGGCACATAGCACTCAGATATCCACTGCTTATCTAGAGCCTAATCAGGGTCAGCCACAGTGTGCGGCTGTGCTTCACCCCAACTGTACTGCACTCTCAATTCGATACATTTTTGAAGAGTTTACAGTCGTTTTTGGTAACTTATGGGCTTTTTATCGTTCTGCCTCTTTATCCCTGTTGTCCCTCAGCTGTATCTTCTTCTGTGTTTGATTGTTTACATATTGAACTTAGTTACCTCACCCACTGATAGGTGGAGGGAGGTAATGTTTTCATCCCTTTCCTTGTCTGGCTGTCTGTTAGCAATATAATTCAAATACTTGATTAAACTTTGTGCAAATATTTCTTAGGGGCTCAAGAACATATGGTTTCATTTTCAAGGTCAAAGGTTAAGGTTATCAAAATTTTTAAGAAATGTAAAAAAATCATTATCGCTTATCATTGATGAAATTTTAAAATTCATATGTCAAGTTTTTATCTTATCACAGTTAAATGTGGTACTCGGGTATAAACAATTAGTGTTGATAATTCATTGTCTTTTTCTATTTTAAATTAAAATGCTAACAATAATGCACATGAACTACAAACCCTACACAAAAGTCACATACACATGTACACTCCCCTCCAAAAGTATTGGAACAGTGATGTTGATTTATTTATTTTTGTCTCATATTCATCTTTTAATGCCAAACCCAAATATTTTTAGTCTACAGCAAAAATAAAGGTATTTACCTCACTGTTCCGATACCTTTGGAGGGGAGTGTATAATTCATATCTTGGCAAATGCTTTTTTTAAAAATATATTTTTTATTGATGCTATTAAGGTAAATAAACTGAATAAAATGGGCTGTATATACCATTATCTGTTCATGTGGATCTCATTTTTAAATAAAAATATGAAGTCATATTTCACAGTTTTTAAAAGCCAATGAAATATATTTCTAGTGATCTAGTAATTTATGATGGAGTATGACAATATTGGAAGGTGTCTGTTGGAGCGTAGTATCGGCACATAAATAATTTGGGGTGGGGGAGGTATGCGCTCTGCTGAGTGCCCTTCTAGTGTGAGCCTAGTTTCTAAAAATACCCCACTCATTTTATTGTAATTTAGAAAAATATTACTCTTAATAATTCTTAATTGCTAAAAGTGCTTCTAATGGACTGTTTGTATAGACACCACAACACCAACCAACACTATCTGATATGAAGAGATACTTTTGCACGGCAACTTTTTGTTCCACTGCTCGTTTCTATGGAAAATCAGTGTAACCCTGTTTGCGTTTTTAGGGTAAAACCTTTTTCTGTCTGTCGACAGTAATGGCAAAGACTTTTAGAAGAAGCTGAGAAATATTCCTGCAGAATTGCACAGACCTTGTCTTGATTGTCAGCCCTGCAGGATGGATATAGCTCACAAAATATGTTCTTTTCATTTCCTTTCACTTCAATTACTGCAGTAAAAATTGTGGCTTGGCGGCTGATCAGTTTTGTAATGCCTTGGAGGAATTTCTAATTGCCCAAACTTAATTGCATCATCTTTAACTATAAAAAAGTTCTGACATGATTTAAATATCCATTTGATTTAGCATAAGGAAAATAGTTTGTGTAATGGTTCATATAATCTCCCCTGTCAATTAGGCAGCCCTCAGGGCTGATGCTTTATTAGCTGCTTGTCCTTCCTGCTGTCGAATGGGACTACTTCACCTTCTTCCCAAAGGTCAGAAACCAATTGGCTGGTGGGAACAGTTGCTCGTCAATCACCTCATTAAATGATTGGTTGTCCCTGGTGTCCCACTCCTCTTGTTTTACTCCAGTGTTGTGTGCACAGTGGGAGAAGCGCACTTGATGAGTAAATGAATGAGTATTGTGCACAGACACACATGCGTTCTGTGTGCCTGCAGACAGTTAGGGATAATATTGCTATTATGTGTGATTATCATTGACTGAACGGCTTTAATTTGAATTCAGAGGTGGAAGTCTTAGTGTACCTTATTAGTGGAGCTAAATGGATGGTTCTGAACTCTGTCTTTATATATGTGGTACTGACCCTGCTGTGCTTTAGTATTTTCCTCAATAGATAGCCCAATTAATTCCTCGAATCATCATTAACTAGAAGATGAGGATTGCTTTTAGTGGTAGAAAATGCTGCTATCCACCTAACTGCCCTGAAATTACACACAATTTTACAGAAAAATTATTATTTATCCTAAGAGGATGTGTTATTGTTATAAGAAGAGACCGAGGTCGTATGGCTTAAATAAACTGAGCTCAGCCACTTATAGTTTGAGTTGTTGGTCTTCTTTACAGTCCCATTCTCTCCAGTGTCACCAAATAGTTTCAGTTATCCAAACACTGATTCACTCAGTCCTCATCAGTGCTGCGCTGCAGTGCATATGGCAACACTAAAAGTATGATACTCAATATGTGTTTCTGTTTTTACAGGGAGAACTTGATTGACAAGCGCATTGAAAGCGCCGTCTCTCAGATGCAATCTGTGATTGAGTTGGGCAGAGTGATCAGAGACAGGAAGACCCGTCCTGTCAAGGTAGATCACCACCTTGACCCCATCCACTCGTGAACTCCACTGGGATCTACAGTGTACCTGCTCTATAGGAAACAAGATTTCAAATTTGGCAAAAGGGTCTTAACTGATGGTTCAATTACTTGATCATCCATGTTTTCCTTAAGTTGAAAAGGAGCAGTGGAGCTGCCAAAACAGCGAAAGATTCAGAAAAAATAAAAAGACAAACCCAAACATTGTATACAGATTTCCTGGAATGAATGTAATATAAGCTGCATCTGACTCAGGTCCTGGATCATTTCCTTAGTGACTGATATATTCTGTTTGTTTTCTGATCAGTATTCTTCTTCTTTATTTATTTTTTGTAATAATATATTTTGCCCAGCAATAAATAATAAGCACACTCCAGCCATCCAGACATATTTGCCCAATAATAAATAATAATAATGATAATACTTTATAGAGAGTAGTTTTTTTCTTCATATTTATCAGTGTCAAACACCAGATACAGGATTTAAGATTTGGAGTTGAGCACACTGCTATTTTTTGCTGCTCAGTTTCTCTGAATCACACTCTGAAGAAATTAAGTAAATGGACCATGAGTCAAAATGTACATATACAAAATGTATAAACAAAGGATTATACTCAACACCTAAATGTAGCTTTAGGTATATGTTTTTTTTTGTATTCTTGGTTTAATGGTTGGTTTTAGCTTTTTGGTTTGCATTACAGTACCCATTGAAGGAGGTAGTGGTCATTCACCAGGACCCAGAGGCTCTGAAAGACATCCAGTCACTGCAGAAATACATCCTTGAAGTAAGTAAATTAATAGAACGCCAAATTGTTCATATATTATTGGGCATCTTTTGTATTCTTTTTTTTTTTTTTTTTTTGTAAATTGAGCACTTGATTTGCTTCTGTTCAGTCTGTGTTGAAGGGAATATTTTCTTGTCATTTTCCTGCAAAGTTTTTTTTCCCTGAAAAGATGTAATTTTGTTGTTTTGATCAGTACTATTTAACTTATAATTTAAGGAGAAGTATCTCCTGGAACCATGTTTACACTCCAAAGCTCCTTCTGTTGACTTAATAAAAGGGATGAACATCACAGGAGGCGCATCTTCACACGCTAGTTGGATCTTTAGCTGTAACTGAATGTTTTTTAAGAGCAAACTCTCCTATGTATAATTGTCAGTGTGTGCTTATTCGCTGGAAAGTGAGGATTCATTGAGGTGTTTACCAGACTTGCAGACTAATTCCCATTGCCTTTAAGTGCAGGAAGTCCTTACCTTTTTGGCACTGGCTTTGATTTCTTCCAACAAGAAAGAGCGGTACACTACTGTCATGAGGAAGAATGTCCTCACCTTTGCAGGATTTTTGTAATTGTTTCTTGAAACTGGAAAATTGATTCAACCTCCCATATGACCGTGTTGAGGAACAGTGACAACTTTCATAGATTAAGGGCTTCTGCTGCACCCTCTGCTGGATCCTCCAAGCTTTATCTTAGTTTTAGCCACTTCTTATCTGTCACTGTGTTTGAGTCTGGTGGGAGGGATGTTTAACCTTGTCAGCCTCTAGCTACCTTCTAGTAAACAAACTTTGTTTGGTCAGAATTGAGAGTAGTGGAGTTCTTGTATCTTGAGATTCTGAATTTTTCTATTGTCACTTTATATCTGTTAAGCCATATTAAGTATAAATTCATCTTTAACCATACATTTTACTTAGATTAGTTTATTGTTTGATAAATATTACTATTCAACTTATAGTTCCTTTTAACTCATTCAGTTTGTTCTCTGCTAAATTGTTCAGATATTGGGCACTGCCTTAAGATTCCTCCTCTGTATTTTGGAGTATTGGGCAGTTATTGCACCAGGTCTGGGATATTTTGTGGGTTTGACCCTTTTTGTTCCCAGTTCTTATGTATCTGACATTGTGCTTGGGGGCAAGAAAATAGGAACCTTTTTCGTAAGATGCAAAAAAAATCATAGTTACTTTTCACAAAACACGAGGTAGGTGTAAAGGCGGAGTGAAGCTTACATTTTTATTGTCCATGTGGAACAGGTAAACATTTAATATAATTTAATGAATTCTCCTAACACTGAGGGAGGAGAGGTTAGAAGCAGAGTGAGACTGGCTGTTCTGGCCATCTGAATTTTAGCTTTGGTCAGCTTTGCTTTGCTGACAGTGTTGTTGGTGACTCTACTGTCAGCTTAGTTTCCTCTGAGCTTTCTGTCAAATATGGAATGAGCTGCTTTTTTTGAGCCGACAGCCTTCCTTCATTGTAATGCACCAACATACTAAGTCATCACACGCTCTCTTACTCAGACGCACACAAGCACAAAGCCATATTTGCTCTCAAGGTGAAACGGGTTATTTTTTTTGTGTGAAATCAACTCACTGATTGAATCCTGTTTTTAAGTAAGCTTATATTTTCAGCCCCACACTGCCCTTAAGTTTATATCTCGACCCACTACAGTAGCTTATCTGTGCACTCTGTCAGCTAGAGCTCGATCTCAGTCACAACCCCCAGCATTGCGATTGACTGAAAGGACCCGTGGATGGCAAGCCTGGGTGGGTGTCAGTACGGCTAAATTAAGTATCTCTGATATGACAGGATCACAGATCTCTCGATCTCTCTTTCTCTCTCTCTCTCGCTCTCTCTGTCTTCAGACTGAGAAATGAAATATTGACTGAAAAGGGGGGATGGCTTATTGGAGATTTAAGATTGACTGGCTTACTGACTATTTGATTTCGGGGCTGATGTACTCTGAATGATTCATGGTGGTCATTTTTGATTTGCCCTTTACAATACATGACTGTGGTATATAAGGTTTTTAACGTTTGCACTGTTTAGATTCTCACTTTGGGTTCAAGTTGCTACATATGAAACGTGTGCTTGTTTTTCTCTAACTTTCTCTGTTAACAACTAAAGCGCGACCAGTTTATCGGCAGGCCAATATTAATGCTATTTGCTTATCTATTGGGAACAGCATTTATAATGGCCGATGAATGAAAATTAAAAAAGTCAAAAAGAGATGAGAGAAATGCCCTTGAACCGTGCTATGAGTGTTGACGTAGCATAGTCTGTACACCAGAGGGCACTCTGCAACTTCATTGTTTGGACCGCCACAAAGCAGCTGATTCGAGCATAAACAAGTAAATAACTACAGATAACAAATGTGCGAGAATTCTGTTATTTTTTGTGTGTGTTGTGTCTGAAAGACAAGAGAAAATATAATCTGATATATCGAAATATCAGATTATTAAATCAGCGGTATATTAAATATTGGTATGAAACATTAAATATTGGTATTAGTATCAGTCGTGCTCTATTAGCAGCAAAACCTGAGTCTTTAAAATCTTTTGTATTGCATATTCGCAAATATGCATACATGTATATAGAAGTAGTACTAGTAATACTAGTACAGTAACTCTCCTGTGACAGTTTATTAGGGTTTGTAGATGATAGACAGTAGCTTAGGTTTCTCTTGAATATCCCACCCAGGTCACATTTCTTCAGTTTTTTTTTTGTATGTAATTATACTGAATGTTTATTGAGCTCCAAACACTTCCACAATACGAGGGACCAACAGTACACTTGTTCTTTGTATCTGAATCAATCTTCTGCAGACATAACAAATGATAGTCTGTGCCACAATGTGGGCTATTAACAATTGCTGCAGCCAACTAAAAGACAATGACAGTACTTTTTTTTTTAAGACATGGTGTGTTTGACTATTTTTCATTCCCTAGGAGCTTAATGTGCGACAGTTGACACTTTCAACAGACAAGGACAAGTATGGTATCCGCCTGAGAGCTGAGCCAGACCACATGGTGCTGGGCAAGAGATTAAAGGGGGCCTTCAAAGCCGTCACTGCTTCTATCAAGGAGCTCACCAGTGAACAGCTTGAAGCCTTCCAGAAGAAAGGTATTACTGTGTGCAAAAAAAGACAATTTGTGACTTAAAAAAAAGGCACAGATGTTTCAGCAATCTTGATGAAAATCAGCAGCCTAATGTTGTGCATTTACTTCATCTTTATGTATCCATTTTTCACCATATACCTCGTTTTCTAGTGCTATTATAAAATTATTAATCAGCTGGCAGTAATATTGCTTAACAAATAATGAAGTGGTGAAGAGCAGTCAGTTAGCCTTAACAATGAATCCTCACAAACAGCCAGTTTATCCTCGGAATCCAAACCCTAACTGTTCTGGAACAGGGTAGGGATCAAAGCACTGCAAGGTATCTTGTCTCTCCAATTATAGAAAGATGAGGAGAGCCCCCAGAGTCTCTGGAGAAGGAGGCAGATGAGGTCAGCTGGACTGTGGGAACTTAAGATTTCCAATCACTTGCATGTTTGAAGTCCAGCCAGTTCTGTGGGGGGAAAAAGAAGTGATGCAAGGAAAGAGAGGGATGTGGTAGAGGATGGTGGAAAAATGCTAGTGATAGGAAACACAAAGGAGAAAATGTTGATAGTACCACAAAATTGCACTTCATTAATTTAAATCAAAGGCAAGTTATGACGTTTAAGTGTTTGCTGTCAAACTAAAGGGCAGCTATAAACATCACATATCCTTTGAGAGTACTAGGTTTGCAGATAAGCTATATTGATCAGCTGGTGGAACATTACTGTCTGTGAACAGTCTGTGTGAATGAATCTGTCCATGGAAAAGCTAATGGCTCACACTGAGTTGAGAGTCCACTTTTAAACTTTGGAGTAATTTCTCTCTACCTGATCCATGACTCTAAAAGCGAGAGTGACTGTTAGGTTAGAAACTGATTGTAGGTTGTGGGCAGTATTCATAACCTATACCTTTGATGCCATTATTTTCACGAGGTAGGAGAATAGCGGTTAAGATAGAAGACGTAAAACAGCAGTGAAGCAGGGAGGGACAAAGGAAATTAAAGCATGGAAATCTCAGATTAGAGAGAAACAGAGCGACTGTTTCACCGAGCCTCCGGGTGAGGAAAAGTGAAGAGGACAGGAGAACACGGTCATGGTTTTTAGTCAGAACACAGATATGGGTAATTGCTGCCACTGGCAAAATGGAGATATGAACCTGAGTAGATTGCATTTGCTGTATTGTTTTAAAGCTCAGATCTAGTGTGGATGCAGATAGAAAGAAGTTTTAAGAAGTATTAAAATACAAACAAACAAACATCAGTCCAGACCCCAGTTAATTCTAACAAAAACAAACAAAAACAAACAAAAAAAACAAAACCATTAAACATTCAAGTTCCAAATCTAAAGAGAACACTTTATTCAGTGTGATTATAAATGAAACCTCCTCTAGAGTTCTTCTCAGGAGATGAATCCCTTCTCAAAATTATTGGCCAATTTATTTAAATAGAGATATAAATATGTTTAATCATTTTTTTTTTCACATGTCTGCAGCCAGCTTTGATTCCCTTACAACTGGCACCAGTAATCATTATGCCATACCTTTTTAAAACACTTTTAAATTATCCGTTATCGCTTGTCAGCATTTTAATCTTTGTAAAACTGCACATTTTCTAAAAATGCAGATATTTTGTTGTAGTAATTCAATCATTTAACCATACATACACGTTTAACAGTTGTATAATCCACATGTAATCTTTCAGGTGTTTTTTTTTTTCTTAGGAAAAGTTGTTGGGCTACTTATTATTTATTGAACTTAGCAAAGAAAATATGTTTGAGATAACCAACATTTTCTAAGAAAATATCATTTACTTTAGAGTCTGGACTGGTTCCATAGCTTTGAATATAGTCTAAACTACATGCTTACTGAAATGTGATACTTTTTTCCAGGCAATGATGATTGTTGTACTGCTAAATGTGTGTGTTTATTTATTATTTTCCTGGTTTATTTTAAGGATCTATAATGGTGGATGGTCATGAGCTCCATGAAGAGGACCTGAGGCTTATATACACCTTTGACCAGAACGCTGGCTCAGCTGCACAATATGAAGCACACTCTGATGCACAGGTAACCCCTGTACTCTTGGTATTACAGCCCTGTCCAAAGAAGCTGGGACACCGTGTAAAGTTGAAATAGAATGTAATCATTTGCCACTCAGTTGAACTAATAGGCAGTAAATATGGACGTGGCTCACACATTAATTTATGAAGTCCTGTTTACAGTCCTTAAGATGAGCGTTTTTGCCAGATGGTGACAGCAAAAAAAAAAAAAAAAAAAAAAAAAAAGCATAGTTTTTAATTTTCTTTGATCGCAGTGGAGGTCTTGCATGATTTTATGTATGAAATCATTTCGCAACTAAGTGGAATCAGTATATGTGCATTTCCCACAGGCCCTCTCTAATCAGTGCTCTTTCAGCCACATACACCCCACACGGCTGCACCTTAATACCAGTTTACTGAGCTGGCTTTTTAATTCTCTGTTACTCACTCGCTCACACCGACTCCTCAGCTCCCATCTGTCTGGCTCTCTGTTCTCTCTCTCATATTCTGTTTTTCCATTGCTTACATTCAGTCATCTCTTTCTCTCCTTCTATCCTCGATAAAGGGAAAAGCCTACAGTATTCCCATTACTCCTGCTTGGATGTTGTCTTAAATTTTGACATTATAAATGTTTGGGCAACGGTATAATAGACTTATTGCTTAAAGGTTCCTCTTGTCATCTCTGAATGTTAACCTTTTCAAAATAATAGTTTGTAACAATGAGGTGAAGGTCTGGGTGGTTCACTCGCTAAAGTAATCTAATTACACTCACCGGCCACTTTTATATACACCTTCCTAATAGCAGGTTGGACCTCCTTTTGCCTTCAGAACTGCCTTAATTCTTCATGGCATAGATTCAGCAGGATTATGGAAACATCAGAGATTTTGCTCCGTATTGACATCACGGCTTCACACAGTTGCTCCAGATTCATTGGCTCCATGATATGAATCTCTTTTTCCACTGCTTCCCAAAGGGATGGGCATGGTCAGCAACAATAAACAGGTAGACGGTGGCATTTAAATGATGCTCCGTTGGTACTAAGGGGCCCAAAGTGTCAAGAAAATATCCCCCACCCTATTACACCGCCTTAAGCCGCCTGAACTGTTGATAGAAGGCAGGATGGATCCCTGCTTTCATGTTGTTTACCCCAAATTCTGACCCTACCATCTGATTGGTGCAGCTGAGTCAAGCCTCATCAGATGAGGCGATGCTTTTCCAATCTTTTATTGTCCAATTTTGGTGATTTGTGGCCTCACTTTCCTGTTCTCAGCGGATAGGACTGGCACCCAATGTGACATTTTGTTTCTGTAGCCCATCTGCTTCATGGTTTGATGTGTTGTGCATTCAAAGATGCTCTTCTGCATTCCTTCCTTGTACTATTTTAGTTACTATCAGTTAGAAACAGCCTGGTCATTCTTCTGACCTCTGGTGTCAACAAGGCATTTTCACGCAGGGAGCTGCCACTCACTGGATATTTTCTTTTTTTTTCTTTGCTCCATTTACTGCAAACCCTAGAGATGGTTGTGTGGGGAAATCTCAGTAGATCAGCAGTTTTTGAAATACTCAGACCGGCTCGTCTGGCACTTAAAACCATGTCACGTTCAAAGTCTCCTAGATCACCTTTCTTCCTGATTCTCAGTTTGAAGTTCAGAATGTGATTGGCTGATTAGACATTTGCATTAACAAGCAGTTGAGCAGACATACTTAATAAAGTGATATACATTGTGATATACACAATCATTTGAAACTGAATTATTGGTAACACCTAATGTGTGAGAACTATAAAATTGATAAACATTTATATGCAGAGGACAACGCATAATCTTGTAATGTGAGCTTAGTAAGGAATAATCTTATAGAGTCAATTTTCCTTATTAAGGATAAAATTGGTGTCACAGACTTTTGAAACCTGTACTTTTTAAATATGATAAAAACATGAAGTCCTGTTGACCCGACATGTTTGTGAGGTTGCTGCCTTCATTAAAAGTCACAGAAAAACATCAAAAGAGTTTTGTCATAAATGTTGTCATAAATCTAACGCTCTCCTCCTCTTCTCATGATCTGTTTAGGTCCTGATACTGTTGGATTTCACCCCAGATCAGTCTATGGTGGATGAAGGTGTTGCCAGAGAGGTCATCAACCGCATTCAGAAACTACGCAAGAAGGTGGGGCATTTATTTCTGGACCACTACTAGCTCTGGAAACAAGAGTGACACATAACACACCCCTACTGAATTTTACAATCCAGTGTTTAATAAGCAGAACCTGACGTAGTTGCAATAGCCAGTTCATGTAATCAGGGTTGTTTCACGGGGAGCAAAGCATAACATGCCACTAAGGCAGTTTGAGGAGTTTTGCTTCAGACTTGAACTTTTTGAGGAAGTTTACCTTGTTTAAACAAACTAAACCTCCACTGCTTTCATATGCAAGATAGTAGTCCCCATCCCCACTCCCATTTTAGCTAATCTGATGAGCTGATTGGTGTTGCAGCACTACAATGCAGACCCAAAACAGAAACTTTTTTTGTTATATTTCCGTCACCCCAGTCCTCCCCCCGTTAGTCTTTATGTCTCATGCTATTGTCCGGGCAGTTTTGAAATCTTTCCACTGCAGCGTCACAGTTAGAGGTTTCTCCATCATAAGGCAGGCTTAATGGAAGCTTAATTACAGTCTGGCCCCTTTCAGATTCTAATGTTGGAGCTTTGAAGTGGTCTGGGGAGTAAAGACGGATTAGCCAACAGCCCCTTGTTTTCACAAGCAACAAACAGTTTTTTCCATCCCCCTATAGCAGTGGTGTGCACTGGCTCGCAGCCAGGTTAAATTCCTCCAGTTATTTCAAACTGAGATCTGTCAGGAATTTTCCACCCTGTGGATGGGAATTAATTTTTAACAATTCTTGTACATGTTTGGTAGTAGTTTAGTGGGTGTGCACATGTTACTGCTGTTTGCGTGGGACGCAGAGTTGAGAAACAGGGGTCACCATTTCCTTATTTTTAATGGACTGTTCTCCAACTGGAGATCTGTGTTGCTTTATCTGCCCCCTCCACACACACACACAGACACACTAGCACACTCACACAGAGGCACATGTACACTCTACTAGCCCCATCAGGGTAGGGTCAGTACCTTGACTTGGAGAAGCCTTTAAACCTTCTTCCTTTTATCGACTTTCCTGTATCTGGCTACCTGTCTGCCCTTGGGCAAATATTGCAAAAGGCGTGTTTGCAAGTACTACGCAGTACCTGTGTGTGTACGGCCGTGCACACGTGTGCCCAGTTGCACACTGCAGATGAGGATGAGATCAATGTGTTTGAATATGTCAAGGTTAGTGGAAGTTGGCAGCATACAGTGGGCTGTCATCCAGGAAAAATGTCCCCTGTTTGCTTTTGCCTTTATTTTTTCCTGTGCTCTCTTTCTCTTTTAATCCTGATGTTCTAGTCTTTTGTTCATCTTTTAAATTTTGTTTTCCTCCTTCCTGCTTTCAGGTAATCATTTCTTCTAGATGTCATTTATTTTTAAAGGTGAAAAACTGGATTTGTGTTGTTGTTTGAAAAGCTACTGAAGCAGGATTTTTTTTTAGCATGCTTGTTTACTTATTGGTAGGCCTCCTCCAACAAAGAAATGCCCTCACTTGGTATCTGAAAAATGCTCGAGGTTTGCTTACAAAAATGCCGCCTATCTTTCAATGTCTGGTCTTAGGGGCATTTGGTGCCATCGGATGAGATAACAGTGTACTACCGCTCCCAGCCAGAGGGGGAGTACTTGGACTCTGTGATCCAGGCTCACAGCAACTTTATCCTGGCTACCACCAAGGCTCCACTTCTTCCCTTCCCTGTCCCAAAAACTGCCAGCATCATCATAGAGGAAAAGACTCAGGTATAAAAGAATATCTTTAAGCCAAACAGGGTTTTTTTTTAATGTTTATTGTGTTATGATTCAATAATAATGTTTGAGACAGCCTTAAAACATTCATGAAACATACTGTGAAACAAGTGATACTTGAGGAGTACTGAAATTGGTGTTAAATAACAACATTAGCTTTAGTCTTCTGCTTAGTGATTACCATGTTGCATGTCTTTGAATACGTTTGTTGTAGTTTGTGTGTAGTATGTGTGTCTTTCTCTTGAGTCCCTCACCCCCCTTTTTTTCCCTTTTGTTGCAGCTGAGGGGTTCAGACTTGGAGTTAACCATAGTAAAGGGATCTTCAGCCCCTCGGGCTCCTCTAAATGGACCAGCTTGCACATATGTCAACCTCAGGGTGAAGGTCAACAACAAAGAACAAGGTAGCACATAGGGAGAGAATCTGTTCTTCTCCAGCTAAACTGATGTAACATGAATACACTTAACTGTATAATTTTAAATAGAGTTAAAATGAAAGTCTTCCCTGCTGATGATTGTGATTCTACATATACATATACATATACAAGAAAATGTTTATGTAATATTAAAGCAGCATAAATTCAATCACACTGTCTTACCTGTCTTACCTAATCCTATTAACTGGTTTCTTGTCCAGAGGGCGTAGTGCTGTTGGAGAATCCCAAAGGGGATAACAGACCAGACTTGGACAAGCTGAAGAAAGTGTGCAGCAGCATCTTTGGAACCAATAACACACAGTTCAAAGTCTTCAGTGACGGGGCGGGTGAGAACTAAAATCCCTTTTTTCTCTTTTTTTATGAGACCAGTTAATCATGTCAGTCATCAGTTATGTTTGTAAATGTATGTATGTATGCAAAGAAAATGTGCACCTAAATTTGAATTATTATTATTGCACAAGTCTTTTTCAACCAATAGCAGCAAATTGAAACAAAGGGAATGAATGAATTGTTGATTTATTAAAAATGTTTCTTTCTGTTGAATTGTAGAGAAGAATGAAAGTTTTTAAAGCCTTTAAACAGTAGCTAGAGTGTTTCAGCATGTAAGGTAATGCCAACAAGGTTAGTCAGTGTTTTGGTTTAGGCTATCATGATGGCAGTATGAAGGAAAAAAACAAACAGTTAGCCTGTGATAATAATTGTTTAACTCATATTTTAGGCCCCAGTCACACAGGCCCTGAAACTTGTCAGTGGCCTCCCTGGCAACCTCTGTTTGCTATGGAAAATGAGTATTCTGCTGCACCATAAACCTCCTTGAGGCGTCGCCAGGACATCTCAAATACATCCCTAAGCCTTGTGACTGAGGTCTTATTCATTTTATAGGCTTCATGTTTCATCATGAAACATGAACTCCTCTATTCACTGTGTACATGTGTAATTGTGTGCTTCTTCCAGAGCTTACCAGCAAAACGGACCTCCAGGCTCTGAGCGGTAAAACCTTGTCAGTGACCACAGGAGCTTCATCGCCTGGCCCCGCCCCCTCCACCGACACCATCCTGTGTCCTTATGTAAACCTTCTGCTATGCAACGCACAGCCAGCTGGTGAGAGAAACAGCCACACACAAACTGAATTTGTGTGCACAATATGTTGTGCTGATATATTTAATTTTATTATTAAAGCCAACAAATCAGTTATTTGTCAGATGTTGCTCTAATCAACAGGGCAGGCATTTCCTTTTAATCGTTGTCTGACCCACACAACAGAACATTTTTTTAAGTGATTGAAAGAAGTACCGAGAGCTTTTGTTTGCTCTTTATATTTGCATTTATATTTGAGATGGAGCTCGTTTTAAATGAAAAGGTTGACAGTGACAGAATGGGACTACAAACATTGACTCACATTTATATTCAAAAAGTTCTGTACTTGTGTCTGTACAGCTACTTAAATTAGCTTGCTACCAAAGCTGGAAATGCTAAATGGCCTGCCTCTGGTCACCTCTAAAACTACAGTTATCCCTGCTATTTCATGTCTTCACCATCACACATACTCATTGTGCAGTTATCATGCAGTTTTCCTTGTACTGAAGGAAAATCAATATTATCCAACTTTTATTCTTTGAGTCTCAGCTGTTTTCACCTTTCCCCTCTACTCACCCAGCCTGTTTTCCACCTCTTTTCCCAGCTTAAGCTTGTACACATGCCTTCTCAGGACAGAGCTAGCCATGCTAATAAACATATAATTTCATTTTTTTTTTAAATAATGTAACATCTGACTCAGTTCTTTAATACCCTCCCTATCTCTTCTAGAGTGCCAATCAGGAGAGGTGGCCACCCTCCTGCTGGTCAACCCAGTCGGCCAAAACGTGCTTAACCTCAAAGGCTTGTTCTCTGAGGCTGCCAAAGTTTTTGGCCTCCGTGGCAGACGGCTCAAACTCTACCTGGATGAGGACCTTACTCAGGGTAAGAAAAAAAAAAGATCACAGAAATCATCATTCAAACAGATTTTAAGGCAAATAGTGCCTGGCAGAGATACAGTGAGTTTTTACCTTTCTCATAAAAATCAATGTCCTTAAAATAAAATACCTTAAAATAAGTACTCAGTGCAGAAAAATGGCTTCTGTGACTGGAATAGATCTGTCATTTCCACTTCTGCCTCACCAACCAAAAAAAAGGCAATTTTTAATTGTATGTCTTTTAGAAGTTTTTAACACCTTTTTGTGCTTATAAAGAAAACTGTAGGATTCTAGTTGTGCATGTTGTCAGATGCTATGAATTTCATGTTTTCTCTGTTTTAGTCACCATGAATTCCAGCTCAAGTATGCAACACGGGTTACTGCATGGCAAATTTAAAATGAATGAAATGCCTGAGTGTTGAATGTCCTTTTAAGTGAAGACTTGGAGCCATGTGGCTGTGATGTAATCAAAGAAGGAAAGAAAAATAGAAGCATTTTCCTTAAAAACATCAAGTGGTTTCTTGCAAAGTCTTTGATAAAGCAAATGAACTTTCTTTGGCAGGAGGGTTTTAGAAGGTTTAAAAACTGCACCACTCAAATGTAGTTTTAGCCATAAATATATATATATTTTTTCCAGAGCTGCCAGAGGATCTTTCAGTGAAATCTCTCAACACCAAAACTCTGTTTGTGAGAGTTGTTCCGACCACCGCCGAAGCATAAATCCACAAACCATCTGAAGAACACTTGACAGACCACAGGTTCCCTAAATGAAGCTTTCGACCACTCAATGGATTGATGTATGATGAATTTACGGCAGCATGAAATGGATTCATGTGTTTGGATGCTCTTTGGATGCAAAGCAGGCTTGTCTGTCAAATTCAGAACTGCTAATCTGTAGAGTCATAAGCAACAATGTCTTTTTGTAAGATAAATGCATACAAAAAAAAGAGCAATGTCCTCATATTTAAACAAGGTGTAACTGTTTTTCTTCTTGTCAAGACTTGATGGTCTCTCACTTCCAGTTTTTGTTCCCTGACCAGCACACAGGTTTTCCCCCCTCATATTTACCTTATCAGCATCTGTAAGTACCTTTTTCTGATAAATGTCTTGTTAGGTCATATTTAATATGGACCAGGAAGGGATTTTTCTGGGTGTACATTCTTCCCTAAAGCGTGGATTCACCTCTGTAACAGTGATGGTTTGTGCAGAACCAGCTCTTTCCAGGTTTCCAGGAAACTCTTTAATTTGATTAACTGTCAATTTTTACCAGTGGATGATTTTCTTTATTATGATAATGATGCAAGCTACTTCCCTTCAAGGCTTATTTGAAGGGAGCTTAGTCCAGAGTAATTATTGCTTTGTCTCCTAATTGGAAAAGAAAATTTGGGCTATTGTGCTTATACACCATTTTGAATTTAACAGATAAACCCATTGTAGTCATTGCATTGAGAACCATTTGACAATGGAAAAAGCATTTAAAAGGTGAAATGGGTTTCTGGGCTGCTGTATCTGGGGACAGAAAGGTTCTGTAATGAAAAGAGCAACAAATGAATAACGTACTATTTTAAGTGGCTGAATAAATCAAAGGTGACTTAGAATCAACATGTTTTCTTCTTCTTCTTCTTCTTCTCTCTGTTCACTCAAACCTCTCCATAGCAGTGAGAGACAGAATCCTTCTGTGGGATCCTGCAGTCTGACATTTTGAATGACTGATGGTACTTTCTTTAGCAGCAAGGTCACGGAACAAATATGTCAAAATGGATTACAGATGCCCTCAGCAGTGGTAAAAGTACAGTTTGAGATGTGGAATTACTTTAAAAAATTACAGAAGGTTACAATAAAATCTCAAAAGCTAATTTGCCTCTTCATTGCAACTCTACATGAGCGCTTTTTTAAATATACAATTAACTTTTTACATTCCTTTTCTCCTCCTTGCTTAGGCTTTAAGTGGCCAAAATAAAATTCCCTCCATATATCACTTTTCCCAGCTGACCCAAAGTAAAATGAATTTATTATAATCCTAAAGGCTGTAATACAACAGCAGACCTTACAAATGCAAACTCAATTATACACAGTCTTGAATGCACTTTTGATCAGTTAATATAGCTCATAATCTTGATTTACAGAGCTCGTATAAATCTGTTTATGCAAGGCACAAACTGGACAAGAAGCAGATTTTTATTACAGCACTGATGCTCAACCCTGCCTTTAACAGGCTGTTGTTGAAAACTCAAAACATTTTAGCAGATTATGGCATGAAATCAAAAATGCAATTATAGTTGGCATTTACATGATATGCGCCACTTTTGGGATGGCGTTTTCTCCTTTCATAAAGGATGGTCACAGTGTATCCTACACTAAAGGAGGCAATAAAGGACGCATTGAAGTGCCTTTCTTAAGCATTTGGTGAATAGCTCTTATTATGGCAACCATGCAGATACTTCCAGGGCGCTTCACTCATTTAGGAACCTGCCTAAGCAAAATGGACTGTTGGAACATACCTTATCTTACACATTGCCAACACTTGGAAGCTGGTGTTGGCTTTGGGTTGAAAGCAAGTTCTGTGTGTTTCTTAAAATGTTTGACATTATGAAGATTATAAATGAGCAGTAGAAATGGATAACAGCCTGTTTTCTGTTAGTTTTGGAAAGAAGACTACTATGAGGTTCCAAGGCCACTTGACAACAGGAAGATGCACCTCAAGACAGCCTGAATAAGCTTGCAACCCTCATCATGTGGAAAGCATGCTGCTGTGCTTGCATATTTCTCACACTTAAATGTTTCAGATCATCAATGGACAAAGATAACCTGAGCAAATACAAAATGCAGTTTTAAATGATCTCTTATTAATGAAGAAAAAAACCCAAACTAAATCTAAACCTACTTGGTTTTATGTGAAAAAGTAATTGCCCCTAAATCTAATAACTGGTTGTGCCACCCTTGGCAGCAAGAACTGCAATCAAGCATTTGTGATAACTGGCAATGAGTCTTTCACATTGCTCTTCTAGGCAAAATTGTTTTAATTAAGCCACGTTGGAGGGTTTTTGAGCATGAACGTCTTTATTAAGTTCATGCCAAAGCATCTTAATCGGATTTAAATCCGGACTTTGACCAGGCCACTCCAAAACTGTCATTTTGTTTATTTTTTTGTTTTGGCTTGGTTTTTTTTGGTGGGGGGGGGGGCATTCAGAGGTGAACTTGCTGGTGTGGTTTGGATCATTGTCCTACTGCATAATCCGAGTGCGCTTGAGCTTCTGGTAGAGAAACTGTGGGACTATCCAGGTCCTGAAGCAGCAAAGCAGTCCCAGACTGTCACACTACCACCACCATGTTTGACTGCCAGTATGATGTTATTTATATGAATGCACTGTATAAAGAACACATTTTTTTGCAAATAACTGAAGCAACAAATAAAGAAGAGTGTAAAGAAGTTATTACTGCTAAAAAATAGTTCGACAAGCTACTCTGCATCATGGGGTCAGTTACTGCATAGAGTCCAGTAAAAACTGTACATCACTCTGGACTGATGGTGTAAAGTAAAACTTTAAAGTTGGACGTTTGGTTTTTTAAATTTTGTTAGTTTGTTTATATAAAGTCTCCTACAACTTATTAAAAAAAAAAAAAAAAAGGTACTTCCTCATAACAGTATATCCCAGTACAGGAAGCTTCTTTTCAGCACTGTATTTTCCACCTTTGAATCCAGCATCCCTACAATCAGTGTCATCACTGTGATGATTTTATCCTCTCCCCTCCTGAGAGGAGCAGCATGCATCTTCACTGGTTAAATATTAAGTACACAGCTCTGTCTCATCATCCTGTCATCCATCTCGCTCCCATCTGCTCCTGCTGCTCCCTTTGTGCCTCTACACACCGCAGCCTGGGCAAGCGTGCAGGTCGACGACCCATCTGCTGATAAGCATTACAGAAATACACTATGCAGCGCAGATGAATTGAACATGAACCCTGTCAACTTACTCTAATGACAGACAACAAAACTCATTATAGTGTACTGTAGTGACAGCAAAGAACAAAAGTTGCTAGTGCAGAATAAAAACAGGTGTTTTTCAAAGAATATATAGGCCAATGAGGGCTGCTTCCAGCAATCTATCCTGGCAACGAGTGTGCTGTGTAATGGAAAACTCTAAATCTCTGCCAGTAAAACAATTTTCAGAGCCCTGCATGTTGCCAACTTCAGAATGACAGCAGCAAACACTACCTAGTAAGCACAGTAGGTAGGAGGAAAAAGCACAAGTTATTTTGGATGCAGAACCTGGTAAGCCAAATGAAGGGAATACACCAGCCACCTAACTCTAAACAAACTATGGTGGATGGCAGCATTGTCCAAAATAGGTACATTCCTTGTGAGCATGTAGTGAAATAAATAACCCTCCTGTTTTAATAGACTGCCAGTAAAGCTCGTTTGACTTTTATTTTTGTTATCCTCTGCTTCTCATTATACCAAGTCAACTTTTAAACTACACGATTCTCTCTGCCTGTGGCTTTAGAAGTATTACATTTACAGCATATTTTTTCTTTAAACAGAAAAAAGCTGGGATCAATATAGCATTGGCTTTGTGCCATATAATGGATGTTACCATGAATTATCTATGCAATAACCTATTGCCAGACATGTCTTAATGTGCTAAATGCCTAAAAGTAGGTTAGTATTGGGAAGTCCACAGCACATTTAAATTCAAGTTGATTGCAAAATGTTATTTTTATTTTTATTCAGAAACAGAGCTGCAAGTAGGTCAGTTATGGAACAGTACTTTACATATCTGATCATTCATTTAATAGCCTAAAAGTTGTCAGAAATAAAGATGTTGATTCAGAAATGGTATGGAAGCTTGTTTCTGCCACTTATATAAATAAATTCTGTAAGTCAAAATTTCAGGTTAGTATTTTGAAATTTTGACTTGAGATGACTTAAATTCAACAGGTTTCCATACAAAAGCCAGTGAGGTTTTATTTACTTTTATTTTTCTGCAGAAGCCCCATCCTTCACTGTATAATTATCAGATTCTCTAATATCAGCCTAATGAACTTTTTTTGGTTTTAATGTGATTATTTAGTCTTTTCTTGAACACCTTTTGTGTTCTGTCAGTTGATGTCTGGCTGCAGCCATCTTTAACCGCCCCCCCCCCCCCCCCAAAAAAAAAAAATTGGTGTTGTTTTTAACATCTGGTTTCTTGAGGGATGGCTAGCTTAAAGGTTTGTTTTACTAGCTAACCAGTGCAGATAGACCTTTAAGAAAGGCGGAAAAACAATTAATTAATTCATGAATACATAAATGAATAAACAAAAGCAGAGGTATAAGAAAATGAAAGCAATTATTACTACCCCTCAATAGAAAGTTTGTGAACTGATAAGGCTGACATGTAGTTTTATTAGTTTACATTTGGATTAGTTTGCATTATATTACAAATTCGTTTGTAATTGTAGCCAGGCTGACTTGGTATTCTTACACCTTGCTTCAGTAAGGGAAACGTACCTGTGGTCCACTTCTCTGTTTTGCGCTTGCATCGTCACTGCATAAATGGTTAACTGGTTAGAAACCTCGAAAACAAATAACAGGTAGGCTCCGGTAAAGCCACTAATTCGATTCTGATTATTTTTCATACTCGAGCAGCTGTGCGCCTAAAGTAACCGTGAAGCACAAAGTGGATAAATGCATTGGCGACGTGCATCGTGACTGTGGAGGGAGCACCACATCCCAGCTATCTCCTGATCTTCTAAATGCGGCATCTATCTTCATCCTGATGCGCCTGCTTTTCCTCCTCCTCCTCCTCCTCCTCCTCCTCTTCTCCTTCCTGGAACGGCAGAAACAGGTAGGACACGCTTCCGATTTGAAAAAGAAAAAAAAAAACATAACCCACATATTCAGCTTGGGGGTGGAGGTGGGAGATACATTCGAGTTTTTACGTTCCCTTTTTAGTTTGTCCGTGTCGTGGTTGTTAGGAGACCGCTGTCAGATGAGGAGTCGGTGATAATGGGAGATGTCCTGGCATCTGTAATGAGATGCGTCGGCAGGAATGACACACTGTTGCTACCCATGCTATCTTTGCCACAGAGACGTGCATTCTGCCGCAGGTATGCAGTGGAGCAGAGGGGATGGATGCAACCAATTAGTTTGATGCAGTATGTTTCCACTTCTGTTTGCGTGCATATATGCGGCACCTTTTTTCTTCAAATTGCAGAGTTTGAAAACATCAAGACTAGTATAGGGCGACCTATTTTCTCTTCTTCCGTGCTTAAGGAGAGCTACATAACTCAAAATAGCACAGTTTGCGACTCTGCATTAACACAGTTCAGTCACATCTTATTGTTTGCTAGCATATACTACCTAATGCTCAAGATACTGGCTATTTATCTCGATTGAGAAAGCAGGATTATAACCTTCCACTTCACACATCTTTCTACTTAGAGACTGACAACAGAAGTAGAAGACATTCATAATTGTTATCAATTATGAATGTCTTCTCCAGGTTGCCAAAAAAAGGCATGTGCAGGCCCTGCCATGTAAACTCTTATCAGCTGCACTGATATATTTTAGTTTATACTTTCAAAAGTAATGTGTTGTTATACTTTTTTCTTGTGAAAGGTTAGAATAGCTTTTAACTGTGTTGGAAAAGTATTTAGGAATAAAGAGGCCCCTCGTGTTATAACTATACCAGGATTTTTTTCCTTTTCTTGGCACCTACCAAAGAGCGTTTAACCAGAGCCAGATTATGGCCAAAACCCCTCTGTTCTTTAAGTGTAGTCAACAGTTGTCCCTTTAGTTTTTTTTCTTATTTATTTATTCAAATGTTTTGCTGTTTGCGAGGTTATGTGTTGCATTTGACACATGCCGTAGTTTGGGTCCACTGGTTCCCTAGTGCTACAGTCACACTAGGAATAACAGTGGTTGAAGACCAAAACTGGGTGTGCAATAAACCAGGAATCTTGTTGCTTCTGAAATGGTTCATTCAGAAATGGGTATCCGGTCTTGAAGACAGTGATAAAACAATAACACAGACTCAGTCTGCCATTAGTCTGCTGCTATCAGTTTATGACTGAATGGGGTCAAGTTGGCAATTACATGCGATCTGTTTGTGAGAATACAGTGATTGTCTGTGATAAATCAAAGAGAAATTTGCCGTCTGTTACAAATATCTTGCTGCCTGCATACAGAAATTCACATTAACCACTTACATTTAGAGTCCAGCTAGAACCTCATAGAGTTGAAACACAAATTAAGAAAATCTTCCACAAATGGTGACATGGTTGCTGCGGGAGGCTATTTAACTGCAACAGGACATACGTGTTCGGCAACTTTGCTTTTATATAGGAATATAACCATAATACAGCCAGCTGCCAAGCAGTTGAGTTGAGTCCCCTATTGTGAAGACGTGTACCTAGATGTGTGTGCGTGTGAAATCTCACAGGCTTGAACATTATACATTGCTGAGGGACCAAACACCTTGGCAACATTTATGAATGTCTTCTACATGTTGTGTAGAAGTGATGATTAATCCATTTTTGGTCAAAGTAACACAATCTGAAGAGCGATGGATGCTCCAGTCAAATGGCATTTAGGTACAATTGAACAACAACAACAACAACAAAAAAATGTGTTCACACAAACAGTTGCTCATAAAATAGTTGATTAGTTAATGAAATCAGGAATTGTAATGAGCCATTTAGGACTGTTAATTACTGCTGCACATTCAGCGCTCCTTCTGTCTGTCATTTTCATATCATAGCACAGTGTTAGAATTAATTTAACCATGACCAATTCTCACTGCAACAATCAGAAACACTACTGCAGGCATAATGGCCCTCACAGAATCTCTAGACAGATGGATGAAAAATCAGACTGTAATTATTTCATGTGTATTTTCTCTCTGTTCTCCCTTCCCTCCCCGATCTCTTCATTCCACTCAGCAGCCTGATTAAATGCATGTTGTCCACGGTGTAATCAGCGATAAAGTGGATCATTGTTTGTTCTGTCCAGATGTGCCAATTAAAAACTTGACACCACAGTTATATGTTTCTAAACCCTTTTCAGTGCCCAGTTTTATACTGGAAAGATATGCATGTCTCACTGTTGTTAAAAATAAATAAATAAATCGTAAAAGCGCTATCTAGTGCTTGTGAATTGTGTTTTCACATATATTAGGAACCACAGATTTCCCTGCATGAAATAAGCAATTTTCCTTTGGCCATTATTTTCATTAAAACTCCCAAACAGAGCAACTATTATGTGTTTGTTTCACCGTTTTGATGTAAGCGTTACTGTTTCTGCCTCATTACATTTGGTGGGTTAAATGTAATGGCTTAAGTTCAGTGGCTATTGCAACTCCCATTATACACATCCATTCATTACCCAATTCTGCTGCTAAGAATATATTATGTAAGCTGAGTGTTACGCCGTTGTTAACCTGATTTCTGAGTCTTGGCAAAAATGGACTTTCAGCATTTGCAGTAAGAAAATCTAAACTCCAGGGTAAACTGCATATTAGACGGCTTACAGTGAGCTGTTTGGATTTGGAGCATTCGGGTCAAACCTTTCGCTCAGCAAAAGCTTCAGTGCGACTAAAGGAACTCTCAGAATTACACTTTACAATAATGTAAGTGGCAAACTTGTACATAACTGATCTGTAATAGAGTAGAAAATGGTTTAATACTTTTCTTGTCTCTATTTTATGCTCCGTATAGTCTGTGTTAGTTGTTTGCATGTTAGTATTTTTCATACCCTTACTTTGTAGGCTTAAAATTCCTGCCACATATGAGGCACAGCAGTTACCTCCTTCCTGCTGACTTGCTGTTCTTTGTTACATTCTCCCAGAAATCAATGTGCTTGTCTTTTGGGCATTAGAAAAGAGTAGAACTTTTAAATTGCATGGTGAGAGTAGTGGACTTCATATTGTTGGCTTATTGGAATATGCCCAGTTACAGGAGCTAATTAAAAAAACAACAACTCAAAGCAGGTGAAATAAATAGTGTATTTTTTAGTGAAGTATTTTAGAATAAATACATAAAGACCTGAAATAAAGCAGAAACTGATACTTTTTACTTGCTACTGGCTACATTCTGAAAGGTTTGGAAACTGATTTTTATTTACTTTTTGGAAGTGTTTGCCAGATGTGTGTGCCAGAAATCTTCTTGCAAGGATAGTTAAGAAAACTTCGTCACATCCTTGAAAATTTAGCTGAAGTAAAATTGATATCACACAGCAGATAAATGTCATCTTATTCGCTGATATCAGTTAACAAGACTGATGATACTGATAATCCTCCAATAGTCCTCTGAGGTTGCCCAAAAGTAGTAATTAGATGTTATTATCATAGAAGAAAAATTCAAGTGTTGATAAATTACCCAACTATTCAAATGATCCCGTTTACAGTTACGTGAAAAAGAGAGTTTTCACAGGACTCTATGCAGTCCCGTCACAAACTCATTACAGCTTGTGATTCAGTAAACTTGTAGAACCAGCTTTAGGAGCAAAAACCTGAAGTAAACTTCATCAGCTTCTCACATCGTTGTGGATGAATTTTGCCCCTCTCTTCTTTACAGCATTGCTTCAGTTCATTGAGGTTTGCAGGCATTCGTTTCTGCACAGCTCTCTTTAGGTCTGGACTTTGACTTTTCAATCAGCCATTCTATGGTAGATTTCTTGGAGTGCTTGAGATCATTGTCCTGTTGCATTTTGGGTCGAGCTTTAGCTGTCAGACACATGACTTCACTTTTGACTCTAGAATACTTTGGTATACAGAAGAGTTCATGTGGACTCAATGACGGCAAGGTGCCCAGGTCCTGTGGCTACAAGACAAGCCCAGCTCATCACCCCTCCACCACAGTGCTTGACAGTTGGTATGGACAGAGGTGTTTGTGCTGTTTGGTTTTTGTGGTGCAACTTTGGTCTTGCCTGTCCAAAGGACATTATTCCAGAAGTCTTGTGGTTTGTTCAGAGGAAACTTTGTAAAGGTAAGGTTTGCAGCCATGTTATTTTTGGAGAGAATAGACTTCCTCCTGACAACCCTTCCAAACAAGCCACACTTGTATCATCATTTTCTAATTGTACTTGTTATGAACTGTAATATTTGCCATGCTAACCAAGGTCTGTAGATTCTATTCTTTGCAGTTTCTCTGAACACTGCACAGTCAGACCTTGGGGTGAATTTGCTGTGACATCCACTCCTGGGAAGATTGTGGCATTGTGTTAACACAGACCTGAATGCACGAGAACAGCAAACTACCAGAGCTTCTGCTTTTATAGAGGTGCTCACGCTTTCAGATGATCAATTAATCAAGGGCATTTGATTAACAGCACCTGGCTGCTACTTACCCTTTTAATTCCTTTGAAAGCAGTAAGGCTATACTTAGTAAAAAGTTTCAAATCTTCTGATTCTTTGGTAATAATAAGGCTCCTCCCTGTTTTATAAATTCATTAGAAAGCCAATTCCCAAGTCCTAAGTATAATCGAACTCCACTTTAGTTTTGCCAATAAGACACTTGTATACTTATACACTTACTGTATACTATTGTGTACATCTTGCTGGTTGGCAAATGAACCAGAACAAAAGTGTTCTAGTACGGGTATTTGTAATGTAATGTAAGCCCAAACTGTCATCTAAACAAAAGTCAGAGAAAGAGTGCGTTTTTCTGCTGTATTTGGGGGTTAAGCATGACTTTGCAACAGTTGTGAATTTATTGTGAAGATATGTTCACAGCAAGGTTGAAGAATTTGCTCTTGTTTAGTATGTTACAGCTAGAGGCCACCTCCACCTTCATCTATAAAGGGCAGCTGCTCATGATATAGGTGGCAGCCATCATTGAGGGTCTTTATAAACCCAATATTAACTGGAACATGAGACATTATGTGGCATTACATACATGTTAGTAATGATATATGATAAATATGGTGTGCTTTTGGGTCAATATTATGCTGCAGGTGTTGGGGTTGCATAATAAATGTTACTTAGTAGATGGGAGGTAAAAAGAAATCTCAGCATGTACGTCTATGGATGGGTGGGGGTGGGATGTAAATTGATACAGTAATTTATAACCATAAGGCTATTTAAGAGTCAGACTCATTTGTCATTCTATTGCGGCCTTTAGGTTGTCCTTGTGTTGTCGCTTTTGTCACCGCTTTTACAGAACAACCTGCTGTGGTGCACAGTCAGACAACTAACACCACATCTTTATGCACTGCTGTCTTCCTTAAAATAGCACAATATTGATGCACAATAAATGCAGGTTGCTTTTGGGAGACCTGTGTTGCACTAGTATTTTCATCCCCCCCCCCCTGCCCCCCCAAATCACATTAAGTGAATGAACCAGTGCTTGCAGAGTGACACAGACTCTTTAAATACCACTGAAGCTGTGCAATGAGATTCCTGCAGGGTGGAAGGCGTTTGGAAATCCATCTGTGCTTACAACTCTCCTCTGTGAGCATGTTTCTCTTGTCTCTTCGTTCTCCCTCTATCCTCCTTCGTGTTTCGGCATCAGTTAGCCGTCAATGCGGGTTTTATGAGCGAGATTAAAGTTGGATCATCGTCATACCGCTCTTTGACAGCATTCTATAAGCAAAAATATGTAACAGTTTTACCTTTAATGGTTACAAAAACACTAATTGCTGAGAGTACGGTTTGTAAAGTCAGCGATATCTGAACTGCTTCCATTGCTTGTGCTTTCTGAAGAACTAAAGACAACAATAGTAAAAATAAAAAAAAGATGAATGATGATGATGTGCATCACTGTAAGCAGTTTACAATGCTCGATTTTTGAGCGGACTCAGTCTCCTCTGGGCAACATGCTGTTGCTTTAATTCTGCCTCAATATCACAGATGTTCTGTCCTGATAATCTAATGGACTAAATATCTTCTGGGTGTCTTTTGGCTGCAGGGGGAAAAAAAGTAAAGACATCTCAATATTTGTGTGAGTCAGTGCATTTGTGTTTACACAGCTTTCTATACTACCGAGTCTGTGGCTTCTGTCAACGATTACACCCCGCTGAACGGTAATATTTCAGACTACATTAATTTACTGTACTTTACTGTAGTGTATTGCAGTGTTTTATAGTGCAGTAATTTACTGTGCAATCTTTGAAGTGGCTTGCTCCTGACAAATAGTTCAATAAAACCTTGTTTCTTTTCTGCGGTATGGCTATTAGACCCCTTCTGACATATCGTAAACTATTATTGTGATCTGTTTGGACGTTAACGGTTACAGATGTTCCCCGAGCTTGCCAGAGAGCCCGGAAGCTGCACTGCGTGCAGGGAAGTCCGTCACAGTAATGTACTTTATCAAAACTATGCAGGACAGTGTGTGTACAACTTTCCTGAGTTCTTGAAAACTGTTCTACTTCAGGCATTTTGTCAAATTAAAACTCCCTGTAGTCAGAGGGTAGATGTGGTTTAGTCTCTGTTGAGAGAGTCAAGCTGAATGCCCCTTCTCACTGTGGGAGAAGGTAGTGTGAGTACACAGTGGCAGGCTGAAGTAGGCATCTAAGTATAGTTTTGTGTGTGTGTGCACGCATGTGTGTGTGTACATGCATATGTGTTGTGTAGGAAGGTTTTTGGGGTACTGGCTATTTACAGCTCAGCCTGTGGGAGATGTCCAATTCCAACAGAAAGGGCAGGGGGGCATGGGAAGACCTCCACTCTGCCTCATGTGTCATCCTCTTCTGTTAAGACTTTAAGCAGTGTGTGTGTGTACATAGAGTTGTGTGTGGGCATGGACACTGTGTGTTGTGTCAAGGTTGTTGAAAATAGCCTTGGTGCATAAGCATAAGAATATGACACTCTTGAACGCTCGTGCACACGCATAGTTGTTCAGGCAGATTTGTCTAACAAGACTTAAAGTTTCCTTGTGGCTCCCTGTTGTTTACAAGGCCAAATACTTTCTGTTCAGTGAGTCATTTTGAGAGAGGGGGAGCGAGGGAAAAAGAAACAGATACAAGAAACTTTTATTTGACATTATTTTTCATTTAACTGAAAAATGTCAATATTCAGCTTACTTAATAAATATAAATACACTGACATGTTAACAAAACGGGCTTTTTTTTTGCATGTGTGCAAAATGACAAAATAATCTAAATGCACTATATTGCCAAAAGTATTCGCTCATCTGCCTTCACACGCATATGAAGTTGAGTGACAATCTATTCTTAATCCATAGGCTTTAATAGGATGTTGGCCCACTCTTTGCAGCTATAACAGCTTCAACAGTTCTGGGAAGGTTTTGGAGCCTTTATGGGAGTTTTTGACCATTCTTCCAGAAGCGCATTTGTGAGGTCAGACACCGATGTTGGCTGGTTTGCAGTCTCTGCTGTAATTCATCCCAAAGGTGTTCTTTTGGGTTGAGGTCAGGAGGCCAGTCGAGTTCTTCCCCACCAAACTCGCTCATCCATGTCTTTATGGACCTTACAAAGCTGGGAACATGAAATTGCTCAAAATGTCTCTGTATGCTGAAGCATTAAGAGATCCTTTCAGTGGAGCTAAGGGGCCGAGCCCAACCATAATCTCCTCTCTACCAAACTTGCCACTTGCCACAATGCTGTCAGACAAATACCGTTCTCCTGGCAAACACATCACTTCTCTAGAGTCCAGTGGCGGCATGCTTCACACCACTGCATCTGACGCTTTGCATTGTGCTTTGCAATGACTGTGTAGAGGAAATTTCATGACTGGACTTGTTGCACAGGTGGCATCCTATCACGGTACCACACTGGAATTTACTGAGCTCCTGAAAACGACCCATTCATTCACAAATGTTTGTAGAAGCAGTCTGCATGCCTGGATGCTTGATTTTATACACCTATGGAAGTGATTAGAACGCCTGAATTTAATGATTTGGATAGGTGAGGGAATACTTTTGGCAATATAGTGTACATTGTCCAATCACATTTCACTAGTTAAGTTTTGCTCAGTTGTCAAAGTGATGGCTTAGTATGGTACATTTGAAAGCTCTGGAAGAAGCTTTTACTTTGACTCTGTGGTAAAATTATTGTTGCCTTTGTTGCTATGGAACTGCTATTTTCAAGGAAAATATTTACTATTTGCACTTGACTGTTCTTCCTATGCCAGGAAGTGGAATCCAATCCAAGGCCAGAAATCACCCTAGCAAAATCAAAAACCATGCCTCATTTAAATTGGGTTGGTAGACTTGCTGTGTTGCATTTATAAGCATGAATCAAAGCATGCAAAGATCATAAAGTTAAAATGAAACTTTTATTTTCTACATTTTAAGCAGCATTAAATGTTGCTCTATCCAAAGGAGCACCATGCAAAACTTGGACAGTGACCTGAGATCTTCAGTAACCTCTGACATGTCCTAAGGACATTAATTTTAGTTTTTTATGCCTATGACTTCTTCGCAATGATGCCAGTTTTAAAGCTTTTCAAATGCTAGCAGATAAACTTGTAAAAAAGTTTATCTGCTAGTATTCTGTCTTTATCAGTCTCTGATGTTCTTGTGGAGGAATTTTGGACTACATTTTATTTATTCATTTATTTATTTTTAACAGTTATTTTTCAGTTCAGGTTTGTAGGCTTTCATTTATGCAAAGCTCTCTTAAGGTCCTGCCACACCGTTTTAACTGGTTTGAGGTCTGGATTGTGATTGAGCTTTGATCATTGTCCTGCTGCGTGACTCAGTTTGGGCTGAGCTTTAGTTGTTGGACAGCTGGCTTTATATTTGACTCTAGGATACGTTGGTAAACAGAGTTCATGTAGAATCAATGACTGCAAGGTGCCCAGGTCCTGTGGCTACAAGACAAGCCCAACTCATCACCCCTCCACCACAGTGCTTGACAGTTGGTATGAGGTGTTTGTGCTGTTCGGTTTTTGCAAAATGTCGTTCATCTTTGGTCTTGCCTGTCCAAAGGACATTATTCCACAAGTCATGTGGTTTGTTCAGATGAAACCTGTTGTCTTGTGTCATTTTAACAAACAGGAGTGATTTCTGTTACATTTCCAAATACATTTTTCCAAGAAAATGCAGTTTTAGAGGGATCGTTGCTCCCCTGCTGTGATAAAGTAGATATCCAGCTGTTTCTAAGAGTGCAGCCTCTCCGGTTATTTTATTAAATGTGTTTAATATGCAGTGTCCTCGATTTAGACGTGCTGCAATCAAATAAAGTCAGCAGTTTTCTGTCTGTTATCACTCGCACTTAGATTGTTTTTCTGTCTAATTCACATGTTGTAAAACAGAAATAGGCATTTGATTGTTCATGGTATATTTAATTGGGGTTTTTCTGTGAAAAAATACACAATTGTGAGTATTTTCTCAAAAAATAATATACTGTATTACATTTCTGAACTTAATGTTGTGTGATTGCAAATTTTAAAACTTTCAGTACTGTTGTGATAATATGAGGCCTAAAAGATGTATGTTTAAGAGCTCGTTTAATGTGATTGACAGATCCCTCATATTATCTAATTAAGCTGTGAGGATTATTGTTTGCTTTGGCTCTGCCTATGCTCCGCCCCCCAAATTTTGATTTTTACTAGAACGAGGTGTGAATGCGTCAGAGCATTCAGGAAACTGCAGGAACATGACATACATCAGTTGTATCTTTCATTGTATTTCCAAATTTTACAGTGTTTTTTTTTAAAGTGGAATAATATAATAATACATCTTTTAAAAAGCAAAAGAAACCACAGAAAATGCGAGTAACCAAACACTCTGTTCAGCAGGCTTGGTATGATCTTAATAAATGTTAAATGATGTGGAATAAAAAAAAAAAAATCCAAGATAGAAGGTTTTAGTTCAGTGTGTGTCAGTGCACATGCTCTCTTCACAAGAGGTCATGCTAGCTGGTCTTACATATACACGACACCAGCTCTCACCCTCCCCGCCTCCCTCTCTTTCTCGTTCTCCATCTCTCCCTCTCTGCCTTCCTCCCTCCCTTCATTCGTTCTAGGGACAGAGTCCTAGTGTGAAGCTTCTTGTTCTTGTACTTTCCCTGTGCTGTGCAGCTTTTCAGCCATCCACAATGAGTTTGCTTATAGCAAGTACACTGTATATGAGAGATGGAAGAGCCTGGTTTGGCCTGCTGTGTGCTCCTGCTACAAACTCTCTAGGTTATATTTAGTCTTCGCCAGGCCACCCTGCTACTGCAACTATCATCAGCACCAAAAGGGATATCGGGGGAAGCTGTAACTTTTGCCGCCAACACGTTTTCCTCTCTCTGCTTTTTCATTGTAAGTATTCTTTTAAAACAGTGTTTGTGCTGAATTTGAGAAGCTGCTTTGGTCACTACAGAGAGACCTCAAAGGAATTACTTGGAAGCAGTTACACAATTGACATGTAGTAAAGTACTTCAGTTCTTGTAATCTTTTAAAGTTATGCCACTTAGGTTAGCCTGTAATTGCTGCGGTAATGGTAAACTTGACTCAGTGTTTAAGTCTGCCTTTGAAACAGTCTCAATAATCAGGACAGCTGTGGAAAGAAATACAGCTTCATAGCATGTTTTTGTTGTTGTTGTTCAAAAGCAATGAGGACAAGAGACCTGTTTGTATGTGAATTTGTGGATGTGGATATACAGCAATGTTGTTTGGTGCAGAATGATACGGTCCAGTTTCAGGTTGGTAGCTTTTCACCAAAATACCTAATCAAACCTGAGGTATGCAAAGTCTTTTTTTAGTTCTTGATGGTTTTTCCACCTTTTTTGATCACATGCCATCTTTGCAATGTTACTAAGGAGATGTTACAGTTAGGTACATATTTGTCTGCAGGGAAAACATTTCTCTTACTCATCAGTTACAGAGGGAAGGGAGGGGGTGGGATTTGGGCAACTGTTATGCTGCATTTGACTGAGGAAACAGGCAGCAAGACATGGAAAGTTTAGTTTCTCATCCCTGAAAATGGAAATTCAGAGAGTAGGCAGATGTTAAAAAAGAGAGAGAGCGAGAGCGAGAGACAGGGAGACAGGATGGTGGGAACATCTGGAGGAACAAAACTAGTGCCAAATCCTGTGACAACATGAGGGGACTGGAAAGTCTCTGAAGAAAGTCTAGTGAAACATAAAGAGTTGTACGTGTGCATTTATGTCTATGAGCAATTATTATATAATAATATGTGTGATATACATGATTCTATGAGTGGTAATTAAATCTGTGACCAGTTGAGTTTATTTGGAAGATTTAAATTTCTTAAACATTTATAGTTATACTTTGTAATTAAAGCAGCAGTTTAGGCCCAGACAGTTGTAATGTTAATAGCAATGTGATGCCTCTCACTGCTGTACTCTGGCCTTTCTAAGAAGATGTTTTAGGGCTTTGTGTTCTGCATATGGACGTTTATATTCCATACTGTGATAATTTGCTGTATTCTATGAGGAATCCCATACAGCAACACTAAGTACATTTAAAAATGTAATTAATTATACATGTTGCTTATAGGTTTTATCTGAGATTATTTAAATTACAGAAACTAAACAGCTTTAACATTACTAACATGGCAGGATGGCATTTGAGATATTTACTCATATAAATGCTAAACCTCCTCCAGAAGGCTTGCACACCATTTTCTTTCATCTATCCATCCCTCCGTGATCACCATAAAGAGTGATTGGTTAATGATAAACACCAAATTTATCTGAGGGATGGGGTGGACTGCAGAGGGTGCATGGGATGTGGATCAGGGCTGGGCACAAATAAGAGAGCACTACTAATCTTGTTGTGAACTCAGAGGCTAGTTTTCATAACACCACTTAGCTGCAGTGGAGACTGTGTGTGTTTCTGTGCGCATGAATTACCCTCAGCAAGTCTCCCCCTCGTCCTTTACTGCAGGTAAAAAAGCAGCATAACGGAGCACTCCCACCTGGAGAATCACACCTCTCTTTTTATTCATGCTACTCCATTTTTACTTACTCTTACTACTCTTCCTTCCTTCCTTATAGGTTTGTGTGTGATTTTTTTTTTTTTTTAAATCATAGGCATGAACAAAAACAGATTTAGTCTTGATTTTGTTGGGTATTTACCCTTGCATTGATATGCTACAGTATGAGACTAGACCATATATAAAAGGGGGATGTAACTCCATGTACAGTGGATGTACTGTGATGTCAACACCTTGTGAGGTCCTGTTGTGATGCCTAGAACTCGTGTTTTTGCTGGCACCACTTCATGTTTTGAAACTGGACATGACGTGTGGAGTAGATCTGACTAATAACCTGAGGGAGGCCTGCTCTAGGGCAATCCAAACAGTATGTGTGAATGTGTATATTTGATAATAGATAAGATAAGAGGAATTGGTTGAAGTGAGTCTGTACTACTTTAATAAGAACCCACCATTCCAGAATTTAAAAAAAAAAAAGTTGTTACCATTATTTACATCAAAGCACACTTGATGTGACTCTTCTTGCTCCCTGCGTTGCTGTGCAGTGTATAGGAAATAATGGAAAAACACAGGTTGCCATATTCTTACACAAGTTTTAAGGAGTCAACGGAAAAATCCTGTTTGGTCAGTGGAAATAGCCCCTGAGAGAAAATAACTTGACCATGCTAATGCTGGGTTCAGAGACGAGTGTACCACAACCATTAAGGTGCCAGGAGAGAGATACAATCAATGAACCCACGCACTCAGTGCACCGTAGAGTAGCGCAGGACCAAGCATAGTGAGGAGCTACCTGAATGCCTATGCTCACACAGAGTTGCTGCTACACAAACAGTACAAGGACTCTGCCGCTCGTCTTTGTTTCTGATGGGGCTGCAGGATTAGTTTGATTCATTACGGTTCCTAACTAGCCAGGGCTTTCAAAAATAGCCACCTTCTTATAATGATTGCAGCTACAAGAAAAAATAGTGTATAAGTAAAAAGAATGGAAGAAGTGCATGAAGACCTGGTGGAGAAAAAAGATATGATGTTAGGGAGCAGCAGAAGAAAGAGAAGGAAAAGCTTTGGGAATACTGAGCACAAAACAGTAATTTTGCAAACAGATTCTACTGAAAAGTTTACCTTTACCTTTAGTGCAAAGTAAAAAAAATTGAGCTGCTTTTTAATTATTTTAGAAATATGAGTTGGCATGTGAAAATGGCTCATGAATAATGACTGTAGTACTATTGTTGTGCGTGTGTACATACCAGCTAGGGCAGAAGCCACAGCAGAAGTCAGCATAGTGCTCAGTAAAGAATTTCTTGATATAAAACTGCAACAATTGTATGTATTTACATGACTATACTAGAAGAGTGAAATAATTAACAATAACCATTAGCTGTTTGGTCATTATATCCAGTATGGCAGCACCATTGATATTTACATTATCTTTAATCTGATGACGATTCTCTGGAATAATAGCTCACAGCGTACGTGGTCACCTGCTCATCCGCTGAGCCACCCTGGTGCCCCCTCCAGCATTATTTTTGAACTCTTTATTTTGTACAAATAATAACAAAGGACTATACTAGAACCCACCTGACCCGTTTAACCTTTCATCATGGAGGTTGATAACTATTGATATGAGTGCCAGCTTCTCATGTGTACTTTTTAGGCTGTTAAAACTCATACTTTTGTAAATTTTAGCCAGTTTAAAGTACTAATATGTACTTACGAAGCAGACAGTAAGAAAATCCAAGCAGTTTATTTATAAAAAAGCAACATACAGTTATTATGAAAAGGAAAATTAGCTATAGAGACAGTTTTTATACCAATCTATAAACTTTTTGTTGTGGTTTATGAATTTTAATATTTAATGTGAACTGAGATGCAGCGCTTGATTTTTTTTCTTTTTTTTTTTTTGCAATTTCTCTGGACTGCACAGAATCCTGTGAAAACTCTCTTTTTCACACAACTGCACCTCTGTGCAAGAGAATAAAATACTACCATCCTTTTTCTTAACCACTGTGCTACCATCATCCAGGCCATAGTAGAAGAAGAAGAAGAAGAAGAAGAAACAGCCTTTATTGTCCCACAGAGGGGAAATTTGGGTGTAACAGCAGCCGCATTATAAATATAAATATAAAAAATTTACATCAAAAAATTTTACATTATTGAAGAAAAAAGGATATATATATATATATATAAACAAAACAAGATTAACAAGAACAACAAGATTAACAAGAACAGGAGCTCGAAAAAAGCAACTGGACTTCTTTAGGTTTCTTGAACTGAAGAAGCCTTTTGGCTGAAACGTCTTCAAGAAACTTAAAGAAGTCCAGTCGCTTTTTTTCCAGCTCCAGAGACTGCCTTAATTATCCTTACATTCATGTTGCATGTTCTTGGAAATATTAAGAATCCAGAAAAACAATGAAAATCTAGCCAGCTTTGGCAAAATCCTCTGCTCGCCTAAACCACTTGACAGTTTTTGTGGTAAAGATGTGGTAATGTAAATAGAGAATGCAGACACTCAACAATACTGAATTGTCAGTTAAAAGTAAAAGTGTTTTCTTGGCACTCGGTCAGACATCCTGTGAAATCCATATAATAATCTTTTTCTAGTCTCATCAGGCCTTTTCAGTCTGATCTCCTCGTGGACTAATTTAGCTTAGGTCAGAGTTATGACATGAAAAGTGCTACCAACCTGCTGTAACACTAATTGTAACGCTTAGAGCCTCGTTGGCTCGGGTTCTGGGTTGGTGCGGGAGCACCAAATAATAGTTAACATCATTCACATATGGCAAAGAATGATCCAGCCTACTATAATCTGTAATAGCAGGATATAAGTGGACATTATTAGTTGAACAGGTAAAATAATTCTGGTGTTTTTTTTCTCTTTTTTTATACTTTTTTTTTTATATATATATTTTTGCACTGTTTTATATGTCTGTAGTGAAGAATGGCAACAGTATGCTAATAGTAATAGATTAGTTAATGCTTTTAGATTCTGTATTAAAAATAAACAAACAAAATAAAACCCTTTGTGGTCTGACCTGGCTGCTGGGCTTGAAATAGGATTAACCCCTGAAGGTGCAAACCATTGAACTCCATGGTTTCAATGTGTGGTGACAATAGAAAAGGCTTTCCATTGCACTGTCTTTGGGAAGTGCAAGTGGTACATAAAATCCTTTCTGCTCATGTACGTGAAGAAATTGGCCTTTCAGAAACTGTAGGTCAGAAATTCCCAAATGCCCCTTGCAATTAACTAGGACCTAACATCATTTAAATATTGAGATTGAGTAAATTGGGCCAAGTATCTGGGGAAAATCCGCCTTCACCAAAATAAATTCTAAGATGACAGTAACACAAATCAGTAATGTGGAATTTATTAGTTTACATGCTTCAGGGTACATTTGCTTTGTTAATTTTCCTTATTTATTAATTCACGTATGCCTACATATTAGTATGATTTATTGATATCCCCAAGACCAAACATACTTCAACAAAGCAAGACACATTCACCTAATATACACATTTAATATAATTATGATTATGTGCATTCTCTTGTGTCTCTAGCCTTGAATGGCTAAAGCACCGCAGTGGAGACTCAAACTCAAAAGAAACTTTTAAAGAAGAAATTAAAAAATGCATTTTGCACTTTTTTATGTTTGTGTGTATCAGTGTTTAGAAATAGTGTGCAGGATTGTCAGAGATGTATGGCAGCCTAATTTCTTCTTGCACATTGTGGAAACTGTGGTGAAAGGGTAGTCGTTAGTAGTCGTTAGTAGTAGTTCTTTTTGTGAATGATGAGAGCGATTTGACATGCAATAAGTTTCCTAGGTGGTCCCTTCTGTTGGATGGATATATATAGCCCATGGCATTTGAATAATTAATAAATGATTGATATTATCATGTTGCCAAGATTTTAATACTTGGTTTACACGTGTACCTTTAAAATTAAGCTTTAGCATTTTACTGAACAATTCTTAAAAGTCCCTTTTTGCATCCACCTCTGCTGGTGAATTGCTGTTGATAGTTTTGATATTACGATATCAAAAACTAGCTATATACCTACAAACAAAACAGGGTGCAGTCATATAGTGATAAAATAATCCCTAAGAGACTAAATACAACTTCTTTTGAAGCTGCTTTTGGCAACCCTAAAAACAACAAACTTTAATGATGTTTGTAGTGGCTTTATACTAGTTTCAGCGCACAGCTGGATGTTGTAATGCTTTTTTGTTGCACAGAACACATCGAACACACAAAAGGCTAGCCACATGTTGACTTTTTCATCAAAGAGATGAAACAGCTGATGACACTGGGTTCTTTTCTTGGGAAGATTTGTATTCCCTAACAAGAAGCTGGTTCCCTAATGGGTTTTTATAGATGTGTTTTGTGTATTTGTGTCATGGTTAGTTGGCAAATGCTAGACTTCTTTAGAGGTGTTATGCTTATAGCTTTCATTTTTTCTTATGCGTGTGTGTGTGTGTGTGTGTGCATGCGCGCGTGTCTGTATGTGTGTGTTAGTTCCATTTTTTAAGATATTGCTCAGTTTTTATTTCTCTGTATTGTAATCCTTTTGGGAAGAACCGTGTGTAAGCTGATGTGCATCTCTGCAGGTTCAGCAGTAGTTAAATTCCAACATCAAAGATGTCTTCATATCCTAATCTCTGTGCCAAGCTGGATTCGTGCTGGATTCATGCTAATATGACATGGCATATGGCTTGGAAATATGCTACTGGAGTCACACTACATACATTTCTATTTTTAAGCACACTTTTCAGTGTTTTTTTTTCCTGATGGTTCTTAATAAAGAATGTAAATTATTCAATCGATAAATATGTAAATGCGACAAGTCAAAGGCAGGAGACTGTAAACAGTTTCATTATGACCAGAAGATAAATAAGTCTGTATCTCAGGAATGTGCAAAAATGAAAGTTGCTTTGGTTATACAGTGCTGACTTTGAAATTCACCCCCATTAGCATTATTATAGAATCATCATGGACATCAGTATGAATTTATTCAAGCATCATCTTGCTGTATCATCAGCCTCATCAAAGTTCAAATCTCAGCAGCTTCCTCTCCTCTTTCCCTTCTCTCCCCTCTGGTTCCCCTCCTTTTCTAATACTAATCTCATTGTCTTTCTTTCTCTCCTCCCCTTCTACTTCCTCCTTTCCTTCTTACTTCCCTCTAATAAGCCGGTGTCTTCTCAGATCCTCTACCACCTCCTTTTCCTTCTTCCTCCTTCTCTTTCTCCTTTTCTCCTCAGTTTGCTGCAGTGCATCACTAGCAGGCACATTAACATCTCATCTCCATTACCCAGCAATGCCCTGCCCTCTCCCTCTGCTTTTTACCACCTTCCTTTTTCTCTCCCCCTCTTTCCATCTATCTGCGCCGTTCCTGTTTTCCTCATCTTGCTCTCATGGTATGCCTGTTTTCTTTTAAAGTGTCCATTATCATCCCTTCCATCTTTTTTCCTATAAATGTGATCATTCTCATTAAAATGTCCTCCCCTCTCCTCTCCTCTCCTCTCCTCTCCTCTCCTCTCCTCTCCTCTCCTCTCCTCTCCTCTCCTCTCCTCTCCTCTC
>JAVDPK010002993.1:404256-416270 GCA_034780415.1 Cichlasoma orientale
CACACACACACACACACACACACACACACACACACACACACACACACACACACACACACACACACACACACAAATGCTTTGTTCTCTTTATTGACTTCTTCATAGTTTTTTTTCTAGCTGTTTTTATACTTCTAGTATTTTCCGCTATACAACGTCAGGGACATAAACTCCCTGACGTCCTCCCTTATTTTTTCTTTTCTTTTCTTTTCTTTTCTTTTCTTTTCTTTTCTTTTCTTTTCTTTTCTTTTCTTTTCTCTTTTTTTATTACTTTAGTTCTCAGTCACTTTTTGGTTAGGCTCAAGCAACAAAACTACTAGTTGGATTTAAGAAATGGTAATCATCCATCTATCCATCCATTTTTTAAACACAGGTATAGGCTCCACCAGGCAGGCTTGAACCTATCCCAGCTGTCACAGAGTGGGAAGTGGGGTTCATAATCACAGTCTATCACAGTCTATCAGTGTATTATCAGGGTTAAAATGGAAGCTTTCAGAGTGTTAACCAAATGTTAGAAGAAAAAATTCTCACGTCAACAAACTTCTTCCATTTTCTTTAGGTGATGAGTCCTGATGTTTTTGAAAATGTCTAACATTTTACATGAATTTACGCAAGTGTGAGAGTTCACCTGCATAAACAACGGTGGTGTAACCTCTTCAGAAGTCATTCATTTTCTGGTGAGCTCTTTAACAGAAGTAATGACAACAAAGTCTTTAAATGCATGAAATAATGGGGTAGACTATACAATTGCTTGTTTCTGCTTTGATATTAGTCTGTAGTGATTTGAAGCCATAAACAGAAAGCTTATTGGAAAGAATTCAGTAATGGATGTAGTGTGTTAGATGTCATACTTAAAAAAAGAAGTAAATGTAAGCACAATCACACACTAATAGGCTGCATTAAAGTGATATTAGGCTACTCTAAAGCTGCATAAGTGGCTGCAGTAAGAAGTGGTATTAATGACCCTGTAGAGTGCTTACCTAGCAGGACTGTGTGTGTGTGCATGTGTGTGTGTTTGTGTGTGTGTGTGTGAGAGAGTGAATAGTGCCAGAGGTCAGAGCAGAATCGAGTTAAACAACCTTGCTTCTTGCTGGAGATTATCCCCCTTCCTCCTTTCTACTGTATATCCTCCACTTATTCTCACCTCTTTGTTGTTCATTAGTGCGACTGACCATGATGATATACTAAGTGACATTGCAGAGCTTCTCACACCCTGCCTTGTTTGTTCTGTTACAAGTAATTATTTCTGTGAGGGGACTGTGAGTTGGTGTTGCTCTTTCCTGTAAATAATTTATCCCTGGCTGTCTCTGTCTGTGTATCTGGCTTCTTTCTTTTTCTATTTGCAGGGAAATTCTAAACATCTCTTAACAATGCTGAGTGCTGCAAGCGTTCACAAGTCTCATTATACAGGACACTGCTCAAAAACATTAAAGGAACACTTTTTAATCAGAGTATAGCATCAAGTCAGTTATAGTTCTGGGATATTGATCTGGTCAGTTAGGTCGCAGAGGGGGTTGTTAATCAGTTTTAGCTCCTTTGGTGTTAATGAAAAAAACTACAGGTGCACTAGAGGGGCAACAATGAGACAACCCCCAAAGCACGAATGGTTTTACAGTTGGAGGTCACTGACATTTTTTTCTCTCCTCATCTTTTCTGACTGTTTTTTTTCCCACTAGTTTTGCATTTGGCTAGGGTCAGTGCCACTACTGGTAGCATGATAACTGGACCTTAAACAGGCTGCACAGGTAGTTCAACTCCTCCAGGATGGCACATCAGTACGTGCCATTGCCAGAAGGTGTGCTGTGTCTCTCAGCATGTTCTCAAGAGCATGGAGGAGATTCCAGGAGACAGGCAGTTACTCTAGACAAGCTAGGACCTACAAGGTCCTTAACACATCTGCAAGACTGGTATATGGTCCTTTGTGCAAGGTGGAACAGGATGAGGACTGCCAGAGCTACAAAACACAGAAAGCCCAGGCCAAGGTGGATTTGAACCCAGACCTTCTAGTTGTGAGGCAACATTGCTAAACACCACATGGTGGGCGAGGTAATTAGTCATAAAAACTGTCTTCAGCTAAGTAAAGAATAAATAGACTTGCATTTGAACTCCACCATCCCAAGTAATACCTTCTAGTTTAACCTGTTGTAGGACCTAACTTATTTCCTGTGCTGACTTTTTCATGCTTTATGCTACTTAACTGATCTTGTCTGCAGCAAACTCAAGTGTCCTGAGACAGGCTAGATTTCAGCCTGAAGAGGAGAATCCAAAGGCGTTCTTGAATTACATTATTCTGAAAAATTATTATTAAAATATGCTATAATTATAATATAGCATATTTTAAGTACAATTATATTCTGTTTTAACATTTATATTTAATATAAATGTGCAAAATTACTACTACCTAAAGTAATAAAATATAATAATATAAAAGATAAGTAAACTTATCTTTTACTTAATAAGTAAGTAAAAGAGAGTGAAGTACAAATATTTCAACACTGTACTTCAGTATTGGAATAAATGTACCACTGGACTAAACCAGTGGTGTGGAGCATTGTCAGGTTAACGGTACTCAATACACACCTGCAAAGGTTTTTATTGCACTTTCAGTAACGAGCTCTGAAAACCATTACCTTTCACTTGACCTGGGTTCACTGTCTCCACCGCAGTGCCTCTTCTGTGCTGTCCACTGTGATACACAGAGAGGAGAGGCTGTGGCTTCACCAGAAATTGGACTATCAACCTTTTTGTTAAAAAAAATTCTTGTTTGGATTGAATGTTGTAATACCTTTATTTTCATACAAATACACCTACTTAAATTTTATGCTTCACCAACATCTTTTTTTCCCACACCTTTGGCAAGTGGCCTTCTTTTACCCAGGTCTACTTTCTTTTTTCTCCATGAAACTAAGAAGCCCCTGAGACATTATCAGAATATTGACCACAAGAAAGACCAACTCCTCAGGGAATTTGTCTTTGCTTTAGCCACTTAATATTACAGACAGCTGTGATTGGTAGTAGTGGTTAACACATTTGCCTTACACATGAAAGATCCCCAGTTTGAGACTGTGAAGAGACATAAACCCAACTTCAGGGGGTCAGAAGCTCATGCGCTCTTATGCTCAGATCAATGGGAGAGTTACGTCAGGAAGGGCACCTGGTGTAAAATCTGCACTAAATCAAGCAGTGTTGTTGGACTGAATGAACTTCCTCCAAGTAGTTCTTTTACTGGTGATGGGCCATCGAGTTATGTCAAACCCTGAGTAGCTTATCCTGCGTTTACACTGTCATGCCTGACATTTATTTAATATCAACTTTTAACAACTTAAAAAGTGGTTATAATCTAATACACATTGTCTGGTCTTGTTGAGAAAACTATTATATTCAGCTCAGAGTAAACTTTATTGTCTATCTTGTTCCTCTGTGATATATTGATTGCCCCAAAAGGCTAACATCTCAGCCTGAATCTAATGTCATTTTACATCAACATTGGTATGTAGTCATTCCAACATACTGGTTTTGCTGGGGTTTTAAAGGGGGAGTGGTGCCAAGAATTAGTTTATCATTCTCTTCTATCTTCACTTTTAGTGCCAAGAAAAAGAAAAGCTGTTAATCCCCCACCCAATGGCTCTGATGTCGAATTGTTAGTCTTCCTCAGGGCGCTCAGTGTACCAGTTGTTTTCCTGGAAACTACTGTTTCATGCCATGATACAGTCACAGTGAAAAAAATTCTCCAAAAAAAAAAAAAAAAAAACTCTTTTATTTTGGAACTTTCTTTTTAACTTCTAAATTTAATCCACATTTCAGTGCACCTTTGCTTCATTTATTTTAGGCTGATAAATAATGAAAGGACAGGCTCTGACAAATAGGCAAATAGCATCATAGTGTCAGTGGGCACTGGATAGCTTGCAGTCAGGTAATCTCTCTCCTGCTTCTTTCCCATTCAAGGCAAGCGCTGCCTCTCTGTCACTCTTCTAATCTCTTCCTCTTCTTTGTATTTTGCATTCATCCTTCCTGTTCCTGTCATTCACTGTCACTATTTGACTCAGATGAACTGGCTGTTTTGAACAAAACCAACAAACAAATCGAAACTATTGTCCTTGAAAATTTCCTATCATTTTAAAGCAACCAATGCAGTGCATGCAGTAAGTGGTTAATTGTGGATAATAAGCATAGTGATACTGAGGCAGTTGTGAACCTGCTATGCACGGTCCGTATTCAATATACTCTTTCAAACCTCCTCGGTGTCAGCTGTGTGTAGCTCTATACATTTGTTCACAGCGAGTTGTGTTTTGGCTCTTTAACATCACCATGGTTTAATATCTATTAGAAGCATATTATAAGGGGAGCATCTTTAATAGGCTGAAAAGTGATTTCTATGACGTTTAGTTTTGGTGTGTAAAACAGGTGCTTGGAATCGTACACCTACGTGTATCTTATTGTCTTAGAGCCTTCTGCTTAAGCTGTTGGAAACATGGGTGACGGGTTCGTTTTTTTTTTTTTTCTTATGCTGGACAAGTGTTTGCTTTAATTTCAGTAAATTACAGTTTGCACAGCACAAGGTTGATCTTTCCTTTGATGAAAGAATTTACTCTGCCTCATGTTTGCTAAATGGAGCTTCTTTGCTTCCAGCAAAAGTGAGAGCTCTTTGTAAAAATATTAACTGATAATCACACAGTGTTTAAAGTCCACTTATTCCCCCCCACAGTAGCACTGAATCTGAAAATCAGTCATTGTTGGCAATTAACTGAACAAAACTGTTTTGTGTGATGCAGAGGGGCACGGTCAACTGTCCCAGAAAAAGAAGGCTGGAGTGGACATTTAGCTGCAAAAATCTGACACAGGAGCTGTATGATGCTTAGGGCAGTTGTAGGTTTTGCGGTTGTGCCCTTATAGACAGTAGTTCTGGCAGGTTTACATATTACCCTGAAAGACAAAGATAAACAGCACTGAAAGGCAAAGGTTAAGCTAATAAAAGTATATGTTGGACATGTGTAGTGTCATATATTTTACATTTTACTTTAGACTATTAAATTGTTTACTCAACATATAATTCAGCCGAGATGTGCCATATATGGCAACATTAACTGATAATCACAGTGTTTGTGACTCAGCAATTTTGTTTTATTATTAAAATGTACTTAAAGCACTTCAGTAAAAAGTATCACACTCTATTAGACATTTTTTCAGTGCTTCTAGGAAGTATCTTATATTCAGCTGAGAATGAACTGTATTCATTCCCTATTTGCTGCACCTATCCATACACATGTTCCTGTCTTTTATAAACTATCTGGAAGTGTCCAGCTCACAGACACACACTACTGATTAATCTTCTGGCACAGTTTAATCCTCACACCTCACCTCAGCCACCCATTAATTTCCCTTGGAAATGGAGGAATAAGGACTAAATATATGGCTATTTAGGGGAGAGTATGTGTGTCAGGAGCAAGAGGAGATGTAAAAGAATAAAAAGAGCAAGGTTGTTTAGATTAATAGCTTTGGACAGCCAGCTTTTCTCATCTGTACCTCAGTGAATCACCGCCCAGCTAAACAGGTTTCAGGAGCAGACTGCTTTGTTGGGCTATCACTGGAACAATGTTTTACTTTTCTGCTTTTAAAGCTTTGCTTCGGGGGGGGGGGGGGTAGCAAATCAGAGACAGGTAATGGTTTTCCGCTGCAACAACTGGGCTCAATTAGACTACATCCTCACAAATACCCTAACCGCATATGCTGGGATGACTTCCTAAAACCAGTGGCTCAGACGCAAATAATACGACCACTGTGTAAAGTGACAAGCCCATACAGTAAAATCTTCTCTCTCTTTACATTGTTCTTTGGATTAGCAATTAACAGCGGAGGAAGATTAATTTGAATTTTAAAGCCATGTGTAAGTAGACAGCTGGTGAATCCAAACACGACGTCGGCGCGCTAACAAGACTTGTTGCTGTGCTTTTTGTAGAAATTACAATTACAAATGTCAGAAGTGAGAATTGCACCCCCATAACCGCTCTTTACAACACTCTTTATAACCTTCTAACACCTCTGTGTTTACGCTTGTCGTTAAGTGTTACAAATTGACAATTTGGCAGATCACTCAGCATCGTCGCAAATTTTCAGCCACCAAAACGTCTCAGCGCTTTCTGCATCTTCACCTGTCCTCGGATTTAACAAAGGACGCTGTATTCTATTGAATTCGGTAAATAATACTCATAGTCTAACCTGTGTTCTTGCTAAAATGACTCAAGAAAACAAAGTGTGAAATATCACAGAATGTCAGCATTGAATAACAAGTTATTTAATGTTGATTGATGCAGTGCTAGCCAGATAAAGCAAGATATTAATGTAGTGTGAATGTCTTTTCTCACCCTTTTAATGTTGGACATGCTACTGTATGTGCCAAGTGTTGCCAGAGTAAAGGCTGAGCTTAATTGCTCAGTTGTTTCAGTACATTTTTGTATTATTAGAATAGTGATGTGTATTTCCATGTAGGCCTGCCCCTCAGAGTCGTACAGTAGATTTACCAGTGAGAAGAACCCACACTTTGTTTCTGAGTTGACCCTCAGCAAAGAATATGGATAGCAAAAACATCCAACGAGATGTTCCAGCACAGGACACGATCCAGTTGTCCAAACATGACAGGAGTTGTAGATTACTGATCCACTTGAACAGACAATTCCTAAATGCATTTTGAAGGCTAACTTCCTGAATTTGGCACCAAAGACAACCAAAGATACAGCCTCGGTTGAGAAAGTTACAGTGAGCGTTTGCTGATGTTCTACGTACTGCCTGCATGATCTGTCATTGTGGAATGTCCCCTTCTCCTCTGTCTACCCTTGCCTTTGGGTTTGGTATGCATGAAGCTTAGCTAAAGAGAAATCAACTGAGTTCACCCCAAGAGTCAGACAATGTCTCCCTGTCTGCTGGCTCTGTGTGCCAGATTGTGGATGTGGATGTACAGTAGGTGTCTTGAGTTTTTGTGTGACTATCCAGCTTGTTTGTGTGTATTTCTATTAGTCTTAAGGCTTAGAGATGTCCTTGGGGAGTTGGAATAAGCTCAAAATCACTCTTGGAAAAAGGACCTATATTAGAGAAAAGTGAAATAACGCTGGAGAGGAAGGAATGAGAAAGGAAAATCAGATGGTGTTTTGCTTTATAATACGTAGACTCAAAAATCTCTCCTGAATGAAGATGTTTACATCCTGATTGTTAGATAGTGGCAATTCTTAGTGATAATCTTTGGTTCAGTGAAATTTAGTAGGCTGAACTGCTTTTCTGTGATGCACAGCAGATGTTTTCGGATGGTTGTAAAACGTTAACATTGATTCTGTCCTCTATCATAAAACGCATCATGACTCAAATTTTTATTTGAGAAACGTTGTCATGTATAACATATTTAACTCTTAACATATAGCTGTAGAGTCAGTGCTGAGGTTTACTCTCGCTGTCTAAATTTATTGCTACAAGGAAATATAGGCTTGCAGCATGTGTGTAACGATAAGAGGCGGGTGTGCGTAATGGTGACCTCTCATTGAGAAAGGTTAGAGACCTTTAGGAGTCATCTCATTAACTGCAAGCCTGTTTGCTTGCTCATACATAGACACATTGCTGGTCTAATTTTACTCCAGTACTCAGGAGATACTGTGAGGCTTCCGCAATTAATAAGCCTAATGGTTATTGGCAGGTGGCTAGAAACCAGTATATGGGATGTCTGATTGACCTGAGGTAAACACAACCCTTTATAGGGTTACAGATCTTACAGGAAGGAAACGGAGCTTTTACTGATGGAATTTGTGTTGCCATTTATAGAATATCACAGCGAGTATTATGCTAATGTGTCTTATAGTCTTCTTGATGGTTGTCATTTAATTAAGATTTATGGCATACCGTTCTCTTAAGCTCAATACAATGTGGGTTTTCTTTGGTGCAAAAGTGAGCCTGCAGCATTTTTTTGTTTAAGTCGCCTGCAGTATTTGAGTGGAGCTAAAGCTGACTTTCATGTTAATGAGGCAAGTGATCTTAGAAGTAAGCAATCTTACTTTTTAGCAAGGAGGTTGTGCAGTAGGATCTCTATGGATCTGATTTCATGAAAAAAAGTTCTTTAAACACAGAATTAGAGATCTTCACACAGGCAAACAGAACATTCGGACGAGGGAAATGATGATGTCATGATTCTCGTTGGTGGCAGTGATAATTTGTTTCGGGGATATTAGCTGTGGAGGACTGTCACCGATTGGCTGTGATGCTACTGTGGTCTTGTGCTCTTTCTCCCAGGTTTCTTGGTTTTGGTGCACTGCAGCCCTGAATTCTTGTTGACGTGCTGCATTGATATTCAGGGCCTGTTTCTGATCCCCATCACTGCTCTCATTCTCTCTCTCACCACACTTCACTATAAGCTTCTTAACTAAACTAAATCACTGTACAGAAAATAATATTCTAAAATGTAGTACAAAGTTATCCAGTCACCACAGTAATGTATGGGTCTATTTCTGGTCTTCTTATTCCATTCTATTCTAGTCTAGCCTAGCCTAGGCTAGCCTAGTCTAGTTTCTTCTCTTCATTTCAAACACACCTACTCCTACCTCCCCTGCAGTTACATTCACCTGGTCTCCCCACCACACTGAACATTCTCTAATTCTGTCATCTTGAGGGATAGGACCATTAAATTTCTTTAATTCCTATTTCTTGTCATTGTAAAGTTTAAATTTTTAAAATTTCATCTTCAAAAACAGCTCAAACAGCAGCATCACTGTGCTTAAACAAGCAAATATGAACTTTAATCATGTGAAAAAGAAAGTTTTCATGGGTCTCTGTGCAGTCCTGTGAAAAACTAAGTACACCCCTTGCTTCAGTAGCTTGTAGCATCACTTTTAGCAGCAATCACTTGAATTAATCGTTTCCTGTATGACTTCATCAATCTCTCACATCATTGTGGAGAAATTTTGTGTCACTCTTCTTTACAACGTTGCTTCAGTTAATTGAGGTTTGTGGGGAGTCACTGATGCATAGATCTCTTGAGGTCCCACCACAGCATTTCAGTCCAACTGAGATCTGGACTTTGACTGGGCCATTGCAGCACCTTGATTCTTTTCCAGCCATTCTGTGGCAGATTTGCTGATGTGCTTGGGATCGTTGTCCTGTTGTATGGCCAAATTTTAGCCATGGACAGATGACCTCACATTTGACTCTAGAATACTTTGCTATACAGAAGAGTTCATGGTTGACTCAATGACTGCAAGGGGCCCAGGTCCTGTGGCTGCAAAACAAGCCCAAATCATCACCTCTCCACCACTTTGCTTGACAGCCGGTATGAGTTGTTTGCGCTGATATGCTGTGTTTGGTTTTTGCCAAATGTGGCATTATGCATTATGGCCAAACATCTCTACTTTGGCCTTGTCTCTCCAAAGGACATTGTTCCAGAGGTCTTGTGGTTTGTTCAGATGCAACTTTCCAAACCTAAGCTGTGCTACAGTGACCCTTTTAGAGAGAAGAGAATTTGTTGTTCAGTCTTTTAATAATTGTACTGTCATGAACATATAAGGCCTTACTTAGACTTCAGCGATCAAACTTTGTAGAGCCTATGATGTAACCTACATAAGTGTCCGATGTCACTGGCGGCATTCATGCTTAGGAGCATTATGTGTTAATTTGCTTGTGTGTCTCTTTGTTTTATATGTGGTACCAGATGATAGAAACAAATAAAATGCTCTGACTTTTTTTTTCCCTCCTGGTCCCTCGCTCTTTGTTGTGGTCAGTTAGCAGAGGAGATTGCTGTAAAGGCAGCTGTCATTTGGTTTGGCATCTTTGCCTCGGACAAAAAAAACAACAACTTTCAACTTTTAAATTTTGATCTGAATGCTGAACGTGCACTCTGCTGCCACATGACACACTGGAATTACCATTGCCACATAAGCCAGAATTTTTAAGTTCGGTTGAGATGAAGGTAGAAAGAATGTCTTAACATACAGTACTGCAAGTGCTCTCTTCCTCATGAGTAAACCCTACAGCGTGTGCTTCTTCCATACTTACTTCTACAGTGAAATGTTCAACATTATGAAAGTGACAGGCCACCCATTACTGCAAGCACTCATGGTTACGGTGCTGCATGTGAATGATTTTATATTATGCAACCATAAGTGCTCTCATCTATCAAAATTGCAAACCGCCTTCATATTTTTTTTTATTGTTGTTAAAAAATGTTTTCAATGATGTGAAATATTCGGTTAATGTGACCTCTCGTCTGCTGTATCTGCCACCAGTAATGGCTGAATCCTAGAGCTTTTTGTCTCTTATCTGCCTGAGTCTCAAGTCTTGCGTGTGGGTATTCTATTCTATTCTGCCACTCTCCTGGTAATGGTACCATGAGTTACGTTGTGGCTTTCACGAGTAATCTCCTTTATATTTGGCGCTTTTTGTCTTATAAGTATATAAGACAAAAAGATAAATATACAGTATAAGTCATCAGTATATTCACCTATTCAGAATATGTGCAGAATAAACAAACTTATATGTGGACATCCAAAGAAGCAAAAACTGTAGAAAATCTGTGCAAGACCCTGTTGATTAGATCAGTGGTATGCCATGTGAACCTTGCAGTTGTTGAGGTTTGCTCTGCTATGAAAACCAGATGATAATGCAAAACTGACTAGAGCAGAATGCAACCATTACCCTGCTTTCCCTGTTTGTTGCAAGCATTGTGCTGAATGATTTGCTTTTTGACTCAAAACTTGTAAGTTAACAGAGGATGCAATTCTTTTCAAATGGAACACTTTTTGCACTGTACAGCATGCAGTCAAAATTGAGACCTCTACAGTGTGCTGTAGGCACAGTATGTCAGAACAGGTAGTGCGCTGTATTTGCTGTCCCAGCCCAAGCCTGGATGTGTCGAGCTCAGCTCTGTTTAACATTTTTTTTCCTCCTGGTGGGAATAACCTGAAGTGGAGGAGAATGCTGCAGGTGCTGTACAACATCTTAAATTTACATATTACACTTGTGACACAACAGGAGAGGTAATTTATGTTACACAGTGCACCAGAAACAGAAAAATAGACACCGGCAAAGCGAAGAGGGAGAAAAAAACTGATAAAGACATAAAGAGTGTGAGGGGTAGTGGTTTGACACCATGAGGCTGTGCCCTCTCCTCCTCATCCTCTTCTTTCCCTGCCAGCTGTGACAGGATAAGATGTGAGATACATGAGTGACAGTGACGTGAAACAAAGCTGTTACCTTCTTCTGGAGTGGCTGGCTTACATAAAGGTATTATGTCCTGCAGTCACAATGTCCACTGGGGTGAGCTGTATCCAAGTCTGTGTCTCTTGTATGGGAATCCCGATCTGCAGAAGGCAAGAATGACTCATGGCCTTGAAAGTTATCCCTCCTCTCCCTTTTTTCTTCTCATGTACTTGCTTATTCTTTACATCTACATATTTTTTTCCTGTTTATGTCTTCAGAGTATTTCAAGTTTTGTCTAGTCATCTTCTTATTTCTAACCTCTTTGTCTGCTTCTCTGTCTTTCTCGTTTCATCTTTCTATTTCCAGTTCTTTTTCCCTCTCTTCTTTTTGTACAGTGTTTATTTATTCACTGTAACCCCCCACCACCACCACTCCGACCACCCCCACCACCCCTACTCTTTTTTTCCTGTCTCTCCTCTTTCTCCAGTTATTTCTAAAACTAGGTTGCATGTGTGTCTACACTGGACCTGCTGTTCTGTTCTGGGGGCAAAATGTCAATGAGAGGGAGTAAGAGACCCACAGGGATGTAGAGAACAGGATTCACCATTGTATCCTCTGCTTCCTTTATTTTATTCTCTCTATGCTCATCAATCCACATATCAGTGTTTCTGTCCATCTATCTTGATTGATCTAGTCTCATATTGAAATGATGATCTGCCTCTCTGCTATGCAGCACAGTCTACAGACACACATACATTCTCTCACTCTCACTCTCACTCTCTCTCTCTCTCTCTCTCACACACACACACACACACACACACACACACACACACACACACACACACACACAC
>JAVDPK010002993.1:420196-432451 GCA_034780415.1 Cichlasoma orientale
CCCCCCCCCCCCCCTCGATCATTGAGATCTTGTGACTAGGGTCTGCTGGATGTGCCTTCTTCAGGACTAAAATTGAAAGGAGACAGCCTTTGCTATAATGGACTGTTAAAAAACTATTTTTTTAGCTTTGCATTTGATTAAGTCTTGTTTACTACTGTAGTCATGTTACTGTTTTATTTTATGGTATTATTGTAAAGGACTTCGTGACAGCTGTCTTTAGAAGTGCTATATAAATAAAGTTTTACTTACTTACTTACTTACTTACTGTAAATGTGTCAATTGGCCTTAAATTTTTTTTGTCTCCATTTGTAGCTTTTTTTCCCTTTCACTTTGTATTGTTGTCATAAATGTTAAAACTAGGTGCAATTTTATATAAATGTTGTGGACCGATTTATTGTGCTTTATGTGCCTTTTATAAACACTGAGGTATTTTAAGCTCCTTATTTTAAGTTCCTTAAATCAAACATTTATTCTGTCAAAGTCATATCAGGTGATAGAATAAAAGTTTTAGCACTTTTGTTGGCGATGGCTTTTGTTTTCTCCAGTTACGAAAGCTTTCAGATTTTTGAAAGAAATATTTTGGCTGTTGAGGCAGCCTGATAAAATGCGCCTCTGGTAACAAGTGTTCATAAGATGGGTTGAAAGGCTGGGTTGTAAAGCAATTGAAGACAGCCACTTGACATTGACACCCACTTGCTTTGAGTGTAATGACACATTACAGAGTCCATTTTTTTCTCCAAATTTTACTCAGGTGAAAATACTTTCAGTTTCACCTACTATGTGAGAATCTGACAACACAGAGTGTGTTTGTACATAAGTGTGTGACTACAGCCTTTCTCTATGTCTATTCCTGTCTTGTAAGTGATTATATTTTTGGTGTCTTGCCTGGTGATTGTTTGAGGTGACGTTTCTTTTAGTGTCCCAGTGATTCAGGACTTGTTTGACACGGTGAGCAGTTTAGTAGTTTGGTGGGCGTTTTATCTTATTTTCTTGGCCCTCCTTTGTGTAAGTGCACAATCTGAATTGATTTGGTATGCATTTTTTTTAAACCTGTAATCCTTTACATGAAAATTAAATGAAAGTTTGAATGAAATATAGATAGTTGCACTTGCACTTAGGAGCTTTAACTGGCAGCGCTGCAGCGTGACATGTGCTATTTAATGGATGTGGTTCTACATGCACTTTCTCAAAGTGATTTATTTATTTATTTTTTTGCTTTCTTCACAACTAGAATCATTACAAGGAGTCAGAAATAGTGAAGTGATAAATCCAATAAAATGTCATCAGCACCTCACACAGGTGTGGTACAAAGTGCCTATCTAAAGATATGGTTACTATTTTATATTTTTTTAAAATCTGTTCCATTTTGGATGCATTTTTTTTTTAAATTTTTGGCTTCTAACTCTCCTTAACATTTCAGACCTGTGTTGAAAACATGGAGGCAATGTTAGCAGGCTTTTTATAAGATGTTGGCTATTGGATTTACTGGTTAAAATTACCAGCATTGCTGGTCATGAATTGCAGCATGGTAAATTTTTATGTATATCAAATCAATAATTTTTATTAATTCACACTGTGTTTTTTTTAATCAGCAGTTCATTTATTTAGACCAGAGAGTTAATGAGATTTTAAAAGTCAGAATGTCATTTCACTGTCAACATTTTATGTTCTCTGCTGCTCATGTCATTTTCAGGTTGTCGTCACAGGTTGTGAACAAGCTAAATAAAATAATGTTTATTAATATAGTAGCAGCCAACACGGGGTGGTTCTTGTAATGAAAAATTTGTGTTTCAACTCAAATTACCTGTGTGCACCTCTTGGGTATGTAATTTTAATTTTCTTGTACAAAAACTGAGTGTGCAAAGATAAGAAAACAACTAAAATGTAAGCCTTGTCCAAGGTCGTGACGTGGGTCACTATCATGCTGGTGCCAACTTGATGATGGGAAGAAACCTCCTCACAGCTGGAACAGAGAAAGATTGTATCCACACATGAGTATAAATGAGGTGTTATTTTTCCTTTTCAATATCAGTGCTGGTGCGAAGACTGTTCCGTGCTGTTTCTTTCAGTGAATCTCAGAAAATCAGTTTGGTTTCAATGGTCAGTTAATTTTTTCCACAACAGTTCTCAGAATCTCAGAGTTATGGGACCTGTAAATACTGGCAATTTAAATTAATGAAATTCTATAAGGGACTGAAAAAGATTTAGGTTTGATAGTAGATCATGTTTTAGATTCAGGTTTGATTTTTTTTAACCTTTTTAAAATATTGTGTTTGAACGACTTGCAAATTATTATGTTTACAGGCAAGATTCAAACGAAAGTTACAGTCAGCTTTAGTTCTTCTCTCCTCACCTCTCCTCTCCTCTCCTCTCCTCTCCTCTCCTCTCCTACCCTACATCACAGTTTGCCTTCATGTGTTGAATTTAAATAGCCCAATAACTCCCTCATGATTTTTACAGTCTCATCTGGAGCAAGGAGAGGGCCACAGCAGCCTTTTTTCTGTCTGTCTTCCAGTGACCTTGCAGTAGGAAGTTAATATAGTGTGTGTGCTTGTGTGCAGGTGTTGGAATGCACACACAGCATGGGCATATATATTGGAAGTATGACGTCTATCATTTTGCTTAAGAAATTATAACTGTAGATAAATATACAGGCATGTATGTATGTATGGCTAATTTGTTTAGAGTGTCATAACATCCCAGTCCCAGAGAAAGAAAAGAAAGATTTCTGTCTTTCAGTTTTCAGATTGCGTCTAATCTTGATGCTTAATCAAGATAAGAAAACTACGTGTCACATTGTAATGTGCTTATTCAGTTCTAGTTTGAAACATATGAAACAGAACAGAGTGCCGCTGGCGCTAATTCAGGCGACAAATGGGTTCTAGTGGACTAAAATGGCTACCAGTAAAGCTTTTGTAAGCCCACTCTTTTGTTCTATTAACAGTTAGATAGATGTGCTCTACTGCATGCATACCACAGCCAATATTACACCACTTCCTCCTTATCTTCCTGTAGACAGCTGAATTCAAAGCTGTCTCTTTCTATTTCTAGTCTAGTCTTTTTAGGCCTTCTTATGCCTGTTATCCTATTTTGCAGTGAAACCTGGAACACCAGTATCATTCCTTTTATTCCTTTGCTTGAACTGATGATCATTACACCTGACACACACAATGACACAAATGTATCACCACACTAAGATATTTTAACTTTTGTAGCAGACAGATTGTTTACAGAACCAATTCATCACATGCATTTGTCAAACCCCGCCTAACGTCAGATCCTAATAGACTCCAGAAGTCCTCCTCTAGGAAGATTCCAGCATTATATAATGAACCACTGGTGGGCAAAGAAGCACGCAGGCACAAGGAGTTGAGCAGACAAAGGAGAAGTTCAAAGAGAGAACAAGCAGACAGATGGGGTGGTTTATTTAAATCCAAGTGGGGAACATAGTAGGGAAAAAACACAAGTGGAGTGTTTTTTTTTTTTGTTTTTTTTTTGATATTTAGAAAGAGACATAAGAAACAAATAATTTCTGTGAACTGATCTTCTATCTTCTTGTTTAAATTCTTGTTTATTTAGCGGCTGTCCACATGAAATGACGAGCAAAAACAAACAAATGACGAACAAAAAACTAGATTGTGCATATGTTATCTGATTGGTTTAACTAATTCTAGCCACAAGTTGGTTTGTGACCAGTATTTAAAACAGACCAGGCTTGCATAAAATGAATAAATGGATGGCAAAGCTGGCATTAATTAGCTTTCAACTGGAGGATTAATGGCTTTATTTGCTTGTTTTCCAACCCATATGTGATTATCAGTAGTACTGCACTGATTTTTTGAAGTTTAAAGCTTGCAACATGAAGTCCAAATAGCGACAGGCTGTAGCATGTGTTTGGATTAGATCCCAAAGAGCGCTCGCATAGATGTTGTGCTTCCACCACAACAGTTTGTTTTTTGTAAAATTTAGCTGATGATGAAGGAGTTCTAGAAGTGTGCGATCCTTGCCATTAGATGTCGGCTTCCCATATCAAACTTGTTAAAGTTAAAAGTGCCACCCAGGGTTCAATTCAATTCCGTTTTATTTATATAGTGCCAAATCACAACAAACAGTTCTCTCTAAAGCTGCTTTTGGCTACGCCCTTATTAACAAGTGTGTAAACTGCTACACTATGGAGCCACTCTGTTCTATTCTATGCCAAAGATGTTAGGACCTTTTCTTGTTTACCTCAGTTGACCAAGTTGTATAATGCTTATTACCATTAAAAAAGGCTAATGGAAGCTAGTCTGAAGAGCTTGGAAAAAAGGCGACTGGACTAATTTAAGTTTTTGAAGACATTTCACCTCTCATTCAAAAGCCTTCTTCAGTTCTAAAACCAAAAGGTAAAGAGTCCGAGGTATTTAAATCCTAGTTGGGGCTGTCCCATCACACAAGCCAAGGTGTGAAAAAGGTGTGGGTCACTACCATTAGGGATTTTGGGTGAAACCACTGTGAGATCTTGCCCCACCCTATCAAGTGGTCACTTTTTGAGGTGACCTGAAGTAAGGTGTGAGTGGGGGTTGAGGCGCCTGGGAAGGGATGCCCAAACTGCATTGTAGGTGGCTGACAACTGTTGTCGTAACTGATGGTCATTCACAGTGAACATAGGTGGCTTCTTTTACTCCTCTTTCAAAACATCTGTCTTCCCAGTCCAAAATGTGAACATTGGCATCCTCAATAGAGTGTCCTTTATCCTTTAGGTGCAGAAGTACAAAAATTAGCCACTCCTCAAATGCATGGCACAACATAGAAGAGCCACCTCGACCATGACATGGATAACTGAGAACCTACACAGATTCTCATGGAAGGTACATAAGAGAAACCTTCAAAAAAGCTGACTGGGTTGGTTTCTGTGAGGAACTGGCAAGCACCAATTGGACTGAACAGATTTCTCATGGCAAACCAGAACTATCATGTAGCAGTGAAACTAAAGCTATTCTACAAGCAATTAAAAATCATATACCTCAGAGACAGCTGAAAAGCCATATTAGAAAACTGAGTGGTACAGTATTGCCTGTGAAAAAGCTGAGGCCAAGAAGCTAAGGGCATGGAGACAGTATACAAACAAGTCCCCTAAAAGACAGTTCTACTACAATCAAGCAAGAAGCAGGTACACCTATGTTTCTTGCAAAGCTATGTCTGAATACATTAGGGTTAAAAGTAAAATGACTACTGACTTGAAGACTGGATTCAAACATGAAAATGAAAATGTAAAAGAAGTACCAATTGTCATAAAAAAGACATCTGCCTCACTAAAGAAAGTCGTTTTTTGGGCAAAGAAAATCCGTAAAATCCTATTAAAACTCGATATCACCAAGGCAACAGGACCAGATGCAATCCCAGCTAGGGCTCTGGGACAGGCTGCGCCCGAGCTGGCAAAACCATTTGCCAAACTTTTCCAACTGTGTTTTGAAAATAAACACATGCCACAACAATGGAAAACTGCACAAGTTATTCCATGCTACAAAAAGAAAGATAAACATGATCCAAACAACTACAGACCAGTTTCGCTGCTTAGTGTTATTAGCAAGGTGAGGGAACTAGTCATTAACAGGGCAACATGGAAACATATATGTAGATACAATCTCATCTCCAACAAACAGTTTGGCCTCTGGGCTGGTCATTCCACAGTTGGCCTACATCACCGAACAGCTACATAATGCAGTTGACCAAAAACAGGAAGACTCTGACAGGGTCTTGCACAATGGCTTATTTTCAAAACTGGAAGCTTCAGACCTACGGGGAACACTTCTATCTTGGATTGAGGATTGCCTTTGTGGTCGTGGCAATTAATGGGATTACCACCACAGCTAAGGAAATCATTGCGAGGGTACCCCAAGGCTCAATCCTAGGCCCGCTGCTCTTCAACATCTATATAGATGATTTGCCTGACAAGCTACTAAACTTCTTTGGCTTTACTTTCTCTTAAGAGCTCAGTGAAGCATTCCAGCACAGTTCTGTGATAGGATGCCACCTATGCAACAAGTCCAGTTGTGAAATTTCCTCGCTACCAAATATTCCACAGTCAACTGTTAATAGTATTATAACAAAGTGGAAGCGATTGGGATCAGCAGGAACTCAGCCCCAAAGTGGTAGGCCACGTAAAATCATAGAACGCAGTTAGCAGATGCTGAGGTGCATAGTGTGCAGAAATCACCAACATTCTGCAGTCAATCACTACAGACCTCCAAACTTAATGTACCTTCAGATTAGCTCAAGAACAGTGTTTAGAAAGCTTCATAGAATGGCTTTCCATGGCTGAGCAGCTGCATCCAAGCCTTACATCACCAAGAGCAATATAAAGTGTTGAATACAGTGGTATATAACACACCGCCACTGGACTCTAGAGCAGTGGAGATGTGTTCTCTATCTGGCAATCCAATGGATGTGTCTGGATTTGGCAGTTGCCAGGAGAACAGCACTTGTCTGACTGCATTGTGCCTAGTGTAAAATTTGGTTGAGGGGGGGATTATAGTGTTGGCTTGTTTTTTGGGAGTTGGGCTCGGCCCCTTAGTTCCAGTGAAGGGAACTCTTAGAGCGGAGACTGCAAGCCAGGCCTTCTCGTCCAACCTCACAAATGGGCTTCTGGAAGAATGGTCAAAAATTCCCATAAACACACACCTAAACTTTGTGGAAAGCCTTTCCAGGAGAGTTGATGCTGTTATAGCTGCAACGGGTGGGCCGACATCATGTTAAACCCTATGGATTAAGAATGGGATGTCACTCAAGTTCATATGCCAGTGAAGGCAGCCGAGCAAATACTTTTGGAAATACAGTGTATATACATTGATCAAGTAGTTTGTGGGCAGCTTGTCACAGACATAATAAGGGCACTGGAAATGAGTATTCTGAGGACTGGCTCACAAGGATTACTTTAATATATCATACATACATCATATCAGTGGATTAAGAATGGCATGTCACTCAAGTTCATATGAACACGTGTCATTGTCACTTGTTCATATGAACTTGAGCGACATCTCATGCATGTGAAGGCAGATGAGTAAATACTTTTGGCAATATAGTGTATATAATAGTGTAGATGTAATGACAAATTATTCTCAGACACTTGTAATTAAAGTCATTCCTAAGCTAGAAACCACAAGTCTCTGGTCCATTTTCGTGACTCTCATGTACTGTATGACTGTGCACATTTCCTTTTCTGTGACATCTACAGATGTGAAAGAACTGTTCGAGCTGTCATCTCTACTTCCATCAATATATACTGTAGGTAACCTCTTCTGGCAATGAAACAGCATGAACTTCTGACATTTGACATAAACCACTTTTCCTATAAACCATTGCTTATACGCTAGACTTAGCTTCAGTGGCATTTGTGAAGAATAGATACAAAATTTCACTGTCCATGCACATGCTCATATGGGTAGTCAGAGCCTGAGATTTATCCCAAAACCAGACCTTACAAGTTGAAATTCACAGACTCTGCCTCACGACGTATAAGCTTTGAGCGTTCATCCTCGAAAATGGTGGTGATTCAAATGCTTTGCCGGATCTTTCTTGGTTAGAAACCCTGTCCAGCAAGTGCCAGGCTCGGGGTCTTTCCTATTCTGTGAACCATATTACATGTGGACTGGACCATGTGTGAAAATGCGTGTAGATTAGTAAAACCCAGTTGTGTCATTCACTTGTTTAATGCAATCTTAGTTTGAAACAAAATAAAAAGACTTAGATTTGACTAGGTTCAGGCAGGTACGGTTATGATAGCTGGATGTGAGCCTGAAGCTAAAAGGGCATGAAAGTTGTTATGCATCAAAAAGGGCAAAAGTGAAAAGGTTGACCCCATTACATTTTCCTATGTTCTTTTTACTCACTGTTTTAATTCAACCTACCAGGTATTGTCTCCATTACGTTTTTCTGGCAATGTTCAGGGAAACCATTTAATATTTAAACAATGTACCACAGATATGGGTGAGACAGTTTAAACTGCCTTTAATTAAGAAACAAAACCTGGAGCCAGATTTACTAAGCAGTTCAAATTGGTGTGATGTTAGACTCTTCAGAATGCACAGATGGAAGTGAAAAGTTTTGTAGGTGCCTGAATTTATATTCAGGTCATTTTAATAATGACCAGTGCAATCTAACTAGAATAGCACAAATTATATATAAAAAAGAAAATAGCAGACATATCTAAGCATTCCTCTGGAAACAGAAATGCAGTCACATCACATCAGTGACAGGCAGGAGAAGGAGAAGGAGAATCTATATGTTATTGATTGAATATCAGAACATATCAGGGGGAATTCAGCGGACCTGCAGGGCAGTAAAAGAACACAAAAGATTATTTACCTTCACAACCTGACCAATCAATCTGTAAAATACGTTACTGACATTGTGCCACGTGCTTAAATGCGCCAATTGGTCTTGTTTTTTGTTGCGTTTTTTTTTTTTTTTTTGCATGCTGTGTGATGCATGTAGAAATTTAAATTCAAAGGAAGGAATTTGACTCGCATCCAACTGTGGGCATCAGATAAACAGACATTGTAACATCTTGGATTAGGATTCAGACATTAATCTTTCACACAATAGATCTGTTTGAGTTACATTTATTGCTGTATTTTGATAGACATTTTCTGTATGCTGCATAATAGATACAATACTGGACAGAAGTAAAAAAATATATATATATAATTAAATGAATGTATATTTATGATGTTGCATAGCTGCAAATGGCCCAGTTGACTGTAAAAATTAACATTAACACATCCCTATTTTAAGTAATGCATCCCTGGCTTGTATGTTTCTTGGATTCTTCTTGGATGCTTCTTGTATTGGGAAACCATATATTTGCTCCCTCCCTTGTTAAATTCTGCTGTGTTGCATTAAAATAGCAGCGTTGCAGACCAGAAATTTGCAGATTTCGGCTGCAAAGATTTGGGACGATTCAGTGGAGAGCCACAGGACAGCGCCAAAGCTTTGGCAAAGTGTACACAGCAATCCACCCGTGCCAGTGACATGTCCATTCTGATAACGTCGCCCTATGTCTTTCCAAATAATCCATTCTCCTAGTGGTAACTATTGCATATATTATGTTTTGTGAGATGGAAAACAAAAATTATTTTTATTTCCATGTTAAATAATAGAGCAGTTTTTAAATTCCCTACTGTAACCCTCAGTAAATCCATCCATCCATCCATCCTCTTTATTTTATGCAAGTCAGAGTCATGGCAGGGCTGGAGCCTATCCCAGTTGTCATAGGGCAAAAGGCAGGATACACTCTGGGCAGGTCGCCAGTCTATCATAGGTCTAACACAGAGAGACAGACAGTCAACCATTCACACTCACATTCTGAATCACTAGTTAACCTGTCTCATGCATTTCTTTGGACTGTGAAGGGGAAGCCAGAGTACCCAGAGAGAACCCACACAAGCACAGGGATAACATACACACAGGAGAACAAACTCAGCACATAAAGGTCATTCTAAGGGTCAAAAAGGAGCAGTATCCAGGTTATGCTCATTGGCTGACAACTTTGTGACTCATAAATTGATGCGGCTTCACAGTCAGATCTACCCCCTGCTCATATCCGGTTTCAAAACACCAATATGGCAATGACAAAAGTGCAAAGTAAAGACCAGCAGTGTTGGCGTTTGCCTGGAATTGAAAGTACAGGTAATAATGCAAAGCATAATCCTTAAAATTTAAACAGTCTAGTTATAAAATAAAAAATAAAATCACATTACATTTGTTATGAAGGTGGAAATATAGCAAGATTGTTTTCTGTACTGTACCAGGCCGTAAATATATTCATTTGAGCTCAGTAATGTAAGTACAAATGTTCTAAATCATCAAAGAATGAAGTAACGTTATGGAAAAGTTGGTCTTCTTAAAAATGTAGTGAGAGATTGAGTGTCCAAGCAGTATAAAAAGAGCATAAAAGCATGGATATGGCAAGAGAAAATGTCACATCTCTGTACCAGCCAAAATTGTAGGGTGTGCTGCAAAAGAAGAAAAGCAAAAGAGGCAGGTAGAAGTCAGGAGGCAAGCAAGAGATGGACCTGCAACAGTGACACACCAGAGATGCAAACTCATGGCCTTTCTGCAAAATGTACCTTACTCTGTCTTACTACTAATCAACCTAACTACAAAGGCAATGAAGTTTAGCCAGTCAAAATAGGATGGGAATACAGGTTGGAAAAAATATACTGTCTACAGAGAAGGTAAAAACACAACAAAAGAAAAAACAAAAACAGTTCAGTATACTGTATATCTCCTTGTTCATGAGATAACTCCATGACAGTTATGTGTTGGTCAGCGTGATGGCGGTGGGGGCTTCAGCTTCAATGTCTACTGATTGTTTTTCTGTGTTTTTTGTGGGATTTTTTTTTTCCCACTGGGTGAGCATGCCCCTCCTCTTTCCTGATCTATCCTTCCCCCCCTTATCTGTTCTTTGCATCATGATTGAGTTCTCCTCTTTAATTAATTTTTTTGTTTCTCGTAGATCTTGGAGCAAATGCTTACATCGCTCACTGCCTCATCCTTTGTCCTCTAGCCGAGTCATCTCACAGCTATAACATATCATCACCAGCTCTCACATACTTGCTTCTGAAACTTACTCTAAAGTGAGCCACAGCAACCCCTGCAGCCATTCTGGTTGCCTGGCCAACTGATTATCATCAAAAGCCCTTCGTCATCTACACCTAGCACACAACCACAAATAGAGTTAGGTCCATAAATATTTGGGCATTCACACAACTTTGCTAAATTTTCCTCTGTAAAACCATTACAGTCGATTTTAAATCAAGATGTGATTGAACTGCAGACTTTAAGCTTTAATTCAAGCAATTTAACAAATATTTTTGATTAACCGTTTTAGAATTACAGACATTTTCATATACTTTAATAACCATTTTCAGAAGCTCAAAAACAAATGGGTAGACTAGCATAATTTATAAGTATTGTTTTTAATACTTGGGTGAAAACCCTTTGCAGTCAAAATTCTAGAACAAATGGACATCACGAAGTACTGTTTCCTCCCTTCAGATGCTCTGCCAGGCCTTTAGTGCAGCCCCAGGCCAGCTGCTGCTTGGTTGCAGGTCTTTCTGCCTTCAGTATTGTCTTCAGTATAGCCCAGAGTATAGCCCTATATACTTCATACACTTCAATTCATCTGTCTACTTGTATCAGTGACCTGGTTCCACTGGCAGCCATATATGCCCATGCCATGACTTCCCCCCCACCATGTTGGACAGATAATGTCATACATTTCTCTCCTTTTCCGTACTTTTCTCATCCCATTATTCTTGTAGTTAATCTTGGTTTCTTGGCTGCTTCATCTGTCCAAAGATTTTTTTTTTTCAGGACTGTTCAGGCTCTTTTAGATGTCCTGACGATGTCTAATCTTTTCTTCTTTGTCTTGAGTGTAACCAGTGTATTACACCTTGTTGTAAGTTCTCTGTATTTCGACTCTGACAGTGATACACCTACTTCTTCAGGTGTTCTTGGCTTGGTTAGATTTTGTGAAGTTGTTTTTCTTAACCATGGAAATAATTCTGTCATCATCCACTTTACCTGTCTTCTGTGGGCTTTCAGGCCTTTTGGTGCTGCTGAGCTGGCCAGAATGTGCCAGACTGTTGCTTTGGCCAATCCTAAAGTTTTTGCTATCTCTTTGAGAGGTTTATTCATTCATTTTTTAGCCTAATCATGGCCTCCCTCACTCATACTGATGTGTCATATAGAGCGCTCCAGCTACCAAAAATACCAAATGCAAGTTTAACACAGAATAATCTCCAGGTTGTTTATCTGCTTAATTTCTCATGAAATAATGAGGGGTAAGGCTACAGCTGGCCATGAAACTGCTTTTCTAAATACTGTACAAGTACATATTCATGTGCGTATCTGTTGTTCTTCCCCTTTCTCTAATGCCTTTCTTTTTTTATTCTCTTTTTTCTTTTTCTTCTGTTCACCTTAACATGAGTCGGATCTGCAGTCGTTTTTGAGTACCTTAATAAAAAAAAATATCTTTTTTTTTTTTTGTCAGGCTCTGTCTGCGCATAGTTAGCGTGACAGCTGGTTTCAACGCAATTACAGAGCACTGATGGTGGCTGAAAGGAGACTCTCCGTGTGGTTGTTATATAACAATTCACCTCAGAGACAATGTCAGTTAATGTGTCTTTCTCTCTGTCTGGTTGTGTGTGTGTGTGTGTGTGTGTGTGTGTGTGTGTGTGTGTGTGTGTGTGTGTGTGTGTGTGTGTGTGT
>JAVDPK010002993.1:442217-454000 GCA_034780415.1 Cichlasoma orientale
TTTTTAAATTTTAGCCCCCCCCCCCCCCCCCCCCCGGCAAACGCATCTCACCCTTCCTTGTCATTCTCTTTTTCAGCCAATCAGCTATAGCCTTAAGGAGCAGGTCGCTGGAGCAACACGGTAGAGATTTTGGCCATGTGGGATGTGCTGTGGTTCTAGCAAATATAGACATGAGAGGATAGGCATGAGAGAAATGAGATATCAAACAAACAAAAAAAAATCCAAATCCTAACCTGTTTCCTACTTATTATTTTCAGTAAAAAAAAAAAAAAAAAAAATCTGATAAATACTTAAATACAGTGACATACCAATACATGTTTCTATCTTTTTGTCCTAGAGTGTTTAGTGCGTTAACATTACTTTGTTCTTACAGATTTTCAATTATGAACATGATGCGAAGATGTAGAAAATCCATCATGGTGGGTGTATTTATGTCAGCTCAATCAGCTAAACAGTTTTTAATGCATTCCTACCTTAGCTTTGTCATCATAAACCATTCATTCAAATATGTACACGCGCACTTATTCTACTTTTATGCGTAACTTATGCTCCTACTGCATACTGCAGTGATATTGGATTTTGTTTTATTGCGTAATCCCCATGAGCATAAAAATGGACCTCTTGAATAGCTACACCAGTGTATTGAATATTTATAACAGTACCTAAATCATCCACCTCCCCTGACATTAGCATAATTGATCAGCATCCATGTAGTGTCACCAGTGTGACATCAGAGGTACCCTGTAACCTTATAGGCTGATACCCAAAGAAGATTGTGTTTCCTGATCGTCTCATTTCAGTAAGACCATTTCTAGGTCAGCTCATGGTAATGCCTGCGAACTATGCAACAGCAGAGTAAACTAGATAAATTCAGGCAATCTTTCTTATTACACAGTTAAATAAAGAGTGGATTAATATCACATTAACAAGAGATGGACTGAAACAAAATTGCACTGAAAACGGAATCAGATAGAACACTGATTCTTACCCTTCAGTTTTCTCAGTAACCTGGTTCCTTGATGTATACCTACACCCATGATGTAGTGGTTGACTGTGGGGTGAACAGCTAACATTTCCTTTGGGCAGCCAGCTGGTGAATGGCATGTGTCATTCAGGGGCTGGATGTGTTGTCAGGCTACGGCTTGGTTTCCAAAAAGGGGTGGCTTGGTGCTTGGTGGATGACCTGTTTTTCTTGAGATAGGAAAAAAGACTGTTGGTGGGTACGACTGTTTTCTCAAGAGACCGTAGGAAGATGCAGTAGGCCCACCTTGATAGAGCGTAAAGAATTATGGCATAACATGTAGGGCAGTGTTGTCCTTCGAGGGTTGGGGGGGTGGGGGGGGGGGGTGGAAAAGTACTCAGGGAATTCTTTAATGCTGTGAAAAGGCAACAGTAGGAGGATCCTTAACCAGACTTTTTGAGAAAGGTGAAGAAAAATATAAACATATGTGGAAGCCACAGAATACTCAAAGCAAGTGTCCACAAAGTTACAGCAGTGAGCTGTGACTGTGCATTTAGATAAAATTCCTTATCTAGAGAACAGCCAGTAAATGTTGCAATATATTCATTATTAAAAGATTACGCTTCACTTTATATCGTGGCAGTATAATAACCTTGTGCTGAATATCCAATTGTGATAGAAAAGAGAAGCAGTGACTACTGCTCCTCGCCATATTTGCAACATGAGTAGAAACAATGCCTGCAGTGTTACAGTGACACTCAAATTAAATTGAATTTGAACTAGCAATAAAATTATCATAAAAGACATAAAATTATCATTTTATTTTCCCGTTCTCGTGAGCATTGTGATTACAGGTTTGAATATAGCGTTTTATCAGTCAACTAAATACTAACCCAGCATCACTGCATGCAGATGTGCAATAAAAATAATAGTAAAAAATAAACGAATGAAATAAAAAGAGAAATATTGCAATCATTAACATACTGTCATCTACAAAGTACACCCACACTTAACTTAAAATGTTAGACAAAAGAAAATGTATCTACTTAAGGAATGATTAAACAGTGCATCTCATTTAAAAGCCTATAAAGTTCTCAGGTAAAACCATGCAAAATGTCTATCATTAGATTATCCTATTCAAATTTAGGGCTTCATGGTCCTTCAAAATATACTGCCTTCTGGTTGATACATCCAGTTTTTACAGTAAGATAAATCAGTAAAGATGAAAAAAAATTAATGTCTTTGTGGAGCAATTTACAATATATATGAGTCATACAGTATGCTGACTGCGTTACTCGAAATAGTACAACCTCAGATGTGTGCATCATTAATTATTAATTCATTAAACATACCATTACTGGATTTACTCTGAGTACTTTGCTTTAGCTAAATGAGGTGCTCCCATAGCAAATTTATTTATTGCTACTTTTAGCTGTACCCTTAGTCACAAGGGGTCACCGTAAAGGGTAGCTCTGTGTATTTGATCTGGCAGATTTTTATGACAGATACCATTCCTGACATAATCCCCAAAGGATTTATGGCTCCCCGTGGGATCAAACTAGGGATTGTTCACTTGTTAGGAGAATGTGTTAACCACTACACTATGGAGGCACTGTGGAGACACTATGATATCATATATAATATAACTATTTTTTATACTTTTTTTTTTTTTTTTGACGGGATCACTGACTAAATGTAAACTGAGTAATGGTGTGCGGTACTATTTGTATTAGTGATACTAGCTGTTTTTATGTTTATGCAATATTGGTTGCTTCCCAGGACATATGCTATTTCAGAAATATGATCCTGGTAATTCTTTTAAGTTATTCACTAAGGCTTGCTGTCATGCATATTGTGTACTATAAATGTGTTCCATGGGCCTGTGTTCAATCATAAGAGAGCCTCGCGCTAGGCTACTCTAGGATTATTGCTAAAATGCATTAGCCTGTGTTTGGAAAAAACAACCACCAAGGTCTTCCAGGCTGTGTGACAAAACCAGGCCAATCAAAACTAGCCCAAAAAACAGTCCAATGCTAAAGTGGACAGCAGCAACATATGGTGTGTATTTATGTATGTTAGTAGGTGGCATGCTCTGTAGTTATTTGATTAGTAAAATTTGGGTATAAAAAATTATTACAAGCATAGTATTTTTTTTCAGTTATTGGATATTAATATAATATTCATGTAGAATGGGTCTACCCAACTAGTGGACAATTTAACCCACAACAACTCTTCAAAAGTAATCCAATTCTGCAAGCTTGGGGACTGTCACACACACAATAATACACATTATGCATACAAAAGCACATCACATACAGTAGTTATATTTCTGGGAAGTATACTGTATTAAATTTAAAATTCCTGGATTCTCTGGCTCTCACCCTTCAGTTTTTCAGTTACCTCGTTCCTTGTACCTTTACTCAGGATGTAGAGCGAGCCACCTACTGTAGCTCGAAGGTGTTTGTACAGGTGAAGAGCTAGTGTTTCACTCGGGCAGCCAGCAGGTGAGTAACATTAGTCATTCAGGGGTTAGATGGGTTGTCGGGCTACAGCTTAGTTTCCGAGAAGATATGGCATGCAGCCGACCAGCATATGACCTGCTTTTCTGAAGATAAAAGAGAAAGATGTTTGGTGAATGTTGACTTACTAGTTTCAAAAGAGACAGCAGAGAGCTGCAACACATCAGTAATCCTCCTCAGGAGGAACAAGAAATCGTGAGCGATTGCTCAGCCGTTCCTCAAGGGTCTGGAGGATAGAGAAGTGCTCAAAGCATTGATAGTTTTTGATGCTGAGAGGGAGGGTAGGAGGATACTTAGCCAAACCTTGCAGGGAAGCAGTTGTAAATATAGATGGGATTGGAACTCGCAAAACTTCAGTGGTAATTTAAATCATTTTATATTTAACCGGATGTTGTTTTTGTGTATGACTAGCCACATTTTTTATGACTTTAAATTTGCTTTCTGGGGAGTCAGAGAATCAGTATGACCTCACTCACCACGATGATGGGAAGATGTGCTACAATCTTTGCTTCCTGATGAGAGAAAGCAATAAATACTGATTATTACAGAAGAAACTTTGAAGAGGCAACAGTAATAGTAAAATTCAGGTTTTTTTTTTTTACATAACCTCCGTTACAGTATAGCCTTTCTGAAACTGATTGATTTTATTTCATTTCTTCACCCTCACACCTTTTCTACAGAATCACCACGCCTCATTTAAAACTTTCAACCTCTGCTTGGCCCTCGCTCTCTCTTATTTTATTCTCTGCACATAGACGCAACTCCTAGACCTGCAAAGACAGTTTCACACCTGTTTTTGAGTCCTAACCTAATCTGCAAAAAAGAAAAATGAACTGCAATTCTCAACATGTTTAACTTTTCCTTTTAAAATATAACTTTAAAATGGATAAAATATTTTGCTCTCACTTTGCAACCCTACCATGGATTTCATCATGCTTAAGTCTTCTTGCTTCTAACCTGCCTTTGTATGTCCCATCTCCTTATGTCCTTCCTGCCTCCTCCAGGCCTCCTCCTAATCAACCCCCCCTTAGCTGCCCTTTATCTCCCTCTGTCTCCCATCCCTATCTATCACCACACCTTACCTCTCCTCATTCCTCTCTCCTCTCTATTCTGCTCCCATTTCTATTTCAGTGTACTGGTCGGTCGCTGGTATCCCAGTGGGCCAGTGTACAGCGTAGCCTAAATAGACTTGTTCTACATCTATAACCTTCATCAACTCTCTCTCCTATTCTCACTTCTTTTACTAAGTTAGCAACAATATAAAGGTGCTGTAAAAGGAGCCCTAAATTTTTAAACTTGTTTTTGTCTTTAACCTATTAAAATATTTTCCCATAATGTAAACTTGGCTTTTTATCTGAGTTAATTTGATTTTAAGCTTATTGGCCTCCATATAACACAGAGGATAGTAGGCTTTGATAGGTGAAAAAAAATGACTTGCACAAATGCAGGTGACTCTAACTGAGTGAGCACAGATCCAAGAAGGGTGCCACTGGCAGTAATAGCAGCGGTAGAAGGTAGCCAGATGATACATTGTGGACGGCGCCTGTACTTTTCCATGGGAAAATTTGGTTGATAGTTCTTGAGGTTCCATCTTCAAAGTGAAAACTGGGCTTATTCATCAGAATGTAACTTGAAACTTAAAACTTGCCTCCACACATAAACACACAAGTTAGAATTACACAGCATCAAAGCCCTTCTAGAGGAAAGCCATGCAGACATTTTCCTCACACTTATTTAGGTAGTTTATTTTGAAGCATTATCTAAATAAACCAAGCAAATACATAGTTTTCTCCCCTAAATTACATACAGTATATATATATATATATATATATATATATATATAATTTTTTAAATTAATTCTTTTTTTTCATGTCTCTTTCTTGTAAAGTTACTGCCGTGCTCATTCTCAGTCCCATTTTTCTTTAATGATATTACCCTTTATGTGTCCTTGTCTTACTTCAGCATAGTGTGAGAGTCATTTTACAGTCATTTATGAGCATGTGAGTTTGTTGTTTGTCTTATACCTTCTCTCCTCTGCTGTCATGGGGCCGGGGGTGGGGAACGACTTCTAAAGGGCCGGAGGTCTTTTTGTCTTTTTGCAACCTGACCTACCTGACCTTCAGATAGAACACATTCTTTAGTCATTTCCGCATTGGCTTCATTTTTCCGACTGGGAAGCTGTGTCTTTGCTGTCTGTGAGCTGAGCTCAGAGTACAGTAGCAGAGGACAAAATTATAGCATTACTTGACTTAATGACAACTCATTAGCCTACTGCAAATTCAACAAAAGCTTCCAAACAAGTGCTTATTGAATCTAAGACAGACCGAACCTAAATGTTTGTAAGACTGAGGACAGGGAAGCTAGTTCTAGCTAAAAATTTAGCAGCCCTGCTACAAAGTCACACCTGAACCACCCGACAGACACAGGAGGACAGGCTGTAACTCTGACTTTATTCATGCATTATTCAACAGTGGTTAACACTTTCCTGCATAGTTTATAGTCTCAGTCACTAGTTTAATGTCGCACTAACTACAACATGAGTAATCATTTTGTAAATGATGGTCCCCGGTAGAGACAAACGGCAGGGTATGCTTTAGGGTGGGCTTAACATTTGGCTACAGTATGAGCATACGGTGCCCCTCAGTTTCTGAGTCAGATCCTCCAGTTGCTCCTCATGTCCAGTTTTATAAACACTAAGATGACAGCAGCCAAACTGCTTCGCTCAAGGCTTTAGAAAAGAACTTCTCTAAATAGGAGTTCCATCTTTCATATGCTGTTTATGACTTAATTTCAAAGGAAAAACACTTAATAACAAACAGTCCAGTTTTCTTTTCTTCAGAATGTCATAATGTGTTGCTGCTGTAGAGACCACTCACCCCCTCAAAGTAGTCAACCTTGTGGAAACACTGGTTTCTTTCTGTAATATCAAGAGCGCAGTGCTACTGTTACTGCTCTTAATCCTTCAGCCGCACACACTTAAGTCCCTATGTTGTGTACTGTTACTGTAATGAGGTCTTTAAAAATTCTATACATAGCTCAGGAAACTGTTTGCTCCCCTCATCTGTCATCTGTTTTTCTCACTTCCTCTTTTTTCTTCACCTCTCCTCTCTCTTTCCCTTCTGTGACTGCAGAGTTCAGTTGAAACGCACCACCTGTTCTCCCATTTCATCTTCTTTAGTTCTCATTCTAGTGCATTCGCTCCCAGATCCCCTTTGTTTTCCTCCTCATTTGTGTTCTCTTCTATGAAATAACATTCACATTTCAGTTTGCATTCTGACATTTCCGCACATTCTTCTCTTCTGTTCTTAACCTTCATTATTCTCATCTATCTGTCCCTCATCACACCTTTCCTCTTCACTCCCTTCCGTATCCACCCTCTTTCCATCTCTCCATCCCTGATGATCATACTAATCACGTCCTCCAGTTGCAGCACCATGAGCACATTCCCCTCTGACGCAGTCTATTTAATCTCTGTCCCACAAGGGATCTCTTACATGGTGCTGCCGTTTCTTTAATAAGGACAATTTCTCCTGCTCTGCTCCTCTTGTATCTGCCCTCCTCTTGCTCCCTCCTCCCCTAGTGACTCTGTAAAATGGCTAGAAGAGGTAGGAAAAAGAAAGACAGGATGAAATTGGAGGCAGTGAAGAAGGAAGAGATGGCTCTCAGAGGACAGATTATAAATGATACACAGCCATTTTGCTCTGTGAGAAAGCAAAACCACACTGTGGGCAGACACACATACACATGTACAGCCACTACTCACACAGGTGTTCTGCAGTGTAGTAGCAGTGACCTTGAGGCAGACTGAAGCAGTAATCTGGCACAGCAGTCAATCACTGCAGTACCACTCCATATGCAATATTAAGATTTACAGTGCTGTCCTAATGCGTGGTTCAGATAATACTTTGGTGTGACATGAAAAAAAGACTGATTTTAATAAAAGCTTTTCAATAATTCATCAATTCTTTGTAGATCACTGATAAGCAGTAATTATATGAAAACAACACGGGCTTGCTACAGTTCACTCACAAACAAAAATCTCTTTGGTGTCTTCAGTAGTTTTTTTTTCTTTACCTCAGGTGTTGTGAAATAATAAATAGTGGACAGTGAAATTAAACTGTACTTCATAAGATATCAGACACAAACTCAGTTAATAAAGATTAGAACATTTTATAAAGAATCCTAGAGAGCCATCAGTAATGGCATCTTTGAGTGTCTAGAAAAGCGCTATATAAGACTAATGCATTATTATTATTATTAATGTGACATCAGAAAAAAAATAACCTTTCAGCTGTACAAACATTTGAATCTGAAAGCTTGATGCTATACTGTAACATGAGGAGCCAGCTACTTCTCATGCCATCAAACCTAGAGATAAAAGCTTTGATGGCATGATGCAAAACCCATAAAGGTTCACCCTGGCAACCTCAGTGATTCCTATTAAACATTGATAAAAGATTAGGAAAATTGCTAGTGATAGCTAATAAACCATTTGTATGCCTTATTACAAATTAGTGCAAACTTTTTTTTAATTCGGTGTAATAAAAAAGGACTAACAGATGTTAGCAAACAACAATAATAATGCCTGGTGAATCTTTCCTCTGTACTGTGAAGTGCAATCATTTCTCAGAAGCTTAGACTATTATATTAGGGTTTGATCGCTGTTCCTAGAGAAGCATACGCGGAGCTACGTTGGAAGTGTTATGTAAGAGAGTGGCCTTGAATGTTTACATTAACTGTATACTTCATTATTGATTTCCCTCATAACAAATGTGTATATTTCAGTTGAACGTTAATGACAATGAGGTGAGTCTGTGTTTGCTAACATGACACCTACTGTTGCGGGAGCTACAACAGAAATGGTTGTGATGATGTTGGCAGGTCTTTATATGTACCTGTCTGGATGGATTTTGTCAACATGATAACGACCATGAAAGGTGCAGTCACCAAACTTTACAAATTGAAATGAAAATGAAAGCCCACTTAAAAGATGGCTGCAATCGGACCATGAGTAAAGGGTGTGTGTGTGTATAAGTGCATTTCTCTGATGAAATCCCAGTTTGAGAGAGACTGTCAGAAAGATACACATACACAGATGCTGGGCATGTCCCAAGAGATGCCTGACTGAATTAAGAGGACAGCTGCCAAAAACCAGACTCTACTGGCCTGCTCCCATGGAGCCTGGTGCTGACTCATGACAGTATACAGTATGTCGGTCTACGTGAGTTTATAGTATAGTGTGCAGATTGGTACAGTAAACATGACTGAAAATGTAAACCATTTTGGTAGAATCTAAAAACGGACTGATTAAATGAATCCAGTGCTAATAAAAACAACACACGTATATTAAGTTAGGTGTCCTTCATATGTCCGTGTGGATATAATCCCATGTTGCAGCATCATATCTTCATTTGAAATATAATTTAACTACAGGTTAATGTGACTGTCCTTGCTCACTATTATTGTTCACATGCTGCACTACTTAGAAATTATTCACTTTTGCTCTGAGCTCCATAAAGTCTGGCCTTCTAGAAGTATTTTGCTCTTTGTCCTATGTTGCTGTTGTACATACATGCAGTACATGCAGTTCTTGTCCCTTGAAATGTCCTAAATCTGAACTACTGGAAATCACAAGTATGGATAGGGAGTTGACAGACATGGCAGTGTTTTTAGCTAGATATGCAGAGTCCGGGTCTATAACCGGCTTGTTTCTCTCCATGTCAGCTCTTTTCCTGAGTTGACCTCTCTCCTCTCTTTTCTCCCGCTGTGGGGCAGAATAAGGGTGTTACCACTGCTGCCAAACAGACAGACAGCATTTCCTTCTCAAGGGCACATAAACAGATAGTCTTGAACCAGAGCCAGCCTTGCCTTGCTCAAGGGCACAGAGCAGCTGTCTCTCAACTTTGAGTTTACCAATACTTTAGAAGTGTATAACAAGCCAGTCACATCAGAAAAGACAAGCAAAAACAAGGATATGGAATTTAACCTTTTTTTTGGACCTTTAGAATGTATCTGTATGTGCCATGCCCATAAAGGAAGCAAAAGCTGTGTATTTTTATTCCTGCATATTCTCATGTGACATTTAGAGATCAGGTCTTAACTCATTCTTCACTGGGTAATTTTGTACATACCAAACCACGTTGTTTTCCCTTTGTTATAACATTACAAAGCACAATTTGTCATTTTGGTCTTACCAAAAAGACATCCCTATGGACTCTTTAAAATTGTAATAATATTTGTAACTAATTTTGAGACATTTCACTTAATTAATTTACTGAAAATCCCCACACTTATTCTGCTGTTGTTGTAGCTTGTTGTGTTACTGGAGCCTATCCGAGCTGTAAGAGGCGGGATACACCCTGGACATTTTTCCAGTCCACTACAGAGCTTACACAGAAACAAATGTTCACGCTCACATTCACACCTACACCTACAATTTAGAGTCACCAAATTATGCATGTGTTTGGACTGTGGGAGGAAGCCTGAACACCTGGAGAAAACCCACGCAGGCACAGGGAGAACATGCAAACTCCACACAGAAAAGCTGGTTCAATGAGTTTAGTTTGTCTTCTTCTGTGAGACAAATATTATACTGTCATTTTAATATTTCACTGCAGAAGCAGAGCAGAGGTTTCTGACATTACTTCACTTACTTCCAAGGTGCAGAGGGGAGAGAATAAAGTCTAACGGGCAACGCTGGTAGCATAATAAAGAACTTTGTTGCTCTGTTATATGTGCTTCAAGTGCTGCAGTACTCAATCAATGAATAGCCTTAAGCAGGCATTCACAGCAATAGGGAAGTACAGTAGGTGGGAAACAAAAAGTCTAAGTATGTCTATATCTCTGTGTGTGTTAGAATCACAATAGGAAGTGTGTCCATTTGTGCAGCAAAACCTTCACTGGTGAGTCAAAATTGGCCGTAGGTTTGAATATGAGTGTGTTTGTCTTTGTGTTGACCCTTTGATTGAGTAGTGATATGTCCGGGGGGGTGGGGGGGGGGTACCCTGCCTTTCGCTCTCTGACAGCTGGAATAGCTGGATAGATGGATTATTATAGCTTAACATTTAAAAACATTATTTTGGCTTTCTAATCCAATTTCCTCCACAAAATGATCAGAAACCCAAACTGTGTATTTTCCCTGTTCTTCCAAACAGACAGATGACAAGGGGTGCATTAGAGTGTGTTGATTTCCCTTACCTGTTATGACTATTTCATGACTCTCTCTGGTAGTTTGAATTTTAATAGCTGTCCCTATTGTGTCCGGAGCTTATCTGAGCCCCTGGGCGAAACCAGAGACTAACACCCAGATGGGAGACAGCAGATAGACCACTGTCACTCTCCCTTTCAGCCTCTTGGCCCTGGATGCTCTCTCTTTTCACTCCCAGGGGGGGAAGGCTTGTGGATTTGTGTGGGTGTGCATGCGCCGTGTATGCCTGCACTTAGAAGTGTTTGTGTCTGTCTGCTCTTAATTGTCATAGTTGGATAAGTCCATAGTGACAAAATTAGAGAAGTCAAGACTATTTTAAACTAAATTCTTTGAATTTAATTTTTTCTTTCAGTGTAATAAAATAGAAAGCCATCGCTGTCTTCTTATTTTTTTTCTGATAAATGCTTTAAAATAAAGTAAATAAAGTAAGTAAAGTAATTTAATTTGTATATATACTGTTACACTAGTTTATAAGCTCATGCATGTCTTGCATAATCAAAAAATCCACTTATATTTCTGCTACTATGCATACATCAGCTCATATACATCTGCACTGACAGCCTGGTCACACATGGGAGGAGTAGGCAACACATGTGTTTCTTCCATGTATGCGTGTGTGCGTGCGTGTGTAAAAGAGAAAGTGAATAACAGATGGAAAAAAGTCAGGGAGGGTTTTGTTTTTTGTTTTTTTACAGCCACTAGACAACTACAGCTTTCATTTGTTGGCTTGTCTGTAAGGTATATAAGAATACAGTAGTGATGACATTTTATCAATAGGAAGCATGACTGACTTTCAAAAAAAAACAAATAAATAAAAAGCAGGGACTCAGTGAATTCATGTTAACTGGATGGGCGAAGAAGAATGACAGATACGTGGTAGATTGATTGACTGAATAAATGGTTGAATGGTCTGGAATTACAGGATGAAGTTACTGACCTCATTACACTTTGCCCTTATCGCTAAGCAGTTGTGTCTAAACACATTCGCACAGTCTCATTTTCCTCTCCAAAGCAACCACACACAACCACACACACACACACACACACACACACACACACACACACACACACACACACACACACACACACACACACA
>JAVDPK010002993.1:471151-485221 GCA_034780415.1 Cichlasoma orientale
TTTTATGCTTTTAGACTTTTAGGGGGAACCTAGTATTGTCTTTCCTAACACCCTGTTGAAAATATATAGAAAATCCACTGTATCTAATATACTTCTCCATTTTGTCACTGTTATGAAACTGCAGCCTGCGGCGCAGCATCAGGCGGAGTGGAAGATGAGGGTGAGGCAGACGCTGGTTGGATTGAGGGTGCTGCCATCCTCTTGTCCGTAGTGTGTGTGGTGCTAGTGACAGCCTTCAATGACTGGTCAAAGGAGAAGCAGTTTCGTGGACTGCAGAGTCGCATTGAGCAGGAGCAGAAATTCCAGGTGGTCCGTGGTAGCCAGGTCATCCAACTGCCTGTGGCTGATATAGTGGTGGGGGATATCGCCCAGATCAAATATGGTAGGTGTAACAAAATTGTCAAGATTTTGAGAAAGATTAATCTTAATTATGGACCAAAACTGACCAAACTTCCCAGAATATTTTGATTAGTTTGGCTTCATTGGACGTGTTCATAGACTGCCACAGTTGGCTCGTCCATTGTTCTGTGTAAAGTAATTTTCATGGTTCATAAGTTGAAAATAGACTACCACCTCATTTCCAGAAGGGGATTAAAGTTGTGAAGTCCACCTTAAGCAATTAAACATAGTTAAGCTACAGTCGAGCAATTAATTAGCTGCAGACTGACCCCATGAACGGAGCAACACAAGTACATCTTCAAATTCCATAATGTGAGTACACAACAGTCAATCCTGCCTTACAATGGTTTTGAATGGATCTTGTGTTATCCTGTGTTTCAGTATTTTCTAATTACAGAAAGCAGCTAAGCCTTTTTTTATTGTTCCAGGTGATCTGCTTCCTGCTGATGGAGTGTTGATCCAGGGTAATGACCTGAAGATTGATGAGTCATCACTGACTGGAGAGTCTGACCATGTCAAGAAGTCTGCAGATAAGGACCCAATGTTGCTGTCTGGTATGAGTTCAGTTTACTGTAGTTTATGAAAGCTTTTTTTTCTATCAGTCACAGCTTGAAAAATATTGTTTTTAATCTAATATTCCTCTTTACTTATACTCTTTACTTATTTAGTTTTTTTTTTTTTGCTGCAGCAGAGACACAAGTGGGGTTATACGACTGTAGGATTATTAGAATTTAAGCATATTCCTGATAACAGAAATGTGGGCTAATCGGATCTTACATATTAGTATTTTTGCTGTAGATAATTAGCCGTGTGACTTTTTGCTGCCTTCTTTAATTAGCCTCATATTCACCTACACCAACTTATTTTCCCGAAGGTTAATGATTTTCTGTGTGCAAATACAAAGCACAGCACAGAAGTGTCTGGCACATTATTCGTGCTTCAAACTCTCTACTGCAGCACATTTGTAAAATGAAACAGTGAATGAGTTTAAATGATGAATTTTGGTCCTACTGATTTTTGATGTACTCTGTCTTTAAGATGTTTTAGATTTGTAAACCCATTGATACACATAGTGGTCCCCCAGTTTTAGGTCACTTCAGCCACTGATGTAAATATAGACTCGATATCCACCTTTTCCTGGCTTCTCATCTTTACTTATGATTAATGGTGAAAGCCAGTTTTGTGCTCCGGTTGGATTGCTCTTGCTTGTCAATGTACTAATATCTTTGATGATATGATATTGTTAAATTATTTTGTTTTTGGAAGGTGTTGATGTCAAAGAATTACAGATTTACAAATTCACAATAACACAGTTCACTGCATAATTACAGTATAGGCAAAGTCTTTATATTTCAGAATACATCAGCCTATGTAGCAGTCATTCTAAAGAAACAGTGTGGGTAATGCTACAAGAGAGTGCTGTCCAATCAGAACCAATCAACCTACTGTAACCCACCAATCACATCAGTGTGCCCCTTCTTCTCCATCCCTCCAGCTGACCCAAGTAGTGGCAAAAATAAATTACCAGATCAAAAGAAGAAGCCAGGTGCAGCCTCGTAGTCTCAACAAACCAACGTCACCATACAACATGATGACCTTCTCTTACCCTTAACTATGAAAGAATTAAAAATACTAATAGAATGCCAAATCTAGACAGTAGCCAGTGACTTTCAAAATGTCTTCTTTTGCTCTCCACACAGACTCATGCATACAGCCAAAGCCCACTCTAATACGATTAGTCAGTATTACTCTGTGTACAAATGGAAGCCAGAAAGCTTCTGCTACTTGTCTACAGATTCTGCATATTCATCGATACATATAATTTTATTAAGACTAGGATATAACAAAATCAACCAAGGAGTTTGTACACTTGAATGCTATTGATTGACCAAGTCAGAAACATGAGTCTTTGTAATAGGAATGAGCTGTTATGGAAATTAACAGTCAACATTTGCTAGAAAATCACTACTAACATTCTAAATCAAATCAATGATACTAAAACTCCAGTTTGAACATGCTGCGAGTGTTTCTTAGGAAGTGTCAGAGGTAGTCAGCAAATGCCCACCCTCATCACAGGAATAGCAAGTATTTGGCTTTCTTTTTAGTACTGAAAGTATGCATACGTGTAATGTATAAAACTGTGGCATTTTCTTTAGGGACCCATGTGATGGAGGGGTCAGGGCGCATGGTGGTGACTGCCGTTGGTGTCAACTCTCAGACTGGAATCATCTTTACACTGCTGGGGGCTGGCGTAGAGGAAGAGGAGAAGAAAGAAAAGAAAGGTAAGATAATTTGATCCTTATATAATCTTCTTATATGTAACATGCTCCATACTCAGGAGTACTGAGTAATTTGTTTTTGTGTCAGTGTTGCCCAGCAACATACCCCTGAAAACAAGCTTTTCTCATTTCATTACCTTATGTTCTCAAAGTCTGTATACCTCGTTGCATAATGTCAGTGTTTTTAACTGTCTTTGTAAACAGAGGGGGTTCTAAAGAATGAACGTACAAATGGACAAATATCCACCTTTTGTAGGAGTTACAGTACAGTGCTTGACACTAAGTGAATGTGTATAGATACTGTATGATATCAGTATTGGTGGCACAGTAATACGCTGCAGTATGCAGGTTCTGTGGGTTCAGGTGCATCATTGTCCTTACTCTCTTATCGTTCCAAATTCGCCTCGAAGGAGGGGCAGTGGAAGACGGACACCAGAATACAGGTAGAGTATCACCTTTCTCTGACCCCTGGGAGTGGTACTTGAACCTTTTGATCTTTAACACATAATGCTTCCCACCAAATCACAGTTGCTAGACTGCCCCTTTTCTGCACAAAAACGCCCTTGTTCCAGTTTAATTCCTCACTTAAAAAGAGAAGCCTCATAATCACAACACTGCATCTTTTTAAGTGTTGACAGATGACACATTTCACAGTGCATAATAATCCTCTCCCCATATAACAGGCTCTGCGCTCATCAGACTAACTAGCTAGTATCCAAGTCCTGTTTCATATATGTGTTGAATGCCACAAATAAGAATAGGCTTTCAGACTCATCTCATTGCTATATTACAGAACAATGATATGAGAGCAAAAGCCTTGCGGGTGCGCAACACATGTACCAGCAGTAAAGTGTAAACTAGTCAGCATAAGCTTGTATAAGATGTTCTTTTATTTTTACATCTTACATATGTATTTGTGCACATTTTAACTTTAGTAGTGTCTTTGCTGCCACTTCTGTAGTTTCATTGAGTAAATATCAAAATAGCTTGCATGGAAATATATGTTTCAGGAACACCCCACTAGTGCTGTCTCAGACTTGTCATAGTATAAAGAGGTAACAGTGAAACATACCATCCCACAAGATCATCCTTTGATGTGAAACGTAGCAAATGCTGTCTTTTTAGCTTGATTTCTATTTTAATTATAGTTCTTCAACAATACAGTTTTAGCTGAGTCACAGTTGCAGTGGTTTTATTTCCCTCAGTTTTATAGATCTAATCTGATTGGCTAAACCTGGGGAAATAATCCCAGGTGTCTGATCATAAAAAGTATTTCCCAATAATTTGGAATTGCATTTTTTCATCTGAAGTTTCTGATTGTATCAACAATGACAATTTGAAAGTTTCACTATTAAAATCATGCCAAAATTTTGGCACACATTTGAATTGCCTTGTGCATTCAATAATTCATGTATGTACTTTACTATTAAATACCACTCTGACAAAGTTGAGATGGAACTGCTGACACTGATCATGATTGTAAACCTATGAAATTTTGAGACAAAAATCACTGAAGTCTTGTGTTTTTAAATACAGCAATTTTTTTTAAAATGAAGTCTGGGATTGTAATGAAACTGACAAACTTTGATACATCACAGTTTTAGTTAATATTGCACTCAAGACACTGAAACCAAAAGAACACTAAAACAATAATTCACTCTGCTCTAAATTTCCCTTTTTCTAATACAGTAATACACAGCTTGTGTCACTCTTGTCAAACAGAAATAAACAAATCTGATCAAAATCCATTTTTGTGATTTGAAAATGACAACTACAAGGCAGAGGCACAAAATTTTACACCTACCTTCCCATATTTACTGTTAAGTTTTATTATTCCCTTCACTTAACTGGCTGGCACATGTGTGTTTTGCTGGCTAATGAGGGGATCCCTCTTATGTTCAGTTTGTCCTGGAGAGTTTAATTTGAGATCGCTTATGCAACGCCTTTTAGCTCATTTGTTTCAGAGTTTTGGCTCAAATTATGACTTTTGTTTTGCTAAAAGATATTACATGAATAACATGGTTTTAATAAACTTTAATATTGTCAAAAATTCGGGGCATAATTCACAATATGTGCAATCTGACATGTGATATGCAATCTAGTTACTACCATGTAAAATACTTACACAATCATGTAGGAGACAAACAGGTGTCAAAATTTGTCTGACAGCTGACTTACCTTTTATTGTAGCTGTGATTTCATGTTTTATTATATTGTTTCCTACATGTTATGTTCAGATTTCATGTTTCATGTCTGTCCACTGTTATACTTGTCTTATTATTAACAGTTGATAAACCCCTAAGTCACATTAGTTAGATATATATTAATAATAAAAGCATTTTCAAATGCATTTTTATCCCACACTAATCACACGGTCTTCATACACAGTCTACATATGCTGAATCTCTTAAATGTGCTATAACCATGTTATTTCTGTTCACTGTCTTGGGTGCGCACGTGTTTGGGTGTGTTTGTGTGTGGGCGTGCGTGTGTGTGTGTCTGTCTGTTTTTGTTCATTCATGTTCGGCCCTTATTGTTACTGGCTAGACTGCTCCCATCCCCCTATCCACCCCATCGCAACTATAGCCACGGATGGGGCTGCAGGCATTAATGCCCCTGGCAGTGCCAGCCTAATTAATGGTAGGTTGACAAAACCTCTGATCTCTGACCTTTCTGTTGTGACTTTTGACCCCTCCTACCTTCTTTATTCTCCAACTGCCTACTCTTACCGTGGGTGCTCATCTTTTGCCTTCTCTCTCTGTTGTTTTGTACTTTTTTGTATCCATGCTATCAGTGCATGCCATTTTAGAAATTGTGTTTCTTGTTCTTCTCTATATGCTGTTGTTTGTCTTGTAACAGTTTAAATAAATATAGTTATCATGGAAACATTTATAACTTTTTTCCCTGCATGAATGTTTGAATGAAGATTGAAAAAAATAAAAGTCCTCAGGTCTATGGGTCTCTATAATGTTAAAAACCCCTACAGTGTTGTTGCTTCAGTGTTGATTTTTGAAAGATTAGGACAAAATGTACAAGATCCATATTAAGCTTAGAAGATTCTTTTTATGTTATAGTCAGACAGAACCATACTAGTTGTTTTCTAATTTTCCAGTCTAACTGACGTCTTGTAATTCTTGGCAATTAAATGATGCATTTGGATATTTTCCAAAATTTAGAGCCCTCTCTTTAAATGCTACTCTTATTTGTCCTTGTAATTAAATAATTGTAATGAAAAATTGATTTAATTATTCCGATTTCTGAAAACACATGTTGGTGATTGGTGGGAAAATCTTACTGTAGGACCATCCCCCTTTAGTCTGATGTCCCCTGAGGTCGCTTAGTGCAAATCCTCTATTTCTGTGTTAGCTGGATACAATGCAGAAAGATTAACTTCATTGTGGCACTGGGTTCTTGCTTATCTATTTCTCCTTGGAGAACACCCCCAACAGTGTTTGTACTCAAGGCAGGAGTGGTAAGATTTGTGCTGTAATGGTGACCTTGTGCTATCCTGGGCTAGAACAAAGTGATTTGTCATCTTCAGCTTTATTGTGACTCTGGGGAAACTGGCTAAAGTGGAAGTGAAGGTGAAATGAGCCAGCTCTGGTCTGATGGTCTTACAGCTCTACCTGAACAATTTTCTGAGTGACATTTATCTACAAATCCCTGAAAGACAGATTTTGTAAACTTTCTGGCCTGCCTTCCACTAACTCCAAAAATAATGGCATCAGTTTATAACAAAACGCTTTCTTCTCTTTTGAACATTATATCTATTTTGCTTGAAAGTGCAAGACTCTTTGCTAGATGCTTAGTCTGATCTTTCATCTGGTGCAAAATAATATACATTTCTACTTCTAGCAAGGTCTTTCACAGCTCAATTAGACTACCCCCAAGTTGACTGTATAATTTAAAACAGTATTGTGTGATTAAAGTGCAAATTTAAGTTTAACTCCTTTTGAGAAGAATCCAACAGCATAATAAATTCATTGTCTCCGAACTTATTTCGATTTTCTTCCAGTTGTTCTTATGTAACTTCACCATGTGGGAGGCTTTCCCTTCAGGCTCTCTCTCTCTCGCTCTCTCTTTCTGTATTGTTCACATTTCCAGTCTGCTTCCCTTTAAGTGTGTGATCGTGTGATCTTGCATGCCTGAACTTTCCTCTTATGCATGCCGTCTCTCGTTTGTGTGTACTGTACGTGTGGTTTTGGTGTACCCTCTCTCACTGTCAGTGTTTGGTGTAATGCCGTATCTACTGTTTGTCTAATATCTCATTTGATAACCCGACAATTTGACTCATATTGTTGCTAATGTGCGTGGAATTGCCTGTGCTCATAGTGTGAGTATGTCATTCAAAGCAAGATAAAGAAATTGAAGAAATCAAAAGAGAGTGTGCATTTTTAAATGTGAATTTTACATCACACTTAATGATTTTGATTTTTTTTTATTTTAGAAGGGCCCATTAATTGATTTTTATTACCTAAATAATTTCTTATGCAATGAAATAAAGTGTTTTTAAAAAAAAAAAAAGTTTCTCCCTTTTTCTAATCGGCACACAGCTGTATGTCTGTGATCTGTTAGAATAACATGGTTAGGATATTTTAGTCTTATCAGCCTTGTCAGTTGTTGTAGCTACTAGTTTACATCACTTGCATATCACTAGCCTTTCTATGTGACTGTCACAGAGATGTATTAAAAGTCATTTTCCTGTCTCCCTGTTTGTGAATTTTGGTTCTCATTGTTTGTGCTGTCTCTGTGGTGATAATTTGTTGACCTGTCTGCCTTGGTTATTTTTGTTGTTATTGTCTTGTATGTCTCCATCATAGGTAAAATGCAAGATGGCAATATGGAGAGCAACCAGATTAAAGGTAACCAAACCATCTCTTTCACTCTCTCTTCCTCTTCCTCTCCTCCTTCTACCTTCTTCCTTTTCCTCTTCTCATCTCTTCCCCTTTATGGTGTGCGTAAGCTCTGGGTCAAATGCAGGTTACATTATTTTATCAGCCCACATTGTTCTTAATAAGCGTCTCTCAAAGCATTGTGCAGTGCTAATTTAGAATGGCTTCCACTGACTTTTATCACTGAAGTCTATCACTGACTGAAGTCAATCCCAGTCATTGTATGTGTTAGAAAGAATTAGACCTTTTATTTGACCCAGGTTTCACCCACAGTCAGATTATGTTAGAAGACCCCCCTTCCACACTGTCTGTCACTGATGTGTTGTCCCTGGTCTGTTGTTCTGTTCTTCTTGTTGTTTTGTTGTTGACTCATCTTGTTCTTTCTGAGAGAATAGCACCCTGTCCCTCAGCTATCCCCTGTCTGCTTCAGCCAAGCCACCTTTTATCCAGGAACACTCACAAGTGTCCTCTTAATAATCTCAAGTTATAAACCCGTTCCACTGCTTTATGAAGTTTACCTTACAGAATTTGATATAAATTTGTCTCAGATTAAAGGGATACTGTTTCTTTTTTTTTTCTTTTCTTCTTTTTTTGTGGTCTCTTATAGATATGTAAGTAATGCTGATTTATATTATATCAGTTTAGACTGTTGCAGGAAAGAACATAATAAAAACACTCACTCAAGGTTACCAAAGGGATTTCTTCAAATAGTGGAATGTGGCTAAGAGTTTCAAACCTGTAAGCAATTTAATTCTCAAAAATATGAAACAAAAATAAGTTTATACTGGCAACTTTAATAACAGCACAGCAAAATAGCAGATTTTTTTCATACACAGGTTTCATTAGAGGTGTGTTATTCTTAGATGAACTGATTGATTAATTTAGTAAACTGTAGTAGCCACTTGTCACACACTTATTTGACAAAGTCTGTATTCAAATATCAGTGAAATAGAAACATAGTTAATCTTTATGTTTTCAACTATTTGTTAAAAAAAATGTACACGTACGTACAACATGAGAATGAGAATTATGCTTAAAAGAAATCAAAAGTGGACATTTTTATGAGTAAATCATAGTATTAGAGAAGCCTTACAAAGCATAAATATTTACTATTGGAGGCAATGTGTAATTCTTATATTTTGTAATTCTTGACTATATCTGTAAGCTTGTATAAGTTGAAGCTTTACTGTCATAGCAAAATGTATTTACTCTCTCAAAACAATTTCATGGTTAGATAGAATAACAGACACAAGCTGAAAAAGTCCAAATATCCCCCAAACATAGGCACAAATTAACACTTTGCTATAGTAAAACTATGGGGTTTGATATGGTTATGATGATAATCATTGCTAGAATTGCTAGAGTATAAAACAAACAATTTCTTTTAGAAGATGAACCTTTGTCCAGAGTGTGTTTTAATTTCAAGTATTGCTCCTCTGCTGGATCCAGCTGGATCCAGATGATATACCCTGTCTTGTGTCATGGGGGTGGAAAAACAAAATGTGCGACCGGGGAGTATGACAAATGCTCAACATTAAAAGGTTTTTCATGACCATCAAACAAATGCTTCATTGTGATTGGGAAACTGGGCTGAAATGATTCTTGGTAATGGTTACATTAACAGAGAGCTTCACTAAATGTGTTTGCAAGGGGAGAGAGCAAGAGATGGAGACAGAGTGAGGTAATTGTGCACTGGTTTTACTGCCTAAGAGTTTTTTTTTTCAGACAGGACTTTGTATTTGCCACATTAAAATTTTTTTCCTACAGTATAAAGTATATAAAACATCAGTTACACTCTAAGTAGGAAGAGAGATTAAATATATGTATTATATATGGGCCAATATATGGTCTCAGCTCCATTGATTTGAACTAATTTTACTTACACTGTATGACAAAGTATTATTTTTGTACTCCAGCCTTCTCCCTAATTATATGCTTTATTTCAGTTAAATGTGTAGTCCTATTGATTATACTGTCTTACATTATGATTATAAACACACTTTTCAAGAACAGTGTTTTTTTTTATTGACAGTTTCACAAAATATTTTTGAAGTTTAGATTTAATTTAATTTAATTTATGTTCATGATGCAAATACAAAGAATGTGTTTTTTTTATTGTTACAATTTGAATTAAACCTCCGATTAGTTTTAGAATAAATAGAAGATATTTGCTCCTTATGTTTATTTAGTTTACCTTTAATCCTTTTATGGACTTCAAATTGTGCTTCTGCCACTATGTTACATGCAATCTTCTTTTTTCTTCTCTGTTTAATTTGTATTTTTATATATAGCAAGTTTCCATACAAAGGTTTCTTCCTGAAATGATAACAGACTTCTAAATACTCTGAAGGCATTGATTTTAAGACATTTGGTGTGTGAATAATTTATGATGAATGCCTTTTTTTTTTTTTGATGAAGGATAGCAAGAATCTGTGTATCTCTTTAAGACCTGTGTGTGTCCCTTACTATATTATATGCTTTAAAAGTGCACCATGATTTATTTTTCACACTTTATACAGTAGGATGGTCAAAGCCAAACAAAATGTCACTGGATGTAGTTATTTTTTCTTAAGTTATTTTTTCTTAGTTTTAAGTCTCATCTGTTTGCCAATGCTGAATGTACTGGTGCGAGTAGCACACTTGGGTGTTAAATTAAATCCTTCTTCCTCCTCATTTTCTTGGTCTAATCTCAATTTCTAACACTGGTGCTGTCTGTTTTTTTTTTGTGGTGTTTACAGTGAAGAAGCAGGATGGAGCAGCTGCCATGGAGATGCAGCCTCTAAAGAGTGCTGAAGGCGGAGAGGCTGACGAGAAAGAGAGGAAGAAAGTGTCAGCTCCAAAGAAAGAGAAGTCTGTGCTGCAAGGGAAGCTAACCAAACTGGCTGTCCAGATTGGCAAAGCAGGTACAGCAAATTGCACACAGACAAGTCCATCACTCAGTCACGCAGATAAATCGGGGAAAACAACTCACGGAACCATCATCCTGTCCATCAAAGTTGCACTGATAAGACCGCTTTTTATTTGTTGGAAGCAATCAAAGCAGTTTAGAAGAAAGCTAAGGTGTCTGAATTGTAGAGCTCTAGAAGAGTGTGTTCGCTTATCTTTTCTTTTTTTATGACCTTAAAACAATTGCTGGCGTTGAGAAATTGCTGAGTCACTGTAGCAAAAGAGATTTTGGTATGCAGTTAGCCCAGTTTAGCAGTTTTTACACACTATATCATAATATGTTGTTTATAATAAAACATTTTTAGCGAAGTATTGATGATGTTGATGACATAGAGGCCTCAGCAACTTGCTGTTTCAGTCCTTAATAGTTACTTACATTAGGAAGTTAAACAAATGGCACGTCAATTTCTTATTTGTCGTCGTAAAGAGTTGAAGGTGTTGCAGAGAATTCCTTCAAGAAATCCTTGTTTTTACAGTGTGTCGTTATATCAAACTGCTGGCCTGAGTGATAGAATGAGGACATGGTGTCAGAACAGTGAAATACCAAGGATGGATTAACATATAAGCAGTCTTTGAAAGATCATATGGCATTTTTGGGAAAATGTTGGGACTTCAGTGTCTGTGTGTCTTAAAAAGCCACACCCAAAGTGTAGCTACCTGACACCTGGCGTCCTTCCTCAGCAATCAGAGAAGAAATAAAGATACCACATATTTATACTTATTAATATTGATCATATATCATTCATTATTTCTTCCTTATTTTCTGTCATAATTATACAATGTCATAGTAAACATGGTGAAAGTTTCAAATAATGAGGTACATGTATGTAAAAGCAGCTAAATGTTCAGCCCTCAGAATACTCATTTCCGATGCACTTATTATGTTTGTGACAAGCTGCCCACAGACTTCTTGATCAATGTATATGTATGTTCTTACAAAACAAACTACTTAGTTAGTATTATAGGTATTTAATGTACACCAGCATACAAACAGCCAACCATGCAGGGAGATATATAATTGTTTACAGAGTATAATTTTACAAGCTATGTTACCTTCAGTATTTCCTGACAGCATACATTTTCCACTTTAGTAGGCTTTTCAGCACAAGCCTATTAAAAGGGGCTTATGTTGATAAAGATATATTGGACATATCCATCATAAAAACATTATGTCACCCAAGCAGGAAATGAGCACAATATGTACCAACCAGAGACACCCTGCTGTTATTTTTATTGCAGTATATATATTCTGGCTGTTGCTGCATTTTGGTTTTTGAACCTCCATTTGGTGGATCAAAGTTATGGCTTTTTTTCTACCCTTCCTTTTTTCTTTTTAAAATTAAACTTATCATCTTGCAGTTCCTGCATTCAGGTAATTAATTTCAAGCAGCCTATTGATCATTTCAGCAGCAGACAATTGAAGGTAACAAAAATGTGACACATTTTGGGACCACCCTTTAAGTTCTTGGCAGTACCAGTTTGTCAAACCTGGCAATAAAAATGCTCTGGTTGTCAAACAAGCGTGTTACTCCATGTTTCTCACATGTTGCATGCGAGAAATGTGGAGTTTACGTGGTGCTGTGATCAACTGAAAATCCGAACACTGGAAAAGGGAGGTTAGCTAGCTCACTTGGAGGTACCTCACTGATCAGTCAGCATTTTCCTGTGGTCCACACATACATGTAAGGCAGCAATACGAAATTCCTTTGCAGGCATGTTTGATACATCAAATTATCAATGAATTTAGGCAACTCAGAGTTTATTATTATTGCCTCACAGCAACAACACGTTGCGTTAAATCCCCTACGTGACCTTTCTCTGTGGAATTTGTCATGTTTGGCACGAGCAAGAATTTGAGCTGTTCACCGCATGCTATGTACACTGATGGATCAAGTAAACAAACTAAGTAACCAGATTTTTCCACACTCATCAGTAAAATGTAACAAAGTGATTCTTCACTTAGACACATATCAAACACTTCCTCTCCATAGTTTTGTTTCATGACATGTTTCGTTTCATCATTAATTTCCCTCAGCTAACACTTGATGTACTTTTCTCCAGGTTTGCTCATGTCTGCCATTACAGTCATCATCCTGGTCCTGTACTTCGCCATTGACAACTTTGTGATGCAGAAGCTCCCTTGGATGCCAGAGTGCACTCCCATCTACATCCAGTACTTTGTCAAGTTCTTCATCATTGGTGTAACTGTTTTGGTGGTGGCTGTCCCGGAGGGGCTGCCGCTTGCTGTCACCATCTCCCTGGCCTATTCTGTTAAGGTGAGGTACCCTTTAAGCATTGAAAATGAGAATGATATAAATCAAATATAAACTTGATATGGCCTGACATGTATGATGACCATTTTTGTCACTGAAAGTTAAGAAGTGCACAGTTCAGGATAGGCACTTTATTTAAAGATATTTTCAAATGCAACACGTTGTTTTCTCCCAACAGAAAATGATGAAAGACAACAACCTGGTGCGTCACTTGGATGCATGTGAAACAATGGGCAATGCTACAGCCATCTGTTCTGACAAGACAGGCACACTAACTACCAACCGCATGACAGCTGTGCAGTTATACGTTGGTGATGTACATTACAAAGAGATACCAGATCCTGGAGTTCTGCCACCCAAATCATTGGATTTACTTGTCAATGCCATCTCAATCAACAGCGCCTATACCACAAAAATACTGGTAAGTCTTCATGTACACAGAGTTTTGAGGCATTTTCCCTGACATATTTATTTAATTATCACTTATAAAGTTAAGTGTTGTGTTTTTTTTAATGAAAATTTGAATATTGTATACAGTACACTCTATTAGTTTTATATACTACATCATCCGTAAATGACATTCTCAATATTTGAATTATTGTATTGTATTATGTACTAAGCTCAGAGAAGATAATCTATGAAGCCTGGGTTAGCTTCGGAGATTTCAGCTTACTCTGTGTAAAGAGTGACACCATATGATGGGAGCAGCCCTGAAACAGTGAGACAGCTCTGCAGTGCTTTCTTTTTGGCAAAGCAGGCAGTCAGTGTCCTTGGCTGCTGCTTTAGATTCATCAGGCATTCACTCAACTTGTCACCTTGAGAACGGTTGTGTAATTTTGTCTTATCTGATATTCAGAGCATAGCAGACTGTAATTGAATCCAATCTGTCTAAGTGCTGGAGATGTTCTCTCTGTCTATAGTGAATGCAGCAAGGAGACACTTTCTCTAAGCCAATTAGACCTGCATTCAATAAGAAATACATAGATATAAGGACAAATACACTCATGCTTTTTCATGTTCTAATCACAGAAAATGTAACTTGTCTGCATGGAAATCATGTCCAGGACACAGGTCTAAAACATTATTTGCATGATAAAGCGCTTGGTTAAACAACCTAAAAGCATAGATTGCCAAGATAAGGATGTCTTCAGCCTGTTGGAAAAACATGCCTGAGTAATCCTTTTCCTGGCATGTATACTCACCTGCGCGCGCCCACACACACACACACACACACACACACACACACACACACACACACACACACACACACACACACACACA
>JAVDPK010002993.1:486127-521958 GCA_034780415.1 Cichlasoma orientale
AGATATAACCCTCGGGGGGAAGGGGGGGGGGATTATTTTAGAATATAGTTACCAAACGTTTAAATCCCATTTTTAACTAATGTATCTATACATGCATTTTTATGTTCCACAGAGCAGTGATAATAAATTGTTGGCTGTCTTAACATGTATTTATCTAGGGGCTTGATCCAGCCTAAAAATCTGCCTTGAGTTTTTGCCAAGACAGCTGGTGAGTGCAAGACGTGCTTCCAGAATGATTTTTGATTGGTCACTTGGCTTCTGACTTGGAAGGCTACAGATTTGTCTACTATAATTTTAACTTTGGATCATTTTTTTTGGTAAAACTTACTTTGATAGACAGTAGGTAGAATTCAGTTAATTTTGCCATACAGTTGCCCTCATTCTCATAATGCAAAGTAGTGCTGGGATTTGATTTTGTCCTTTTAATACTAATTGACAGAGCACTCTTCTAACTATATAAAATTGCAATAAATACACTAATTCACAATGCACATGTATTTATTTTCATTTATTATTCACATTTCCAGAGTGAATATTCTTTGTTTTTTCTTTCTCACGTCACAACAGATATGACCCTCATACCCTTCATTTCCATCTGCACTCTATATATAAATGGGCCTTTGATTTACTCAATAAGTATTACAGTTCCATTTTAACTCCATTCCCCAAATACTGAATAATGGCTCTGCATTTGACCAGGATCCAAACTTGTGTTGTAATCAAGACCACTTAAATCGAGTCTAAGCAGTTTTGAGACTGAGTCAGACTGAATCAAAATGAGCTCGAAAAACATTTTCCATTTTAAGCACTGTAATTTTTTTGATATTGCGAACTTTTCTTTTTTTTTTTTATAATCGCTGTCAAATGTAATACAGCTTTAGTTTTAGAAAAGCTTTCAATTACATAGGAACAGGACATTCTTGTGGTGCCAGTTTAGTACTGTGTGTGCTGAACAGATTAAGGCTTGTTTTCGTTCAGTACAAATTGATGAGGTAAATTAGTCCGAATGCACCACTTTTTGCTAGAATTGTGATTATCACTCTGAAAAAATATATTTAAACACTTGCATAGTGTTTTTTAATTCCTCATATTTGTGTATATAACTGCACATCCAGGATAATGATACTTAATACATTGTGGAAGAAGTGCTAATGGTTTAGAGAAATTACAGAGCAGTAAAGTGCACATTATATTAAAGAATTGTGTATCTCTATGAGGAACAGACAGCTCACTGACAGGCCAAAACAGACAGACCAGGCCAAAATCTTTCGACAAAACTGATTAATCCTAAGAGTAGACTGAGACCTCAGTCCTCAGTAAGAGGGGAAAAAACATCAAGTCTTCAAATGATTGAAAGTTGGTGAACATTTCTTGTCACATAGTTAAGAATGAGAGTGAGGTTGCCTCAGTGTCCCTTTCTCACAGCATATTTCTACTAAGATGTAGCACAGTTACAAGATGTTATCCCTTTGAAAAATCTGGAGAAATGCTTTGCCGCATTAGATCGGGCTATTGTACCTCCATAGCTGCTTAGCTCAATGGAATTAACCACTGGCAGAGCACAGCTTAGACTTTGTGGATTAAGTGGTACATTTACTTCTTTCCAAATCTTTTTATTCACAAGAGGTGACCTCACGCATTGAAACAGAAATCAAACTTAATGGTACCAGCTTACATACTGTTTCTGTACTGCAACTTTCCAACTTGAGTAAACAATAGCATTGTTTATCTGCCAACCACTTACTGTCTATTCAATTTTTATATCTACATTTTTATGGACATATACCAGTTCAATCATGCATACGTGCATAAATGCACAGTATGGAACATGGGAGCACGTGCACACGCTGCGGCTCTGAGCTTCTTAGAACAGCGCTCTTTAATTTTTACTTTGCTGTTGCATTTGATCTTGAATCTTGTTGCGTATGCTTGTGCATGCAGTGACAATAAAGGTATCTTGAATCTTAAATACACAATTATGGTACAGAATATAAAATATAAATAATATAAAAAATAGTACGTTTTGTATTATTTGAGAGCTCTTTTATTTAGAATGAATAAAAGCAAAGATAAAGTATAATGTAAAGTACAATGTAATTAAGGAATGAAATGATTTCACAAAGCAGGATGCAGCAGGAAGCCTTTCTGAGGAATATTTAGTCCATCCCTCTTTCCCTCCCCCAGCCGCCCCCACTCCCTCAGCACCACTCCAGCCCTGCAGTATGCTGGCTGGTGTGTTCTTATATAAGAGACCAATCCTGTGGGAAGCCAGAATAGCTATGGAAGTCTTTGATGGCCACCACACAAAGGCACAAAGGCAAAGACGCAAGCTTTGATACTCATATCAGTTCACCTATTGCCTCTCTGGCGTCATAATACAGCCACTGGTATAGCTCTGCTTCTTTTGTCAGCACATACAGACTGCTGTATAAAGTGGAAAAGCCTCATCCTCCAGGGAGGAAGTTCGTACACATTACACCACAATGAAACCATGCGCAATAACAGTATGCACATTCACACTTACTGCACATGCACACGCTCATAGATACGTCATGCATTTGCACATTGATATATTCTCAAAGTATGCATGCATACATACTGGAAATGCATCTGGTTTGCCTCGGATGTCTCTTGCGGGCAATGACATCAACATATTAATGTCATTTCAAAAGGACATGTGTCATCTCCAAATAGCTCCAGAGGATTAGAATTTCTTTTTGTTCTTTTGCTTTTCTTTTAGTTTTTCATTAAGTATTTGACAAATTCTATAGCGTACAGGAAGGTTGTGTGTAGACCCTTGTGAAGGGGCACTCACATAACTCATACACACATCTGTCATATCAGGCATACTGACATTGTAGGAGGTATTCTGATCACAGGTGTTTGTTCTCGAAGTACAGTGGTGTGTGTTTAGCATGGTTGTGTGAGTGTTTTGGGAGCTCAGCTTCATGTAGCTTCAACCACCTGCTCAGGTCATTATTCCGGTCAGGGACGAGAGAGGTAGGTAATGCTCCCATACAAAAAGTAGAGGGTACCAGCTCTGAAATATATGTTTTTAGAAAGGAACTGACACGTAAAGGAGCTGGTAATATTATTACAAATTGATTCAATAGAATATGTCTGCTGAACTGAAGACTTTCGTAGAACAATATTCAGTTCATGTGTGCTTGTCGGTCTACAACAAATGCTTTGTTAATTAAATGAACTCTCTTCTTGTTCACTAGTAAGTAGTGAGATTTTGATCTAATTAGCTGTTGCTCAGTACTTGTGTCATCTGGACATTGCATGCTTGCATGCTTGTTTGCTCAAAAAGGGAGGGAGAGTATTTTGGATGTCTTTAGCTTGAAGCACCCAGCTTCTTATGTTTGGAATATTTTAGGAGACTGAGAAGACAGGAATACACAGCAGAACTATGCCCAATAGACTTCTCTTCTCTTCTCTTCTCTTCTCGTCTCTTCTCTTCTCTTCTCTTCTCGTCTCTTCTCTTCTCTTCTCTTCTCTTCCCTTCTCTTCTCTTCTCTTCTCTTCTCAGCATCTAAAGACTCGACAGTGCTGCTGAGATTACAGTGACAGAGAAGTTGTCATCACATTAGAATGAGTGTTTAGATGTTTCGGGGGCACTATGTGTTTCCTGTATTTCTATGTCACTTCACATAATATATTGCATGCTTTAATTGACCCTGTTTTAGTTGATTAGGGGAGCAGTATCAATTAAATACATAAAAGAGCCGATTATTAAGGAAGTTGCAAGAAAACTGATGATATGTGAGGTTATTTTATCAAGCTGCAACGCAATCCTTCAGTGCTTGATCAGTTTGACACATGGTTTGTTTCCCCCAAAATACAGCACACTTACCAGAATATCCCATGTAAATCATGTGTAATTTTTGCATTTGTCACAGTATCTCAACAAAGACTTTAGCCAGTCACTCAACTGAAGCAATCTAATTAATAAACTGCCAATCACCCATCACAGGCAATGCTCGGGGTAAAACGAGATTCCATATTTGGAACTTTGTCGGTCTGTGATGAAACAAATAATGGCAAGTGCATCAACAGAAATCAAACTATGTCAAGGCAAATTTTAGGGCATGAAAATAATAATAAGAAGAAGAAGAATATTAATATGTTATCATCATCAGCAATAATATGGTGGTATGGGGGATTGGCACTAGTAGTGTAGTAGTAGCATCAGTGGTGTCAGTAGTGTATTTATTTAGATGCTGAATCTGTGTGTTTTGACAGAATAGTTTTTTTTTTCTTGTGCTTTTGCAAAAGGCGATAGAAGCCACAGGCTAATGGAGTAAAGGGGATTCAATATGTAGTGAAGAGGCAGAGCAAATCAAAGTAAGGATAAGTGCAAAAACAGGATGGAAAAAGAAAGGGAAACACAAGAGAAAAGACACCCGGGTGACAAGTGTCCTCATCATGCCCTGGACTACTGTATTACTGCCCCCCCCCCAGCACTCCTCCAGGCCTTAGCCCAGTTGGCTGTTACAGTGATGCAGAGAGCAAGAATATCATCTACTCCTACATACAAAGAGGAAAGAAAAAAGAAGGCACAGGCAGAGGAGGTGGAGCACCTTGTAAGAGACTGGGACAGCTGAAGATGAGAGCAGAAAGTCATCGAAAACAACAAAGGAGTATAGGACTAGAGTGTGTATTAAAAAAGGGGGTGTGTGGGGGGCATCACAGTAAAGGATGTGAATGTAGTAGCGAAAGGTTGCAGTGCAGTATCAAGAAAAAAAATAACGAAGAAAAGAGAGTGCATGATAAGAGAGTCGGAAGGAGCAGGAGGGATGGATTAAGGAGAGCCCCAGGTGGAAAAGGAAGTAAAGTTGCCAGCACTCCCTCTGGCATATGTCCTTGCCTGCAGGAACACCCAAGGACTAGGGAGAGGGCAGCTGGTCGTTAGCCACGTCCAGGCCAGGGTGTGCCAACAGTTGTCTAGTCATGCCAACATTAGGTATCCCATGCCAGCAACTGTCCTTGTTCGTAGAAACCCATGTCAAGCTAAACCTCTGCGGAATCTCTGCGAATACAAGGCAGCGGTGTTTGTGGCTCTCTTCTGTTTATTATCTGTTTTCTTATTACTTTTCTTCCTGTCTGTAGATCTCCTTGATTCTCTGCTATGGCAGGAGTTGGGCCACTAGCTACATTGAATTTGAAATAGCAGTCATTTGAATTAACAAACATGGTTAAGTATTTACTGCTCTAATATATTTGAATTTATGGATGGATGGAAGGACTATGAAGGCAGCTATTACATCAAATTTGAATAGATTATTTTCGTTTGACTGCTGCTGCTCTCCTCTACGCCAAAGTCTAAATTATCTAAAAATTACCGTTTATTTTATACATCCTGTGCATTTTTCAGGCAGTCATTCTCATTTTTAAGCTTTAATTTGATTTGCTCCTCTGCTTGAGAGCCTATTCCCCCAAACACTTAGCAGACAGTGCAGATGAGGCCATTTGTTCCATCCCCTCATTTGCCAATGACAGGCAGTGTCTTCCTGATGTAATCATTGGTCATTAGGAAAAGGCATTAATTCTGTTATTTACCACAAACTCGATATAAAGTATTTATATTCTTGTCTGTGTCTGTGAGACATACAGCTAGATAAAAACCAGATACGTCAAATTACTAGGTGAAGATGGGCGAGCCTTCTGATTGGGTTTTAATGATTAATGAGATTTTAGATGACTTTCTGTCTTCTCAGCTGGGTCCACTGGCTCTCAACAGCTGCAAGGATATGTAAAATATGCCTCAGCTTGACTTAATATTCATTGATAGTCAAGGAGTTAAAAAATATTGAGCTCAAAATTTTGAGCCTCTAAAGCAAATATTGAAAGCAGATACAGTGCTTAATAATTAATAGACCACTTGTCATAAAAACAAGAAAGCATAAATATTTTACAAATCTCCCAAAATCTTGTAGCTTGCGTAGCCTCTTGTTTATCCATCCATCCATTTCCTTCCGCTGATGAAATTCAGGGTTGCGCAGGAGCCAGATGTCATAGGGCAAGAGGCCACGTATACCCAGGACAGATCACCAGTCTATCGCAGTGTTAACTCAGTGATACAAACAACCATTCACGCTCACATTCACACCTATGGCCAATTTAGAATCAATAGTTAATCTAATCTGCTAGACACCGTACCTTCATGCTGCCTCAGATAAGAAAAAGCTTTTTTTAAATAACTACAGTAACTACAGGTGGTGGAATGAGGTGAGAGCCCTCTAAGCATTTTAACTCTACACATTTTTTTCTTATGCCTTTTGTGGTCCATCCATCTTAAAAAAGGATGTTAACACAGTTTATTAGAATTCTATCAAAACCTCGTTAGCAAGTGGGCAGCTTTAAGTGGAGTGCATCAGTTTCGGCAGTGTTATTAACTATATTGTGTGGCACACTGTGGCGAGTACTGAGCGAAGAGAAAAGCAATAAAGGCAAACACAAAACTTAAAAATGTCAGGCTGTCCTTTTAAATCTAAATCTGGTTGCAGGCTTGTTTAGACACAGAACAGCCTGCAGTCAATCTCTTTTGGCGCAAATAGCTCAGACTGAAGGTGTCTGCTGATCAAGCAAGCAAGGTAGAAGCATTATTTTCAGTGTGGTTGCAACATGCTGCTGTGTGTGTCCGTGTAAGAAGAGAATGTACCTGACAAGCTGTTCTTTAGCGGTGAGTGTAGGTGTCAAGCATACTGTTGATACTATGTAGCAAAAATCCTGGGGCTACTAGCTGTCAGCTCAGTGCCAGCTAATAGCCAGCAAATGTGACAATGTACATCAAACAGCCACGCATTCCATAATACTGATTAACAGTGTTTTTCAGCATCAGTTTGCCATTTGACAATTGATACTATTTATGTCCACAAAATTATTATTATTTCCTTGTACTTTTTTCTTAAACAATGAAAGCAGTGAAAATTCAGTCAAAAAATGGAATTGTCACCTACCATTGTAATCTGTTTGAGTCCTTTCTCAAGAAGAAGGGAGACATAGTAATTTTTTCATTATTTTCTTACATTTTCTGAGCATAGTATTTATTTATTTCAAGAGTAGAGTTGAAAAGCTTTTTTTTATTCTGATGTTTGAGTAAAATATAAATAGGCTTGAGAACGTGTGCACATTTGAAGAGGCGTGTTATGAATAATAACAGCAAGGATTACTCCTGAGATGGGTCTGAACACACGAGGTTCAGTGTCGTGTGAGACTGTGTAAGATACTGACCGTAATGAGATTTGTTCTGTCGTGGTGGCAGGTAGTTTCTATAGATGCTTTATTTCTTCCTAAATAGAACGAGGCTCGGGAAATAAAAACAAATGGAGACTGGGAAAAGATGGAGAGGGAACCACAGAAGAACATGAGGACATGTGTGACGTGAGATGAGTGAAAATCTTGAAAGAGAAATGGAGCCAACGAGTAAGAATCCCCAAGTGGTAGCGAACGCACCCTCTCTTTTCCCAAGTCTCTTCTACCAAGTGTTCTTTGCCCAATGTTACCATGGCAACGCTGGGTCTTTGACAAGCTGACCACATGCACAAACACTCACACTCTTGCACGTACAGTGAGTGTGTACACGGTGGCACACATGTACTGTAGCCACCTGCATAGATACTGTATCACACGCACACACACATACACACAATCTGCAATAGAAGTTGCCCCCGATGGCTGATAATAAACTCAAAAATCCTGGCTACACACCTAAAACACATAGTAATAATAATTCAATCACAAACACATTGCTTACATATGTTAGGTAGGAAATTAAATTGCATGCCGTGTCTGTCGTTCATAATCCGCTGACATATTCACTGAACCAGCGCAATACATGGTTCCAAGTATACAATTACAGATTGCACAGGGCTGAGCTGTGCGCCTGAAATAAGAAGATCTAAACCTGATTCCATCTATCTCATCTCTCGCCCTCCCACACAAAGTAACCCTTTCACCTGCTAGCTGGTTAATTATCACCAGCGGCTATTTCAAGCATTACACCGGTCGCATTGAGCTGAAGGAGAGAGAATCTCATTCATTGAATAGAACAGATCAGCGTATAAAATATGCTCAACTGAAAACGTACTCTTCACGGCAGGATTATTTTTATTTACGCTATGAGGAAACATGAACTAAGAACATTTGAGAGTTAAAGTGTTGGCTTAGGTAGAAATAATATCATGTGTAATAATATTATTAAATAATTTTTAAAGTTGCAGTTAAGTAAAAAATGAAAGCCAAACTTTCTGACTTTGAAAACCAAAGTCATTAACTGCAATAACAAAGTAACTGTATGACTTTATCAATCTCTCATATCATTGAGGAGGAATTTTGGCCCACTCGTCTTTACGACATTGCTTCAGTTCATTGAGGTTTGTGTGGAGTTGTTTGTGGACATCTCTCTTAAGGTCCCACCGCAGCATTTCAGTTGGATTGAGGTTTGGACTTTGGGCCATTGCAGCACACTGATTCTTTTCTTTTTCAGTCACTCTGTAGTAGATTTGCTGGTGTGGTTGGGATCATTGCCTAGTTTCATGACCCAGTTTCAGCCAAGCTTTAGGTGTCTGACAAATGGCCTCATATTTGACTCTAGAAATCTTTGGCAACTTTTGGGGAGTTCATGGTTGATTCACTGACTACAAGGTGCCCAGATCTCATGGCTGCAAAACACCAAATCATCACCCCTCTACTGCTGTGTTTGACAGTTGGTATGAGTTGTTTGTGCTGATATGCTGTGTTATGTTTTCTCCAAACATGGTGCTGTGCATTTTGGCCAAACATCTTCACTTTGGTCTCATCTGCCCAAAGGACATTGTTCCAGAACTCTTGTGATTTATTCAGATGCAACTTTGCAAAGACTTTCTGCTGGCAACCCTCCCAAATAAACCACACTTGTTCAGTCTCTTTCTAATTATACTGTCATGAACTTTAACATTTAACATTTGCTAACCGAGGCCTGTAGAGTCTGAGATGTAGCTCTTGAGTTTTTGCAGTTTCTCTGAGTTTTGTACAGTCTGACCTTTTAACTTGACTTTTTTGACTTTGTTGCGATGTCCACTCCTGGGAATATTGGCAACTGTTTTGATTATTTTCCAGCTGTGAATTATCTTACTCAGTGTAAAATAATAGAGTAAGAACTGTTTGGAAAAGGCCTTATAGCCCTTTTCAGATTTATGGTTAGCAACGGTTGTTTTTTTAAGATGACAGCTGATGTGGTTAACACACACCTTTAACACAAACTGCCAAAATGTCTGCTTTGATAGATGTGCTCACGATTGGCGATGATTAGTTAATCAAATGCATTTGATTAGCAACACCTGGCTTCAGTAAGGGTGTACTTAGTTTTTCGCATATTTTGTTGTTCATCTGAGATTGTATTTACCTAATTTTAAAACCTGCTAAGGACCAGATTGTTTCTAGTACGCCCTGATATGTAAAAACTTAGAATTGAAGGAGAGCGTACTTTTTATCTTTTCCTCTCCCTCTCTCCAGCCCCCAGATAAGGAAGGCGGTCTCCCGAAACAGGTGGGCAACAAGACAGAGTGTGGCCTTCTGGGACTAGTCTTGGACCTGAAGCGGGATTACCAGCCAATAAGAAACCAGATCCCAGAGGAGAAGCTTTACAAAGTCTACACCTTCAACTCTGTCAGGAAGTCGATGAGCACTGTCGTAAAGCTGCCTGATGGTAGCTTCCGCATGTACAGCAAGGGAGCCTCTGAGATTGTACTCAAAAAGTGAGTCTGCTTTTATAATAAATTAAAAAATATAGCAGTTTTACAGTTGTATACTTTAATAAAGTGCTCTGTAGATTTCCTCTGGATTCAGTGTGTTTCCATCAGTACGTCTCACGATTGTGTCATTTTACAATGTATTACAGGAACATTACATTGAGTAGCTTTGAGAAAACCATCAGACGCAGTTATAAAGATTTTTTCCCTTTTAAGGAGGAATGTGAAATTCTCTAGTAGGAAGTAATAACATTAAAATAAAAGTAATAAAATTACTTCAGTTCAAATTAATGATGAGTTTTTTTTTATGTTTCTTTAAGATACTATCTGTTACAAATTTAACACATGTAGCATAAACATAGATGAAGCTATGATTAGAATGTTTTAAGGTTACAATGTATGAAAGGTGAAATTCACATTTTTGTCAAGCTGGCAGGTCCTAAAATCACATTTGCATTAATTATGGTTCATTTGCTTTTTTTAAATGATGTGCAGCATTTGAATTTGGCTGTATGCCAGTACACCTGTTCGTTTGCAGTTTGTGTGCTGACATATTTAGCTTGTTTAGCAAATCAGTTTACTCTTGATTAGATTTAATTGTTTTTGGGCTATAATTTTGGCAATGCTTTAGCCATTTTTTGATCTTTAGAGGAAATGATTTGTCCTTCATTTGAGGTATCCACATAGTACTGTCAGTGGGCATCCAGTCCTTACATCTACTTAGCCCAGTGCACTTAAAGCCAAGTTTTGTTTTGTTCTTTTGTATATTGTGGTGTACTCATGAAATGCATGTTGTTCCCTATAAATTTTCTCTTGAGGTTTTTGCAGCAACAGTTCACAGTGCATTCTTTTTTGATTTGTCAGTATTCATTTAAGCAAGAACAGTAAAACGAGGCTGAGGGACGGGGCTATATTTTTTATTCTTTTTCAATGCTGGATCATTTTCAATACTACTGTGACAGCAATACCAGTGTTACAGCACATCATTTAACATGACCCTCAATACCTACACCACACCCTCGTTTTCAGATGCAGCCATATCCTAAACGAGGTGGGTGAGCCAAGGGTTTTCCGTCCACGAGACAAGGACGAGATGGTGAAGAAAGTGATTGAGCCCATGGCGTGTGATGGCCTGAGGACCATCTGTGTGGCATACCGTGACTTTTCCAGCAATCCTGAGCCCAACTGGGATGATGAGAACAGCATCCTGAATGACCTCACAGCCATCTGTGTTGTCGGAATAGAGGACCCCGTCAGGCCAGAGGTAGGAGAGATATTTTGGTAATGCACTGAGAGGAGGGGATGTTGAACAAAATGTTTATAATACCAGCTATCAGTAGCTGTGTCGTAGCCAGTGGTGTGTCCTTGCCGTTTCTTTGAAGCGGTGTCACGTTGCCTAAAGGTTTATTGTGTAGATGAGGTTTAAAGTGTTCATTTGGGTTTTAAACACACAGTCATTTCTATGGATTTTACTTACATCAGACAAGCATATTTCATCTGATCACCTTCTTAAAATCAACCCTTGAAAGAAAAACAAATGGTTAATGCAGTAAGTGATTCATCATAAAATGATTTCTTCAGTGGTGCATTTTTTTTTATGATGAATTTCACATGAAGAGAAGGAGTACTATAATTGGAAGAAAGAAGTATGTGTGTACAGTAGGAAAGCTGACCTCGCTTGACAGCTCCAGTGCAGGGAAAGGGATACAGAAAAACTGACTACTGGATTATTCAGCTGCTTCCTTTCATCTTATTTCCATCCCCCTTCTCTGTCTACAACAGCATCTCTCATTCAGCCCCAACCCAACATGTTTTTGCCTGTTCACCTCTGTCTGTATTACAGTATAAGAGCTGGTTTTCACCTTTTTCTGATTCCTTTTCCTTTCGCTTTCTCTGCATATTTCTTTCTCTCGTTGCGATCTATCTATCTTTCTCTCTAAAGCTGTTATGTTATGTGAGCATCTGTACAGACCTAGAATTAAAAAATAAATAAATAAATAAAATAACAGAGAAATTCAACAAACTTGCATGTCTTTAAACTGTGAATACTCAAATGAAACCCATGGAGGTATAGGAAACCAGTAATTTACACTGTTAATATCGGCCTTTACAGTGATGCATAGCCTCAAGGTTTGCAGAATCCTCTCTCTACTCAACCCTAGAGGTCATTTGGCATCTAATATTTTCATTAAGCAATGTTTAAAAAGTAGTGCACAGAACACTGCTGCAATCCAGTAACATCTTTCCAGACCCATTGTGAAGACCGGTTACTATTGGAAATTAGATGACATTCCATTCTTTTAAAAGGGTCACACAGATTAGTAAACATGGTTTTGGTTTGTTTATTAGTCTCTAATTTCTTCCTCCATAATGCAATGTTCATTTAATAACTGGCTGCTCTGTGGGGTTGCCCCCAGAGAGACCAGCGAGAATAGAGGAGGGAATGAGAGACTGAGAAAGGTTCAAAATCAGATTCCTGTCAGAGGGATGACAGAAGGCAGGAGGAAGATGGGTAGAAATGGTAAAGAGAAATGGAAGAGAACCAGAATGTAACCAGATCCATATAAAAGGCATGAGATGCTTGTTTTTCAGTCTCACCTACTAGCCTCCTACTTTCTTCCTCTGTCGGGCCAGATTGTATTTTTAATAAGCCTCCACTCTTCTCTTCACCTCCAAGTTTCAAGTGACCAGTCAGCTCGAGCAGTGGGAATCCAAGAGAAATGAGAGATTTAAAAAGTACCAGTGATGACAGACAGGCAAACAGGAACTTGATATCTTGATAACAATGATTCAGAGTGCCATTACTTATGAAACAGCTACAATTATAATGTCTATGAGCACATGTTGAAATATTTAACCTGTTTGACCCTTTTCCTCACAGTATTAGCTAGGTTACAAGTATTATTTTATTTTGCGCAATTGATTAGGTGAAGGGCTGATATAATGTTAAAAATGATTTTATTGTTGTTTAAGCAAATGTTGCTGTTTAATGGACACTGCTGACTGCTACATGTAAGGATTCGATGGCTACTGACTTAAATATATATTATCCAGTTGTATTGCTGTTGTTTTCATATTTAGGATCATAATTTTCCCGTGTAGTAGCTGTTAAGTAACAGTTATGTAGTCCTAAGTAGGCGAAAATCGTATCTGTTTTTATTTTAACCTCCAACCTCCAGCTTATTAAAGAACTGCACTCCTTCGCTCTGTAGATATATTTGATAAAAACAAGTTTATTTCTCTGTGTTTACATGCATGCGCAGTTTGATTTGGCTGTTTAATGCATGTTGCAAGTACACATTTCGATGGTGGATCTATGTTTTATGTTTTTATGTGTGAACACTGAAAAAAACTACTATCCTGCATGTATGTGTGAACTGATGCCAGTTGTTATTACTGTATGTGATTACAATTGTTTGTGGGTGTGGGTTTGGAGAGCACAGCTCGCCCCCACACTGACCTTTGCAAGGAGGAACATGTGTTTTTGAATTAATGCTCTTTTGCAAGATGCTTCAACCACAGATCCATTTCCATACATTAGCGGCCATAGTTTATTTATTACAATACTGCCTGTAGAAAAATAACTTGTTCTGATAAAATAAAATGTAATAGGGCTTTGCTGTGTGTATGTTTACCTATCTGTATGTGTGTGTGTGTGTGTGTGTGTGTGTGTGTGTGTGTGTGTAGTCTAGTAGGGAAGCTCTGAAAATCCCACTGTGTACATGCCACCAGATAGCAAAGTTGGTGGAGAACAAAACCAGAGTGTAAAAAAATTAAAATGTAACTTTAATTTATCCAGTGATCAGAAATGCAACTCCATCTCCCGTTGAGTGTATCAGAAGGCTTTTTTGAACTAAAAGGTTTGCCAAATCCCCTTACAGTTAGTTTCTTAGTATTAATTGGACAAAATTGGTTATTGCAGGTTTAAATAATTGGTGTAGTATGCCTTCCTATGTACATATTTCTGTTGTACTGAATCGTTTTGCACGTGTCTCACTATTTTAGGTGCCCGATGCCATTCAGAAGTGCCAGCGTGCAGGCATCACAGTGCGTATGGTGACGGGAGATAATATAAACACAGCCAGGGCCATAGCCATCAAGTGTGGTATAATCCACCCAGGAGAGGACTTCCTGTGCATTGATGGCAAAGAGTTCAACAGGAGGATCCGCAATGAGAAAGGAGAGGTACAGCAAATACTGTCAATGTGAGAGGAGGGCAAAAACTGAAAGAGACTCATGGAAGAGAGTTGAGAGTAAAAAGGTGAAGGAAAAATAAACTAAAATGCAACCACTTGTCCCTCTTTTTCTATTTGTGTGTGTGTCTGTGTGCATGTCCAGGTGGAACAGGAGCGTATTGATAAGGTTTGGCCTAAACTCCGAGTACTGGCTAGATCATCCCCAACCGACAAACACACACTCGTCAAGGGTGAATTGGTTGCACATTTTTTCCTCAGATTTATACAGAGATCACTTCTATTGCCTTTCCTCATTTTATATTCTTTATTCTTTATATGTATATGCACTTCCTCATATGCTGCTTTGTTTATCTCTTTATCACAGGGATTATTGACAGCACTATGGCAGACCAGAGGCAGGTGGTGGCTGTGACAGGAGATGGGACCAATGATGGGCCTGCTCTAAAGAAAGCTGACGTTGGATTTGCCATGGTGAGCAGCCCTTCTTTCCTGTTTTGTTTAGCTGTTTGTTCATGTCTTATCTTGCATTCTTGTGAGACTGATCTCAGTCAACATCTGCAGATGTCTTTTTCACCTCTGCAGTATTTAGGAATTCTTCTCACGCACTCTCACTCTAGCTGTGTGGATTAGGAGCTCCCCCTAGTGGATTGCTATAGCAATACAGTTTTTCTTCATAGATCACTCAGGCTTGCTTTAAGGCTAGGGGCAGTTACAGTTTTAAAAAAAAAAAATATATATATATATAAATATATATTAAAAAAAAATATATATATATATATACACACACAATGTACTTATAGGTCTTACTGTAAATCCTTCTGTTGCTTTTTTCACACATTTTAAATCATGTTATTTTACTATTTACTTTCTAAGATGGATTACCATAAATGCAGAAGTGCCTCTTAACCCTATTAATATTAATCTAATTACATGTAATGTCCTAGTACTTAACAATACTTACTAGTAGTACAGCCTTCCTTCTACTCAGGGGTCTTGTAAGATTCTGTGTGAAATATTTTTCTACTTCTGTGCTTAAGCATGAACTCTGAAGGAGATTGGCTTGGGCCCAGGTTTTAACCTAATCACACACATTAATTTATTAAATGAAACATGGTTAGAAAGATGTCCTTGTAAATGCTCATTACACACTATCACCAACAAGGGCATCCTTGTCCAAATGCAGCCAGTGTTTAGAAGGTGTTGCCCTGGCTACTCTGAAAATATAACAGAAAATAGGAAGAGAGTCTTTCCTACAATCTGTGCTTCACCTGAACACATGGAGCTTCCTGTCGCAAAACCACCAACATGCACACTGACTCCTTAAGTAGCTGGTGTTATTATCAAACACAAAGCTGACTCATGTACAAGGTCCAGTTCTGTCCAGTGGCTGCAGAGTTGATTATAGGCTTCTGTGTTATTTTTAACATGGTAGGCTGAAGAATATTGCAGCATGATGAAGTTAGACGGACAGCAGCTGTGAAATAGAAAACTCCAGTTTATTTCTGACTGCAGCTTGTCATTACTCTTCCAGGGCATTGCTGGTACAGATGTGGCCAAGGAAGCATCAGATATCATTCTTACCGACGATAACTTCAGCAGCATCGTGAAAGCAGTTATGTGGGGCCGAAATGTCTACGACAGCATCTCCAAGTTTCTTCAGTTCCAGCTTACTGTCAATGTTGTGGCTGTCATTGTGGCTTTCACTGGTGCCTGCATCACACAGGTCAGAGGGATTAAAAAGACTGTATTTGCAAGCATTACCAGTCTACTACTGAAATGATGATGATCAACAGATGATGAGTGCAATATATATATCCACATATCAAACGAAAAAAACAAAATAATGGGTTATTTTTTAAGTTAAAGATTAGATTGGTGTATGAAAAGCATAATTCAGCTACAGTAACTAAAGCGCTTCTCAGCAGTTGCCCTCCATCCCTGCTTGTATTAGAGTTATTGATTCTTTACATGTTTCTGTTACCTTTCTTTAGGACTCTCCTTTGAAAGCAGTGCAGATGTTGTGGGTGAACCTTATCATGGATACTTTTGCATCCCTGGCTCTGGCGACAGAGCCTCCCACGGAGTCTCTGCTTAAGAGGAAGCCATACGGTCGCAATAAGCCTCTGATCTCCAGCACCATGACAAAGAACATCTTAGGACACGGAGTCTATCAGCTCATTATTATCTTCACACTGCTCTTTGTTGGTACGCATGGTTATTTTGCTCTTTTATACTGATGTAGCATATTAGAGATTTAAAGATTATGACATAAAACTGACTCTCTTTCTCATTTTTTTTTTCCTTCCAGGTGAGCAGATTTTTGACATTGACAGTGGCCGCAATGCTCCTCTTCACTCTCCTCCCTCTGAGCACTACACCATCATCTTCAACACTTTTGTCATGATGCAGCTGTTTAATGAGATAAATGCCCGCAAAATCCACGGAGAGAGGAATGTTTTTGATGGTATCTTCAGGAACCCCATCTTCTGCTCTATTGTTTTTGGCACATTTGCTGTGCAGGTAAGCGGATGCAAGTTTTGATTATAATATTTTTCTTGGTTATTGTTATAGATGCTGCTTTTTTTTTTTTTTTTTTTTTTTTTTTTTTAAAGAAAAATAAAGGTAATTTTCTGTTTCCTGTGTATATATGTTCATGGGTTATGCTTTGCTTTGTGTAGATTGTGATTGTGCAATTTGGAGGGAAGCCATTCAGCTGTCAACCTCTAAACTTGGAAAAGTGGATGTGGTGTGTTTTCCTTGGTCTGGGAGAGCTTGTGTGGGGACAGGTAATAGGCACACTTTTCCTTTTCTAAGTCTTTTGATCAATTTTCCTGTCTGTGCATCTCTACAGTAAGTGCATCATTTTTGCTTTTGCATCACTTAGTGCTTTTACTTCTCTGCGGATTAGGTGATAGCCACCATACCCAACAGCAGGCTGCGCTTCCTGCGGCGGGCAGGGCAGTTAACTCAGAAAGATGAGCTGCCAGAGGAGGATGTTAATGAAGAAAATGAGGAGATCGACCACGCAGAGAGGGAACTGAGGAGAGGACAGATCCTCTGGTTCAGAGGACTCAACCGCATTCAGACTCAGGTGAGGACAAAGGATGGACAGTTTAAAGTCAGTCCCAAATAATATATGGATACAGTATATGAGATTTATGCTTACTCAAATCAATTCGTTATTACTTTTAATTTTACATAATAATATACATTTTGTCCAGTTATGTAATAAAAATACTTAAAGAAAAATATGTCACCCCTGATGTTTTCTAAAATGTTTTTTTTTGTTGTTGTTTGTCTGTGTTTATCATAAGATCAATTTTGTGTAGGTCTCACCACCTCAGACATTACCCATGAGGAAATAGTAGACTGTATGTTATATGTTGTTCATGTTAGTCAGTCACAGTTTTAAAGTCCTTTTATCTCAAGATGAATTACTCAGGAACATAAAGATGCTACTTTGCCTCGCTGGACTGCTGAGATCGGCGCCGTGGACCTGTAGAAGCTCAAAGAGTATATAGCCACTGAACTGTTTTCACTGTTGTGAACTCTGCAGACCGTATCACTGTGATATTCCAGACAGTCTGGCCTGTGTGCTGGATCTGGTTTCATCTCACTGATGTGTTACTGATGGGTCTGGGTGAAATTATCTCATGATGTAGTGCTGTGGACAGATGCTGCCAACCATCCTCAAGAGCAAGTTAAAATACAGCCAGAGCAGAGTTCTGCACAGTTGGCAAGAGACAACTTTTAGTATTAAAGAAAAACTGTAATATGCTCATTATTTAGTCGGTTATAATAAAATTTAAATGTGTCACTCTATATACAGTTGTGGTCAGAAGTTTACATACATTCATTACGGGGATGGATGTCAGGGTAATTTGGGGCTTTAATTGTTTGAACTGTTCTTTTTCCGGGGTGGAATGGTGGGTGGAATGTACAGCATGTATCTTTAATGACTTTAGAAAACAAGAATTGGGTGCACAAGTTTTAATTTATTTTGGATTTTCTGTAATCCACACAGGATCAACAGTGTACATGCAGGCTCAAATATATACATACACCCCCACTAATATTTGATTAAATGTCCCTTAGCAAGTTTCAAGATATTTTTGGTAGCCATCAGCAAGCTTCTGGCGTAATTCTGGCTGGATATTTGACCAGTCTCCTTGGCAGAGTTGGTAGACTTCATTTAAATTGGTTGGTTTCCTGGCATAGATCCAGGTTTTAAGCAAAGTCTAAAAAATTTCAATAGGGTTGAGGTCAGGGCTTTGGAAAGGCCATTCCAGAAGCTTAATGTTGACCTTCTGTATTCATTCCATTTTTGATGTGCGTTTGGGATCATTGTTGTGTTGGGATACCCAAATCTCAACTGTCTAGCTGTTGGTTTGAGGTGAAGTTGAAGAATTTGGAGGCAGTCCTCCTTCATAATTCCGTCTACTTTGTTCAGTGTACCAGTACCACTGGCAGCAAAGCAGCGACCGCCACCATGCTTGACCGTTGGTACAGTGTTCTTAGGTTTGAAAGCCTCGCCTTTGCTCCTCCAAACATACCTCTTGTTATTGTGGCCAAACACTTGTGTGGCCATAACACTTTTCTCCAGAAGGCAGCTTCAAATTTCAGTGAAGTATTGTTCAATCCAATGAGTGCTGTCAAACAAATTCTTTTTATGCTGGCAAAGAAAGACTGGCAGCTGTAGTCAATCATAATGACTAATGAGAAGTTAATAGGGCTTGGCCTATTCAAGTTTAAAGGCACTGTAGAACATTCAGCATCACTTATTAATAACGAGTGTATGTATGTATACTTTTGACCCTGTGTGGATTAGAGAAAATCCCAAATAAATTCAAACTTGTGCACCCAATTCATGTTTTTTAAAAGTTATTAAAGATGTATGCTGTGCAATCATTCCACCCTGAAAAAAGAATGGTTTAAATAATTAATTAAAAGCCCCAAATTACCATGGCATTCATGCCCATGATAACGCCATATACATTTCTGACAACTGTATATCCACAAAAAAAGAAAACCCCAATTTAAGCTTTCTTGGGTTATAATGAGTGAAGTTGCCACAAAATAACATGCACTGGATGATGTGAATGGCTGGATCTGTGAATTTAAAAATGTTTACATCAGATAGTAATTCAAAGGGTTGGATCACCCAATTTACAGGAGAACAAAGCTTTCAACAGTATTCCTCTTATGCTAACTGGCCATGCAGAAAGTTGTAGTTGACCAGGATTTCGTGATATTTGACTGTGAGATTTCTGTTTTTCGGTACTGAATACAATAGAGGTGAATGAAAGTTTGTTCTCTAGTGCTGACAACACAGAACAATAATGCAAACAGTGTCGTTGTTATTCTGGGTTAAAAAAAAGAAAAAGAAACAGCCAACATGCTGAACTGTTTGTTTTGTAGAAAGTTCTTCTATTGAAGACTGCTCGTGCTTACTTCTCTTAAATTTTCACAGGAAAATGAGAAATTGTTTCCAGTAATAAATATTAGCCACTGAATTTAAAAAAAAAATGTATTGAATGCCTCACTGTATCAGCATCATGCAGCAAATCTGAAATGAACCCAAAACTACTTGCATGGCTACCATTACAGTTCAGATGTTTTTCCTTCTCTGATTTGGGTGAACCAACTCTTTAGATCAGATTGAGTTTTTTGTTGTGGGAACACCACACCCTGACCTTTAGCTGTTCCCCCCATCATGTCATGACTGAGATACTCCCTCTACCACCAGTCACCCTGCCAGTCAACCTGTGCTACCATTTGGTCTGTGTCACTCTGAGCAGCCATTTGTCCTCTCCTGTCCTGCTCTCCTCCTACAGATTGAAGTAGTCAACACCTTCAAGAGTGGCACCTCCTTTCAGGGGGCGGGGGCTCTGAGACGCCAGTCATCCACCACCAGCCAGACCCAGGATGTAACCAATGTTTCTAGTCCTAGTCACGTGTCCTTGTCCAATGCCCTTTCCTCTCCTACAAGCACTACTGCTGCTACTGCTCCTCCCACTACTGGCCGTGAGTCAGAACTCTGTCAGTCTGCTTCTCCACTCTCTTTGCTTCAGGAGTGCCATCCTGCCATAAACAAAAAGTTATTTTTCTCAGCTTATTGATTTTCTTTCTTTTTTTCTTTTTTTTAATTTACCACAACAGTCTCCATCTTGAGGTTGGCATTTCTGAAGATTTGTCATTTTTCTTTCTTGCTATTTGCTTTTTCATTTTCTCTCTTTCTTCTGTCTTTTTGCTGTTCATGCTGGATTTCAAATTCATCTTGATATCTCGTCCCATGGTCGGGTGTACTGTCCTCTCATTGGTGAATGTGTGTTTGTTTCCTCAGAGTGCTAGGAGCGCAGGACTAAGGGTGATACCCACGGCGTGACATTTCAGGTTGTGAGTTTGTCTCCCTCTGCTCATCCTCCATCCATCATCTCCTCATTCAAACCTCACATTTTTATGTCTTTTATAGACATCAATGTGAACTAATTCCAATCAAATCACCAAGTCACTGGGTGAACATTCAAGTATAAGTTGCAATGTTGACTTATTTTACTCGTGAGTGTGACGGTGTTGTGCGAAATCACATTGGCTTGACCTAAAGCAAATTTTACCTGCTACTCTACATGTCCTTTAAGCTGTATCATCTGCAGTGATAAGAAAATATGAAGGAAGCGGCAGTATATTTGGCTTAAAATATTCTCATATTTGACTGCTGTTATTTAAAGATTTGCCGGCGTTCATCTTTGTCTATCTCACTCACTCTCTTTCACACACACGCACACACACCCTCACACACACAACCTGCTGTATGAATCAAATTAATCAAATTAAATTCTGTGTGTAGGTTGTGTGAACTGGAATTTGGGGCCAGGATTCTCACTATAAGGCTGTAGTGTACCAATAATTCATCCCGTCTTGTTGCTTCATACTGTTGGTGTAGTTGACTGTCATGTTACCATAGTATCAGACATAGATCCTCTGCAGCAAAGTAAAATCAGCCCCCTCTCCCTTTTTTGACACTCCATCAGTGTTACTTGTCAGACATCCTGTCACATGCAATCATCCAGACAGGCGTCTCTTTATTATTAATTTTCCTTTCTCTCCTTATACCCTTACTCTACCATAATTACAGGAGTAACAGTACTAGAAAATTCACCATATTATATACATTATTGTTATAGATTTAGAAATCTAAAATCAGAAGTAATATTGCAATCTAAAGGTTTGTGGCAGTCTAAATATGAAATACACTACATGGATAAAGGTATTGGACCGCATCTCTTAATCTTTGAATTTGTGTGTTTTTAGTTCCATTGTCAGAGAAGAGAAAAGAAAAAAGTGATGCTAGTGGACATTTCGTTATTTGAATGTCTCTCCCCCACATTTAAGGCTGGACTAGCAGCATTTAGTTATTGAGCACTATATTTAACCATTATTATCTGCTCCACTCACCACTGTCTTGGTTTTTTTCTCCTTTTCCTCCTTCTGTCTTTTTTCACTTCCAGAAGGTTTGTCATCGTTAGGTTTGTTTAAACAGAATCCTGCACACCACTTGCAATGGGAGTGAGTGGAGTGAGGTGGGGCCCCCTTAGGGAAGTCATATATCACCTACTGGCATTGCAAACTTTGCACATTGCCACTGCTGTAGTTTAAAGTTTGTCAGACCTTGGGGGACTCTCACTGTCTTGGGACTCCAAGTTGTCACTTGCCTTGTATAAAATTCATCAGCGCGCTGCTGACTCAGTGACTGCAGAGTTCCAAACCTCCTGTGGCATTAACTTCAGCACTAAAACTGTGCACCGTGAGCTTCATGGCATGGGTTTCTGAAGCTGAGCAGCTCCTGTAAGTATAATGTGTACGTGGCCCAATACTTTTGTCCATATAGTGTATTCACTGCTCATGTGACAAATGAGAAAACTATTTTGAATATTAATATTTATATTTTTTTATCGTTGATTAATTCTTTTATGAACTGGAAGCACAAAACAATAAATTAAACTTCAAGTGGTAATATGCATCGTACATGTGTTTCAGAAGCACTGGGTTATGGTGTTGCTACAACATACAGCATTTTATTTTTCATTTCAGCTAAGTTTTAAAAACTGATCACATTCACTTCATAATATACTGCTCAAAAAAATTAAAGGGAGACTTTGAAAGTCTTTAAAGGAACTCCTTGATAGTTTAAGGAAACAGATTCTCATATCTTAAAAGTACAGGAGGGCTGCAATTTAAGGACTTAACCCTTACATACTGTTCATGTTGCAGTGAGCAGTTTTGACCTGCACCCTCATAATAAGTGTCTACAACAATTTTTGAACTGCAGATCTTTTTAGAGTATACACCACTCAAAAAAATATAGGAACACTTTGAAAACACATCACATCTCAATGGGAAAAAAAATCATGCTGGGGGGGATTAATGGTATCAATTCCTTCATCCTCCAGGAACTGCCTGCATACTGTGGCCACATGAGGCCGGGTATTGTTGTGCACCATGGATATGCCTCCCCAGTCATGCTCCCCTGAGTTACAGGCAGCATAACGTCGTAAACGTTCTCCCAGACCCTTTCATGTCTGTCACATGGGCTCAGGGTGAACCAGCTCTCATCTGTGAAAATCATGGACCTGCCAATTTTGGTATTCTATGAAAAATGCCAGGCAGTGACCACAGGGCCCACTAGAGGATGTTGGGCCCTCAGGCCACCCTCATAAATTCTGTTCCTGACTGTTTGGTCAAAGACATTCACACCAGTGGCCTGCTGGAGGTCATTTTGAAGGGCTCATCCTGTTCCTCCTTGCACAAAGGAACAGATACTGTAGGACCTTCTACGGCCCTGTCCAGTGCTCCTAGAGTAACTGCATGTCTCCTAGAATCTCCTCCATGCTCCTGAGACTGTGCTGGGAGACACAGCAAACCTTCTGGCAATGGCACATATTGCAGGAATACACTCTATAGGGTCATCATGCTGCCAGTAGTGGCACTGACCCTAGCCAAAAGCAAAGTGAAAAAAGTGTCAGAAAAGATGAGGAGGGGAAAAAAATTGTCAGTGGCCTCCACATGCAAAACCATTCATATTTTGGGGGGTTGTCTCATTTTTGCATCTCTAGTGCACCTGTTGTTAATTTCATTAACACCAAAGCATCTGAAACTAACAAACCCCCTCTGCCACTTAACTGACCAGATAAATATTCCCAGAAGTTTAACTGACTCGATGCTGCGCTCAGATTAAAAAGTGTTCCTTTCATGTTTTTTAACAGTATATAAATGTAAAAGCAACTATCAAGTAAAACCCAATCAGTCAACAATATTGATGCAACCATGATGATGTGAAACACCTTTAGATTTTCTATATAAATCACAGTGTTGTCATGATTAAGTTTCCTTTTTACGAAACAAATTGAAAATGCACACAGGATTTATGAAAACAGCACCTTCCCGTAGTCTGTTACTACTGTTCTACTTTTTAGTCTCGATAAATTTTCACATAGTAATTTGGGACTTATACTTGAGTGTTTACTTCAATGTGCATGGACTCAAGAACATGCTTTGACTGTCAGACGTCTGACAATAAAAGTATTATTTTTATTATTCACTTCCATCTGTTTAGTGTCTGTAGTTTGTGTGCCGGTGTCCACTTTTTCACCGTCCCGTCTTTGTGTTGCATGTAGTTTGCGTTTACCTCTTGTTCATTTTCTGTGTTTGCCATATTTTAACCTGCTGTGTGCTCGTTGTCTCAGTGCCACTACTTTTCTTTTTGGTTTTATGGTTTTGTTGTGAGTTTTTACACTGCAATGCTTGTGTTGAGCCAACCTCATGCAGACTTGACTCCTTCCATTGCCCTGTTTGGGACCATACCATACCCACCATGTGCTATACGTGTGTGTTTGTGTGTCCTATTCAGAGTCTGTGTGGATATTGTCCCAGCCAGTGTTCTGGTACCTTCAGAAGTTTTTAAACCACTTGATTGGATCTCTCAGATCTAACCTCCTTCCTTCTTACTGACCTCGTCCACCAGATTTCTACAAACTTGCATGTGATATTCTCCTTTAATTTTTCTGTAAGCATTCCATTTATTAACGTGGCTTGTTTCTAGGTATACAGCACATTGGACTAAAGCGTATACTTACAACGAGCATTTGTGTTGCTTTGGTATTTGTTTTTCTTGAAATGTATGATTTTGTTGTGTTTTTTTATGATTGTGTTCCTCACAGTTTTCCTTAGTGCACGCCAAAATTGAATGACTTGTGACTGTAGTCATCTTGTGAAAGCAGGGCACAGACTGCAGTCACCTTCTCTCTTGCTGTTCCTCCACCTTTTCCTCCTTCTTTAACTCTTTATCCTCCAATGAGAGGATCCCTCCTTCCTCTTTGTCCCTTTTCTCTTCAACACCCCTCTTTCTTTCATCCCGAGGGTACTTCCAACCCTTCGATTTGGTCTCTGACATCACCTCTTACCATTTTTCTTCTCTTTTGTTCCTTTCCACGACAGATCCGAGTTGTGAATGCATTCCGTAGCTCCCTCTATGAAGGCCTGGAAAAACCAGACTCCAGAACATCCATCCACAACTTCATGACACACCCCGAGTTTAGGATAGAAGACTCCACACCTAACATCCCCCTTATTGATGACACGGACGATGATTCTGCTCGTAGAAGGAGGAAGTACTCTAGCCAGCCCTCATCCCCTAACAAGAACAACAACGCCATTGACAGTGGCATTAATCTCACTATCGATACCAGTAAATCAGCTGCTTCCTCCAGTCCTGCCAGTCCTCTGCACAGCTTGGAGACCAGCCTCTAACCCTGATCCTAAACTCAGCTCTAACCTCTAATGTTGATTCCTCACATTGCGTGGGCACCTCCTCCAATTCCTCCAGACCTTTAACTGTAACCATACAAGTCTTCACCCCAAAATGTTCACTCAATTCTCAACTTTGAGTCCCCCAAACCACCATATACCACCGAGACAGGGCATGTCCTGGGGGAAAAATGTCCATCATTCTCCCTTAACCTAGAGCCCTTAAAGCGCTCTGCCCCTTTCAAAGTGGAGAAAATCTAAGTAATATGTCAAGGTGAAAAGAAAAGCAAACTAGCATACAATCAAAAAAGCGCAACAAAGCCACAAAATCTACACAGCCATCCTGTTTTTGTGGTTGTATGAATACGGTGGCAGTCGTGGTGGTGTGTATGACAATATACTTGTACTGGTTAGCATGTACTGTATAAGCGTGGGTCTGACTGCACATATGTATGAACGGTGTCTTTAGCAGCACTGGGAGGAGGACGATGAGGAGGGAGACTGCTGAGGAGTCAAAATCACAGAAGAGGACAGACTTTAAACTCTGCTTACACTCCCTCTCCTCAACAAAAAACATTGTTAATACCGATAATAGTTTAAATTAAATTGAAAAGATATTGTTATTATTCTAATTCTGATTCTGATTATTATTGTTATTATTATTGTTGCTCCTGCATGAATGTACATTACCCAGGTTTTATTTAAAAGGGTTTTAATTTTATTGGAGTTCTTTGGTTCTAATGGGCTAGGCCTCACTGTGGACTGCAATTTTAAAGACAGCTTCTCTGAGTTTCCGGCCTGCAAAGTTCCCTCTTCTGTGTGGCATGAACATGTACCCAACTGTATAAATTTATTTCATCCATAAACAGAAATGTGTATTGAGGTGGTAGGGCTCAACTTGCACAATAGTTTTGCACCTGTTGGTAAAGAGGAACACAAAATAATAATAATGATGATAGCATTTATGGGATATATTCTATTAATATAAATACATATAAATATATTTAGAGAGAGTTTATCTTTGTTTGTTGGCATGTTGCCTTGTTCCTGCTTCAATGGCTCCAATAACTTTGACTTATTTATGTCTTAAAGAGAATGTAATTTGTTTACAACCTCGTAGAGATGAACTTCCTGGTTTCTGGTTTTACAAGGTGGAAGGCGAAATTGAAGCTCAGACGGACCAGAGCTGTGTCAGTGTGTTATTACTGAAAAACCCTGTGCTGGAATTTGCCTGCTGTCTTGTCAAATAATGTAGATATTTTTAGAGGTTTAACAACAAAAAGAAACCAAAATATAACGGGATACATAGTAAATGTGGAATCTTAGTATTACTCTATATGATTGTTGGGATCAAGTTGGAGTGGCTTGCCTTTGGTTTTTTCTAAACAGAGGCCTCCTTTTTGTGACAGAGGGGGATATTTAATTCTTTTTATCCACTGCTTCTTCTCTTTTGTTAAAATTATGTTGTTGTTTCTTTTTCTGTGCTTCAGCCCTGGCCTGGGGTCAGGGCTCGAGTCAAAGGCTGATATCAGGACCTTCATAGTGAACTCTTCTAGATAAACCTGCTTCTTCAAAGGACTTGATGTTTTAAAAAAAATCTATGACCATCAAAAGGCTGCAGCTGAGTCATATTAGAAATTTGCAGTTATATTTGGCTTACCTGTACCGCACGGAAATCAAACGATTTGGTTTAAAACATGGAATATTTTGTGTTGTCTATTTTTTATTTAACCTTTGGTTTATTTTTGTTTAAAGGAGTTTCTTTTCCTCTAGCAGAGACACATGCAGCCCCACAAAGCTGTTGACATTTTTAACATCTAAGAAAACAGAAAAACTGACAAAAAAAAAAAAAATGAGAACAAAAATGGAATGTTGCTTTGACTCTTTTTCTATATATATGAAAAAAAGATTTTCTGCACTATCTGGTTATGAATGAAAAGTTCTGTGGTGTAATTCTAGATGTGCTTTTGTGTGTTTTAACCAAGCTTGTCTTCCTGCCGTCACAGAATATACAGTACTCTAGCATCTCAACTGTACTCACTAGTTGTAAACTATTTATTGTGCTTTGACCAATCAGACATTACCAGAGAGATGTTACATGCAGAAGGCACATTTACCCAGTCTTATTGCACTCAGAAGGACAGGGCCACTTAACTAGCCTGTACTATTGTTATTTCTATTACTAACCTAAATCACTGGCAAGCATGACCTGATAGGCTCATTATGCAACTCGAAAAAAACAATTTTTCTAATTTAAAAAAAATCCTATACGCTACTACAGTATATATGATCATTTATCCAAGAAGTTCTATCTTTCTTCTTTTGTTTTTTAATATCCTCCTCCTCTGTCATTTCCCAGCCAATCTGTCCATCTGGAGAAGGTGCACAAGCTTTACCAGTCAGCTCAGGCGTGTTGAAAACGTAACATGGACCATCTGAATAAAAATCTGTCTTATTTAAGTTGAAGAAAAAAACAGTTTGGGTTCTAATATTTTTGCTTGAAAGCTCTTGATTTCTTTTGTTTTCTTTCCATTCTTTTAACTTGAGAATTTATTTGTTTGTCTGTAAAAAAATTAAAACAATAAACAAAACAAAAAACATAATAGCATTTTCAATAATATAATAATAATAAAAAAAGACTTAAGCCAATATTCTCAAACCACTTTTACATCCAGGAGGACATTCAGCTTTAAGGGGATGCAAAGAAACCACGTTTAAAAATAATCTTTGTAAATACAGCAATGAGTCCACTGAGGACAGGAACTCCAATGCGAACTGGTGTAAAAACAGGAACTCTTCCTGACTACATCTACCATGATGCACCGCAATGAGTCATACTGCCAATGCAGCTGTTTGGCTGTATGCAATCAATCACTGCTCCTGTCAGAAAACATTGTGATTTCATCCCAATCATAACACGTGCTGTAAGAACCAATAACTTTGATGATGACACTGATGATGATGATGATGATGATGACGATGACGATAACAGTGATGATGACGATGATGATAATGATAACAATGATACTTCTTGCAATATACTCTCACCTGCCTCGATGTACTGTATTTAGCAGCATGCAGTTTGTGGAACAAAGAAAAAGAGAAATGCCAACAGATAACTTTTTGGCATACTTAGCCATTTATGGGTAAGTGATTTATGTGTTCATCTTGTTTTTATGATATATTTTTTTTTATCTATACAATAATTGTAAATAAAGAACTCATTGTCTTTGTTCATTTACTACTATGCAAAAAGTCATGCTTTTCTGATTGTTACCCACCCTTATTCCTAGAGTGTGTTGCTGGAATGTTTGTGGTCTCAAAAGTCAGTAAAAACAATGTGATGTAAATTATTTTCTAGCTTGGGGAAAAAGTTAAATGATGATGAAATTATTATTATGATACCTTTAGGAAAATGATAATAATGGTGGTGATAGTAATGATGATAATGATGATGATGATGATGATGATGATAATGCTGATGATGATGAATTGTGACTCTTGCTGCTTGACTGTCCCATTTATTACACTCCTGACAGGAGCGCAAGTGAAAAACATAATAAAAACAAAACAAAACAAACAAACAAACAAAAAAAAAGCAAAATCACTAAATAAATCTCCCAGAGCAGCATGATCCAGCATGGTGTGTCCTGGACCCATCTAACATGTCCTGTTCTGATTTGGTGTATGTCGCCTTTTAATGTCAGTGATGACTTTGATTGTGTCTTTTTTGTGGGTGTTTTTTTTTTTTTTTTTTTTTTAATTTTACTGATTCAAAGGATTCTGCTCATAGCTAATTTTTGGATTGTCAATTTCACTTAAAAAAAAAAGTCCATGAGGTTCTAGACCTGAACACCTTTTATTTTTATGAACACTCATAATCAGGAAACACTGCAGCAACCAAGGTGGTCACCATGTAATTGCAACATCGTTGTTTCAAGTCGGGCCAGGACTTTTGTTGCAAGTCAGGTTTTTTCTCTCTCTCTTCCCCTCTCTCTCTCTCGTTCTTTCTCTGTTTTTCTCCTTTTATTCACTTTTTCACAATAACAGGTTCAACCAAAGAACACTCTTTGCTGTCGCCTTAAAAATGAAAAGTAAACACAATTTAAAACAAAATGTCAAACTAATACCAAGAGTTAAAGGTGCCTTTTGGAGTTTCCTTTGAAAAAAATTACATAATATTGGTATGTATTTAACAATTGTGCGCATCCTTGAGGTCTAAGAAATGTGTTCCACATGAAAAAAAACCATGACATGAACATAGCTGTGATTACATCAACCACTGCTGTGTAAAGTCTTGTTTTGACGCCTCAAGATGAGCAATTTCACCACCACCACCTTTTGAAACAGGATGTGACAGCAAGGGGCAGAGCTGACTTCGGAAGTGCATGCTCACTGGCTACCAACTTGTCAATCACAAGTTGGTACCAAGGATTATATTCTGGGTTATCCTTCTTTCTGACACTTCTAATGAACAAAATGTACAAAATGGATTGAAGTTTTATACAGTGTGATCCAAAATGAGCGAGTGAGACCACTAACTCAGCAGCAAAGTGTTTACAGAGGTCTTGGCAGAGGGCCATTTTCCCATAGAATTCTATGGGGCCTGACGTCTTTTTGCAACCACAACTATTGGCCCCTAGTGGCCTTTAAAAAGAATGCAAATTTAAGGCACTTCTGCTTTGGCTTCACTTTTCAGATCCATCTTTTATATTATGGCTAGAAGTAATGTAAAATGCCCAAATTTCCAACAGAAATCGACATTGTGGCCAATATTCCCCAGTCTGAGAACTGTATATGCAATCAGTTTGTTTAGCACATTTAAAAAGTTAGCCTTAAAGTTATATATTATTACAGGTGTAGCCACTGCGTGATGGATGTTGACTAGAGTGCTAGCTGTCTGCTGTCACAGCAACTGGCACTCTTGACTGTGTTTGCAATATTGATGCCTTTTAGAGCATTTGCAGTTATCTAGAAACACCATTGGCTTGGTGTACGGTTATTTTTACTAACAGTCTACCCGAGAAGTTTGTCCCAGTTTAGAAATTCTAGTATTTCTACCAATAAACAACAACAAGATGCCAATGACCAACAAGCTACACCCAAGGCTTTTAGTAAATGGTTATTAAACCAGCGGGTAATGTCACGGTAGCTACATCCATTTTTACAGAAAGTCTGTGTGAGGCACCAAAACAGAAACAGTGTGTATCCTAGTGAATGTGCATGATTCAAAAAAATAAAATAAAACAGACACACCTGGAAAAACCTGACTATTGCTCAGAAACTCCACATGGTACCTTTGAACTCCACACCAAATTTCGGAAGGTGAAAAATTTATACAAGTGTCTTAAATTATATATCATACAGTATATCATAGCTGGGCAGAAACACCACAAACTACACCTGATTGCACCCAGTTGTGCAGGTGGATAAATTACTGAATGCAGTTCCTTTAAAGAGATTTCAAGGTGCATTGCTTAAGGCCACTTCATCAGTGGTAATGAGGGAGGGGAAAGCATTTTATTTTGATTTGGATAAATCACATAGTTTTATCCATCTGAAGTTAAATCTTAGGATGTGCTTATTAAAGGAGATATATTTTAGGGAAACATTAAAAATCTTTCTGTCCATACCTTAATACTGCTGATGGCCACAACATGCTGAAGCATCTTTATACATCCAGTTTTGAGTTGGAAGGCTTGATGGTGTCTTCACTTTATTGAAGTACAACCTGCCAGTATCAATATCAGCAAACTCGGTGATTACTGATTGTTGTTGTGTAATCAAGGCCATGGATGACGTTTATCTGAATGTCTATGTCCACTGGAGGGCAGTATTTCACTAAGGATAGCTGTTAGGGTCATGTCCATCCATTTAAAGATCCCTTGAACATCTGTATTTCTTTATTAAATAACAAAGGTTATGATGATGATGATGATGATAATGATGATGCAGACTTGTCATTCTGCAACAAAATGAGTGTTACAAAGGAGATAATAGAATGTGTTTTCCTGAGCACTGTGGACATCTTTTTTGTTTCCTGAGATTGTTATCGCACCATTCAGTTGGATATATTTGATTCACTTTGGTGTACTCATTCAGCTGGAGTAAAATGGTCCTCATTTCTTTACCACTCAGTTTCTGTCTTAGGTTGTTATAAGGGTGTTTGGCATTTCTGAAACTGAGCACGAACAGATGAGGAAAAATCTGTGTTTCAAGCGGCAACTTTATAAATGAATGATGAAGCCTTTGGATCTGAAAAATGGTGCCAGAGGGCGAGACTCCTCTGGCTGCAAAGACTTAAACAGATGATAAAGCCTGTGATTTGTTTGATGGCTGATTTAAAAGTCTCACACACACACACATTCTCACATTTTATTTCACATGTTCCTGCAGGTACATCACATCTAAAAGCTCCCAGATTTTACACAGCATGGTCGCGCAGTGGCTAGCACTGCTGCCTCACAGCAAGAAGATCCTGGGCTTGAATCCACCATCTGGCTCGGGCTTTTCTGTGTAGCCGTTTTGCATGTTCTCCCTGTGGGTTTTCTCTCCAGGTACTCTGGCTTCCTCCCACAGCCCAATGCAGTTTGTAGGGTTAGGTTAATTGATGACTTTAAATTACCCATAGGTGTGAATGTGAGTGTGAATGGTTGTCTGTCTCTCTGTGTTGGCCCTGCGACAGGTTGGTGATATGTCCAGGGTGTACCCAGCTATGGTAGTTGGGATAGGCTCCAGCCCTCCTGCAACCCTGAATTGGACAAGCGGAAGAAAATGGATGGATGGATGGATGGATGGATGTACTGCAGCCTGATGTTGCTTCCAGTGATAATATTTGCCCAGTAATAAGAAAACAGACACCCTATGGCTGCTTACACCCAACACAACATTTTACCCCCTTTTCATCCCTGTGGTGCTTTCATGGTGTAGATGCAAATTTGCTGTCGCTGTACTTCACCATCTACTGTATCTAGTGCTACAGAAGAGGAGCAAGCATAAACAGTCATTTGTGGCAGGTTATGTCAAATGCAACTTTTCAAACAGCTGAACAAATGTTACCAATCACACAGACTGTTTCTGTGCAGTTTGTCACAAACTGTGTCTGATAGCTATATGTAAGATGCTGAATTTCACACTAAGACATAGAGAAAGATGTAAGAAAGACGACAGGAAGGGAAGATGTGAGATTATGTTCAAAGGTAAGGACTGCTTAGCAAGTGACATCAGATATTGGATCCACATACAATGTGTGGCTGAAGTTATGTTTTTATGAAACATCTTGCAAAACAAACTGAAATATAATAATTTTGTGTTATTCAAACTTTTATGAACATACTGTAGTCCTATTAGGCAGTTTGGTACAGTTTAGTGCAGGCTAAACTGGTTAGCTGGACTGGTACACAGCAGACATGGGGGTTCATGGTTAATGTTAGATTACATCAAGGGTGATGATGCTGATTAGAGTCACTCACCAAATTCTACCTTTTTATACTAGCTTTATAGTATCTAGGGGTTGGAAAATCAGCTGTACAAGTTGTTATGTGACTTATTTCTAAGTAATTCTTTTCCCCATTCTGCACCACTACACCTGATTTTAAGGTTCCCCCCACCTGCCAAATCCCACGTTATCCACTTGCTGATAACAAAAAATAAATCCTATCTGATCAGCCATTAATTTGTATCATACATATAAACATGTCATAACAAAAAAACGCAACAGGAATGAAAATTTCTGTCCATTAACACACGGTGCCTAACTTTTCAAATAGGAGGCTGATAAATTAAAGGTTGCAAAGGCTGTAATTGCAATAATTAATGTGCAGGCTATTTATTTCACTGAGCCATCGGTGCAGAATAAGATGCAGATTACTAATCAATTGCTGCCTGGTTAAACACACACTGAGGAAAATTAATTCATTGCTTAGAACATTGTTAATGAGGCATTGAAAACAGGGTCAGCATGTAATGATAATGAAAGATTTCTGTCTCCGGGTCAATAGATGTCAGTGACTGTCATCCCTCACATGACCCTCATTAAGTATGAATTTGACATGTATGTATTTGTTTAACAGCTTTTAACAGCATGAATGCACCATACATTCTCTGAGCTCATTTTAAATACAGGTGTGATGTGATCACAGTGCTTGCCTTCTGGTCTAATTATGTTAGCCAAAACAGTTTGGTTCAGTAATGCCCCAAATCTGGTTTTACCAGAAGAAATAATCCGATACAGGTACGATATATTAATTACACCCCAGAATTGGCCCATGTATGCTGGCTCAAGTCTGGGTGTTGAATCTGAACCAGCTCTGTTTCTTGCCCAAATTCAGGTCACCACACATGGTCCAGACCACACATGATGCTCTCAGCAATTTGAGATGACACTTGCTAAAAAATGTGTCTTGCCAGAATCGTTGTCCTAGTTTCTCTCACAGACCTGGCTGTGAACAACTTTCTACTTCAAATGTATGAAAATTGTTCGCACCATGTTCAGTGACTTGTGCTGGAACTTTTCTGGAGTATTCTGCTATACATATGTTCTGAGAGGAGGTAAAGTACTCAAAGTGGACCATTAAAAAAACAAAACTATTTACACGGAATGACGGAAAGCAGATTTTAAGTGAGAAATGACATGCTGCTGTTTTATTTTATAGGTCCATAGTGACCTGGTAATCTTCTAAAAGGTTTCTGGAAAAAATAATGTAGTTTGGTACCTTGTTGTGGGGAAAACACAAAGATCCTGGAAAGAAAAAGCCTCAGTTAACCCAAGAAAAATATTCATTTGTTTATTGTTTATTACTGGAAACTATTTGTATACATCTCAAAATATATATTCACTGAGTGTATTAGGTAAACAAGTTGCGTGACAGATCAATACAGAGATTGTAAGTACATTAGCATTAACCCTGAGTTAGCTTTAGCACTAGCCTAGTTCTGTGTGTAGTAGCATCAGCATGCATGGCTGTGCCTGCTGGGGTCACACAGCCTGTGAATATAGATTGGGCTCCCACAGCTCAGGAGATTAGCCTCAGGCCGCATTCAAGTCCATGTGCAAGGGCTGATTTCCAGGAAGAATAGCCCTTTATTGGGCCCCGAGTTGAATCCTGCTGCTTCCCTTTGGCCCAATAGAAGACTGCGGTAACTGACAGTCCTTTACAATCAGCCAACACTGGTGGAGGTTTTGGGGCTCTCATTCTTTTTTTTACTCTTTTTCTTCAAAAGGATTGATTTTGAAATTACTCTTTCTCTGCCCAGTATGTGTGTGTGTGTGTGTGTGTGTGTGTGTGTGTGGGTGTGTGTGTGTGTGTATGGCTGGTTCCTGTGGGACATGTTTGCTCCCCACTGGTCACTGCTGCCCACCCGGGAGGTGGGCACTTGGTGGTTCTGGGGCAAGAGGCTGGTGTTTTGGTGTGGTTGTTGGCCTGCTTCCTTGGGGGTTGTGGTTCAGGTTGGCTTGGGCTGCTTCTGTGCACACTTGCCGTCGGGCATTCTCTTGTGCGTTGGGCCCTGGGGCCCCGCCCTTTTTTCATGCTGGAATAAACTGGCCTCGGGTGGGGTCAGCTGCGAGTCGTTAGTAGTTTTCTGGGGCTCTTGCCCTGTGGTCGTGGGGACTCCAGCAGGGACCTCCGCCGACCTTCTTCGGGATCGGGCACGTGGTTATCATCGGGATGTGTGGTCTCGGGTCTTCGGTGTTCTTGGGGGGCTGCGGGCGTATGTGTTTGATGTGTTCTTGTCTTTCAGGTGTGTGTTTTCTATTTTGTCCACAGACCCCCCTTTTCACTCTTATTTATCTCCACCCCCACCCCAAAAATAATTTCTTCTGCTACTTCCCTCCTGCTGGCTCTAGTGTTGTCGGGCCATTTAAACTTGTAAGTAAAGAAGCAAAGAAAGCACACAATACAGCTCCACTTTGGTTTGGCACAACACAGCATGCAGACTGCTAATTCTGCTTGCTTAAACTGCCGGACAAGACCGGTTAAAAAAACCATGGTGATGAAGGGGCATTAGAAAACTGTGGAAACATTTCCTGTTCTCAGCTGTGCAGTGAACCTTAACAGCTTCCTGAAGTCATCACAGACTCACTGCTGTACACGTGGAGCATTAATAAGGAAATTAATGTTTAAATGTTTGCTTTGAGGGAAACCAAAAACATCTCCCAGTGTAACCGCAGCTTTAGCTCCAAAATCAGTCTGCATGACCCAGCACTTAGCTCTGCTAACAAATCAGAACCAACTCAGGGATTTCTGAACTTGTCTGAATGTGGTATGCGTGATAGATGGTGGAGGGGTCAGAGGGAGGGGTCAGAGGGAGGAGAAATTAATGGAACTTTACAAGATGACAGTAGACAAATGTATGATTGTCAATTAGTGGGTCAGAGATTTGACACATGGCCAAACAGGGAATAAGGGAAGAGAGGCTCATTGTGTGAGGGAAAACAAAAGGCTTGATCAGACACTCCAACTCACAGCTCACCCTGACTCACCCGTGGAACTGCGAACAAAAGCAAAACAAAAGCTCCAGAGGCCACAGAGACACACTTACAGAGACATGAACCCTCTCTGAGGGTCGTCTGATTGTTTGGGTTCTCTGCATCATTGTACGGTCTTTACCTGACAATATAAAGCACTTTTTAATTTGGTGCCATAAAGATCAAATTGAATTGAACTGAGTTTACAGCCGTTAATTTGAATGGAGAGAGACAGAATATTACATAAAGTTTATAAACTGAGTGAAGAGTGCGGCCTGGAGCTGAGAGGGACGGACTTGAGCGTGAACTATTAGTTTCCAAAGGAGATCCTGGAGTGACACAGAGTCCTGTTTCCGATCCGGAAAAAGTTCATGCAAGGAGGCTCCCGGGCTGTGATCGCAGTCAGCAAGCTTTAGGTCCACTCCATGGCTCTGATCGGCTACATGATCTGTGTACACAACTTTTCTCATTCTTTCCTCTTACGCTCACTTTCAGCAGTCCACTGGATCAATAGGCACAGTTAATGCAGGTTAATCAGCACAGGGTGCTGCTGCTGCTGCTGCTGTTGTTGTTGTTGTTGTTGTTGTTGTTGTTGTTGTTGTTGTTGTTGTTGTTGTTGTTGTTGTTGTT
>JAVDPK010002993.1:552870-594558 GCA_034780415.1 Cichlasoma orientale
CCATCCATCCATCCATCCATCCATCCATCCATCCATCCATCCATCCATCCATCCATCCATCCATCCATCCATCATTTACATGATTTAAATGTTTTTAAATATGGTCTGATCTCTTTTATTTAAAACCCTTACATACTGTTTGTGTCAAACTTGACCCATTTTGACATTTAACAGCAGTAATAATACCCTAAATATCATTCATTGGAATTTGATCATTTTTCCTAAAGTGACTCAAAATACACAAAGAATAAAATTTTGTTACATTTTATACCATCGTTCAGGTGCTATGAATTTTTGCACACTGAGGCTTTTCCAGGTCAAATTTGACCCATATGTATTGAGATGGATTTTAGACCCATCAGTGTTGGACAAATGAAGGAAAATGGTGATTCTAGGGAATCTTGAGACTGTGAAACTCTGCATACATGTCTGTGTATTTTTTATGGACGCTGGTGACAGAGGTCAAGTGAGACCTCAATATAGTCACAAGAGCTGTCTGTGCTCCCACCACATTTGCACAGGTTGTACAGAGACAGACACCTGCTGGTGGTTGAAGGATGATTAGGGAATCACCAAGAAGTGTAATAGTAAAACAGCAAAGGAGTGATCATATATGGTGCATGTGAGGAAAATAGGTCAAACACAGGGGGTGCCTTAATATAGACATGAGATCTGGAAAAGGGTGGCAGGGTGATGGAGTGGTTAGTACTGTTGCCTCACAGCAAGAAGGTTCCTGATTAAATCCTGGCTGGGGCCTTTCTGTGTGGAGTGTGAAGAGTTTGAATTAAATCATTATGGCCATGATACTGTTTGACAGCAGATCTTTTGCTGTCTGAAATATTAATTGAGGATTGATCATATAATTTTAATCCAGCATGGTTTTTTTTTCTCTCACTGAGATCTGATGTGTTTTCAAAGTGTTCCTTTAATTTTTTTGAGTGTTGTATATTCTAAATAGATCTGCAGTTCAAAAATGGTTGTGGACACTTATTATGAGGATGCAGGTCATAAACTGTTTATTGCAACATGAACAGTATGCAAGGGTTAAGTCCTTAAATTGCAGCCCTCCTGTACTTTTCCTTAAACTGTCAATTCCTTCAACCACTAAAAGCTTTTCACATTTCTGTCTGTACTGAACTCCAGCATCTCCACTCTGATTGTACTCTGCCATTCTCTAGTGATCCATAATAAAGATGGTACGGGGGATGGAAGTTGATAAAATATGAAAGTACAGTCCTTTCTCACTCTTTCAGTCTTTTGTCTGAAAGCTGCAGTTTCTAGTTGCTTGATCTTCCTGTCACCACTATGTATAGGTTTTTATCAGCATTTAATCAACTCCCACCTATAATTGGACTCAAGAAACTTTATTCCTTTAAGCTGCCAAAATGTATCGAGAATAAAATGTCTCAAAGAGCCTATAGTAGGATTAAACACAGTTCAAATGCTCTTCTGGGAGTGTAGTGCAATACTTGGCGAAAACATGGGCACAGAATATATTTTGAGAAGATTCTTAGCTTAGCATTACTAGTGCAGAAAAGCTGTGATGTAACCCTTCTGTAAGATTTATGTGAGATTTTATTTATGACCCTTTTAGTGGAAGAGCTGATGAGTTGTCTTGAGTGCAGTGGAAGATAAAATATAAGACCACCATTGTAGCTGAAATGTGAAGCTGTGAGAGAAATAAATACTAAGCTTTTCATTGGGAGTGACCAAGAGGGACAGGATTAGAAATTAGTATATCAGAGGGACTTTGGTAGCGAGGCAAGGTTGAGATGGTTTGGATATGTGCAGAAGAGGGGTTCATGGATATATTGGACAAACAATGTTGAATATGGAGCTGCCAGGCAGGAAGAAAAGAGGAAGGATCACAGAGAAGATTCGTGGATATAGTGAAGGAGGACATGCACAGGGTTGGCGTGACAGAAGAGGAGTACGGTAGGAATATGGAGAGATGGCGGTAGATGATCTGCTGTGGTGACCCCTAGATAGAGAAGCCAAAAGAAAAAGAGGATACAGTTAATTCCGTAACTATTTGGGCAAGTTTTGTTGTTTTGCCTCTGTACACCACCACAGTGGATTGTAAACCAAGCAGTCAAGATGTGACTGAGGTGCTGACTTTCAGCTTTACTTTAAGATGAGGTTAAAAAGTATTGTATTTATTGATTAGGGATTGCAGTCATTTTTTTAATATAGTCCTCCAGAGCCTTCAGAGCCTCAAAAGTAATTGGACAATTGACTGACAAACAGTTTGATGGCCCAGTGATGTCTGGTCTGTCGTCGTTTGATGAATTTAGATATTAGATAATCTTGGGAGTCAGTCAGTCAACAATTTGGTGTTGCATTGCATGTTACCTGCTCAGCAACACCAAAAGGCCTGAAAGACCACAGAAGGCAACTAAAGTGTTTTCCCTGGTTAAGAAAAGTGCTTCACAGCAACTAGCCAAGACAGGCGCATCATTGTCGAGGGCTACAATCAAAAGCTGCTTTCATGAATCCAGAGAGTTTGCAAAGAGGTGCAGACCACTGGTTGCACTCCAGAACAAGAAGACCTGATTAGACTTTGACAGAAAACAAATTATTTGGATGGATAAAACCAAGATTAACTTGTAACACAGTGATGGGATGAGAAAAGGATGAAGAAGGACAGACAAAGTTCATGATCCGTAGCATACCATATCATCTGTAAAACACGATGGACAATATGGGTATATATAGTAGTAGTAGAACTGGGTTACTGTTGTTTATTAATGATGTGACTAGAAGTAAAAGGGTGAATTGTGAATTGTACAGGGCTATGCTCTCCGCTTAGATTCAGCAAAATGCTGCAATTCTGACCAAACAGCATTTCACAATACAAATGGATAATGACCCAAAGAATACAGCAAAAGCAATGCAATGCAAATTTGGTCATCAGAGAATGCATGTGAGACTCCATGCAGGCATCCCTGAGCATGCAACTGCAGATGCATCCTTCAGGCAGACTCCAACCAGATTTGAAAAAAGCATTATAGCTGGGGGGGTACAGATAAATAATTAAAACAATATTTAGTGGTGATAACAAACCTCTTGAGGCTGTTTCAATTTGGGGACAAATCTTGATTTTCACAAGGGTAAAGAAAACACCAGTGCAGGATGGTTGCAATTTATTTCCTATCAAGTCAATCAACCCTCATTATCCATAATCAAGCACTCATTATGCACTTTATACTTGATGTTCAAATTAGTGTGACATGTTGGGGCTTTGACAGGAAACTGACATTTGTCTTGTCCTGTCAGGGAGGGATGTATGTCTTCCAGCTGTTTGATGCATATGCTGCCAGCGGGATGTGTTTGCTGTTCGTAGCCATATTTGAGTCCATATGTATCGGCTGGGTGTATGGTAAGATACGAGTTTTGATCTAAAAACCTTGAAATATCAAAGCAGTGTTTTCATTTTTCCATCAGATTTTAGCGCAGAAAACAGAGCACTGCAAAAACCTTGCATCATGCCTTCAACCCTCCTTGCTCCAATAATATTTCTTCTCTGCCCTCTGCTGGAGATTGGTCTCAAACACATGCAACGTTCTCTTAATTTTGCACAGATCATTATGGTGATGTGTAAAAACTATAGCCCTTTAGCAGCGGCTTTCCGTGCTTTCCTTATGAAAACACATTGCCCTTTTTCTTTCTTGAATATTATAAATTTATTATAAAATACAGAGGCCACATACAGTACATGTGTTTTTTCCGGGTTTTGATATTAACACATTTATATTACTGTAATTCTAATTTAAGCTGACAAGTTGACAATAAATGCGGGTATATTATAAGCACAATGAATCAGATATGAAGCAAAATAAATTGATCTTGGATCTCTTGATAGAAAGTTTCAGACTAGATTTTATCCACTTCAAGGCAGCAGCTTTATTCAGAGAGCCCTAAACTGTCTTAAAATATCAATTACATCATTATTTTTGTGATACACTCAGAAACTGTCACTGAATTGTACTCCTTTGCTTTTCAGGTAGTGACAGATTCTACCTAAATATCGAAGACATGATTGGCTACAAACCCATCTTCTTCATCAAATGGTGCTGGATGATCCTGACCCCGGGCATCTGTGCTGTGAGTCCAATGTTGACATAACTTCAAGAGTGGTAGCACAAACAGCACAGACAACATATTGTGTAAAAAAAACATAACACATTCAGAGTCATGGATGCATCTGGGGTTTCAAACTGAGTGCAGTATGTATTTATGGTATAGAACAACTGGAAAAAGACCAACATATTTAAAAAAAAATGTTTGGCTCATCATGATAGTTTCTCACTTGTACAAATAATGAATTGGTATGAAATGAAAACAAAAACAATGTTTGACTCACAACTAGGAATAATACATTTGCACAGCAGTGCACAATCATTTCCTTACTGCACCTGATATTTATCCATTAAAGAAGCTTTTTTTAATGAGCTAAAAGAAAACATTTGAAAAAAGAATTTTGTTTTTGCTGCAGGGAATTTTCTTGTTCTTCTTGATTAAATACAAACCACTGAAGTACAACAATGTTTACGTCTACCCTGACTGGGGCTACGGTATTGGCTGGTTCATGGCGATGTCCTCAATGGTCTGCATCCCTCTGGGGATTATCTGGATGATCTGGAAGACTCCTGGCACCTTCTCTGAGGTAAATTATACATGTGGTGCATGTGCATGAAACCAAATTTACCAAAGAATCAAAGAAATCATTATATATGCGGCATGTGAACAGTTTAACATTATATTTAGGAACAGTTGGTGCTGATGTTGTGTTACTCCATCGCTTCCAGAGATTGAAATATATCCTCTAATCATTTTTTTTCCTTCTCCCTTTGGCTCTCTGCAGAGAATGAAGAAACTAACCACCCCCAGCCCAGACCTGAAAATGAGAGGAAAACTTTCTGCCACGAGTCCTTATGCTGCCAATGATGCAAAACTCAAGGTTGATGGGAAAATATCCACCATCTCAGAGAAGGAGACACATTTTTAACTGACCGCTTGACTGACCAACCAAGCTGCCTGTTGTCTATATAAAATGTCCAGCAAACAAAAACAACATTATCAACCGCTACTCAAAACAGGAAATGAAACAAATGACTCAGAGTGTTATTTTTTGTTTTGTAAAAAATATAAGAAAAAAAAGGAAACGCTGTCATGTCATTATGTAGTCTGGTTCTGTTTTGCACAAACTTTAAATAACACATTTGATGTTTTCAATTAACGTTGTGATGAAAGCAGCTGTTTCTTTTTTTAATCATTAATATTTTAAAATCTGTTTAATGACATTATATGGTTAAAACCTGTCCTGGTACCTTGTCAATAATGATCACGCTAGTGTCTGTGCCTTTAGAACAATACCAATGTGTTGTGTTGTCCAAGGCTTTCACTGCACATTCACTGGCTGTGTCACTATATTAGGTACTAGGTACCCAAATGTGACTTTTTAAGATGTAGCAGTTTGGGGACCATACTACATAGTTTTGTGTGTTGAGAAAGGCTACCGCAGCAGGTATTTGTACTGAGGCTATAGGAGGGCATCAGTTACCCTGCCCTGTAAAGCTAAATTGTACATCAAGCGTTTTCACCACTGACATTTCTCATGTTATCTGAAACAGCTGTTACCGTGAGGGCTGTGGGACATTTCTAGGCCTTGAGTTGTTCTTATTTACTTGAATTTATTGTTGTTGCAAAGCAAGATGAGCAAAAACTCTGCTTATTGGAATAATGGAAAGGAATTATTAGGTTATTGATGATCATGTTTATTTAGTATAAACATGATATAAACATATTTAGTCATTTGGGGTTTTGCAGATTTCTCTGGTGCCAGTCTTAGAAATTTAATATCTCTGATTGGACGGAAAAAAATCAGTAAGCCAATAAAAATATGCCTGGGGATAAAGGGTTAAACACTAAAGAAACCATCAGTTATAGTTTAATTCTCTAGCGTGAGCTACAGATCTGCGCAACGCTACAAATAGATGTGTGTTTGTGTGACTCGCAGGCCGAGTCTAAAAACACACCTCTCTCTCTCCTCTAGTCGCCCTCCTATAAGTCACGGATATCTGTCATTTCACAGCAATTATGCTGAGCCTAACGCAGAGTGACAGATAGATGTGCTTCCAACCCTGCATTTCTATTCCCCGCTCCGTCTGTAGAGGCCCATCAGATGAGCATTTCAAACCTCATCTCTCTTCTATTCTGATTCTTTTTGTTCTTTCCACATGTCAGTTTCCTTGTGTTTTCTTACTTTCACCCCTTCTCGCTCTCTTTCTCTGCTTGTCCACTTCTTTAAGTTTTTTTTTTAACTTCTTTTACTGCTGCTCTTCATCACAAATAGTTCTTGAAACTGTGATGCTTTGCATTTCATCACACTTTCATGCTTCAGCAATGCTCTTGCTATTGTATTTTTGAAAGGTTTCTTCGGACGCGGACCTCACTGAGAAAGATGCAGTTTATTTTTTTTTATTTTGCTGTCTGAGCCACTGCAGGTGTGAAAGCACAATCTGACCCTGTCATCGATGCAAATGTGTTAGGGGTCAATGAGCTGGTCTCATTATTCAGACCAGTTGCTGTCCATTACAACCTCATCCTGTCAGCTCTCAAATGACTACAAGTAATCTTTCTCCCCTTCCTTACTTTTCCAACTCTTTCCCTTCCCTTCTTTTCTTTCCTGTGTCCTTGTTTCCTGATGAAAATGCAATCAGAGGAGAGCATCTGAGGGAATGAAAAATTCTCTTACAGTTTTTCAGGAGGAGGCAAAGAAAGCAGGGGAAGAAATAAGGATTTGATGAGCTGAGGAAGTGTGAGATTGAGTATGTAAAGAGGGAAATTGAGGAAGTGTTTAGTCACTAAAGCTCCTCCTGTCTAAGCTGTGATGTCCTTTTAAAAATGTGATTGGTCCCTTTGGTGTGATTGCCCTATAAAATGTCCACCTCCTCACTGATATTGTGCAAGTTAATAGTTATGTGCATCAGAAATGATAGCCTGCTGTTTAACACTGATCATGTTAATTGTATATTTTTACATCTATTTCTAAAAAAAAAAGTGGTCTATTTCTTGAGATGAAAGAATTGATGTAATAAAAAGAATATGTCCTTTGTTTTGACTTTTGATATGTTCAAAAGATCTTGTTATAGAAATATAATGAAAGGTGTTTTACTGTTCTGTACTGTTCTACAAACATTTTGGTATTCACAGGACACACGAACTGTCTGCTTACTCATTTTTAAGAATAAATATTATGAAGGAAAATGAAACATAGACTTTTGCCTTTTTTGTAACATCATCTCACAATATAAAAAAAACCCTTCTTAGGCACTGACATTTTCTTAAAGTCATAGGATCTGATAAGATGACATTTTCCTATGTCCAAAACTGTGACTGGCTCACTGCATGTCCCTCAGTCTCCTATTAGCTTTGTTCCAGTTGGTACTGTGATTACTTCTATGTGTCATTTCATAATTCCCAGTATAGCTTGATCCTACTGAGGTTTAATCAGCCACCTATTTATTCATGTCACAGCTGAAAAGCACAAATGTAAATAATAAAATCAATGGATGTTAAATCTTAGTTATTTATTGCCACATAATCCATAAGACATCCAACAACTACCACCTTACGAACACTTTCCTTTTAATAAGAAAAAAACCTCAGAACCAGACTCGGACTGCGTTGTTCTCTGCCTCAACCTGTGATCATGAGATGAGAATGGTGAGAGGGAAGATGAGTATTTACTGTCCTTATACATTGTATACATTGTATAAGGACAGTAAAAGTCTAAAAGCAGGGAAGCGTTTTTGTTTCTTTCCAGAATCTTCAGTTTCTTTAAAGACCTTATATATCATAATAATAGACTACAGATTTTGTGAACTCCTTTACCCATACATCTGTGAGTCTCCTTATGTGTGTGCACGTTGAGTATGTGCATGTTAAACAAACTAGTAAACGAAACTCTTTTTTTCTTCTTCTTTCCTGGAAATACTGTGGGTGGCAAGGTGGTTAGCCCTGTTGCCTCACTGCAAGAAGGTCCTGGGTTTGAACCCACTCTCTGGCTGGGGCCTTTCTGTGTGGAGTTTGCATGTTCTGCCAGTGTTTGTGTGGGTTTTCTCCGGGTGCTCTGGCTTCCTCCCATAGTCCAAAAACATGCAGTTAGTGGGATTAGGTTAACTGGTGATTCTAAATTGCTCATAGGTGTGGATGTATTCATAGTGTTAGCGAGAGGTGTGCCCCACCTCTCGCTCCATGGCAGCTGGGATAGGCTCCAGCCCCCCTCTGACCCTGAATTGGATAAGCAGAAGAAAATGGATGGAATAATGCTTGAGCCAAAAGCATTTCTGGCCTCTACATCCATGCAAACCCAATCAGAGAGCAATGTGATGTTTTAAATGGCTTCACACTGCTCTCTGAATGGAAAATTGGTCTCTCTCATGTGCTGTAAAAGTTACTCCTTTCTCTTTTCTCTCTTTGTTAAGCTTTGGGGACAAAAAACCTACTGTACTGCGTTACTAATAATATTTCCTCAGGGCAAAATTTTTTTATTTTTATTCTTCCAATGCCAGCCAAGAAAGAAGACAGGTGATAGATCCATAGCCGTGTTTTCCTGGAAGCTACAGATTATCAAAAGAAACAGGCTAGCAGAAAGATAAGCAGATTAGGGAAATGTCTAATCTGCCAGTTCACTGACACAAGAAGCAACAACCAACACCTGGTGCCGAAAGAATTTAGACTTATAGCTTTGATTATTATCTTTATAACAGTAATAATCAATTATTGTCAGCAGAAACAAATAAACAAAAAGATTGAGAGTTTGGGCAAGAAAAAAAAAAAAAGAAAACACTTGGTTAAGGTTAGGAAAATAATCACCAGACATATTTTCTACATTTACCTTTCGGTTTCCACCAATCAACAATAAGCCATGTGTCTTTAGTAGCCATTACTTGAAGTAATTGTTTTCTGTATGACTTTATCAGTCTCGGACGCAACTGTAGAGGAATTTTGGCCCACTCATTGTTACAACCTTGGTGCAGTTCATTTTTGAAGGCATTCATTTACCCGCAGTTCTTTTACGGTCAGTCCACAGTGTTTCATTTGGGTTGAGGTCTGGACTTTGAACCACTGCAACACCTTGGTCCATTTTTCTTTCAGCTATTCCCTTGTACATAATTGTGTTATTGGGATCACTCTCCTTTTGCATGACCCAGTGGAAGAGATGCTCAGTCTTGCTGATTATCAAATGATCAAGTTCACTTGATTAGCAGCTAGATGCTGCTACTTATCCTCTTAATTCCCAGTAAGCAGTAAGGGTGGACTGGAACTGGGCACATAAGTAAATATGAACAGATCTGCAGGCCTAAAAGGAAGGTTTCACATGTAATTATGCATAAAGGGCCATATTTTGGTGCTTACAGCCACTTAGTCTGTTACAATAGCCGGAGGAGAAACAATCATTAAGTGCAATGTGGCTGAGTACATTATTAGAAGGCCTGCCAAGGTAAAGAAGGTGAGAGATAAGTAAATGCATCCTTTTATACAAAAATGAGATACAAATTTAAACAAACATGCTGCAAAAAACAAGCTGATGACAAATGAGGAAGCGTAATGCAGCACATAGAAGAGTCAGCAGGAGAGAGAAGAGAAAAGCAGCCTTCTTCAGTTTCACGGAGAAGGCATAGCAGATTAGTTGACTCACACATAGTTTTCTGGGGCAGTGCTTCAGGACAAAGCTAAGATAGTAACACAACACACAGGCCAAAAGTCAGCCTTGCCTAAAGATCACAGCAACCTACATTTTTATCCTGATCTTTTGATAGTAAGCAGGAAGGGAAAAAAAATGGGCAAGAGCATTTTTTTTTTAATAATACACACACATACAAAGACACAATTATTCTCTCATTCATTACTCGCTCAGTTACTGTATTTTTAATATCATCTGATGTTTGGCTTTTGGGAAACAATGATCCTCTTGGGCAGATTTACTAAAACATGTCGTTTTTATTTACAGTAATGAAACAATTAAGCCTCACATTAGTCTATGACGTGGTACCATTTTCTCCAAGTCTGACCAACATTCTGCATTAAGATAAGGTTTATTTGTCACATGCACAGTTATATGCAGTACAATGCACGGTGAAATTTAGTTTGTGCCTGCAGCCGATAATAAGTAGTAAAAGTAATGGTTTCACACAAGTGTTTCTGTGAATTTTGTTCATGGCTTTGATGTAAATTGTATTTTTCTCTGCTGATAAGCACCTAGAGGCAAGATGCAGAGGCAATGACTGTAATATGGATGACGATGAAGGTAGGGAAAAATGGAAAAGACAGAGGGATACAAACAGACAATGGATAAAAAGTGGAGTGTTAATAGGGTGCGAGGTCAAACCATTATAAGTTAGTAAACATCCGTTTTCCTTTTTACAACCTTAGGTTACCTGCAAATCACTTGATTGGTTCTCTACAATGCTTTTACACCACATTTAATCTGCTTTTGTTCCTGCTTGATTCCATTCTATTGTGACATGACAGTCATTCCTTACTTTCAGCAGGGGGCAGCAAATTCCAAACTACCGTGACTGAAGAAGGTTCCACACCATGAAAATGAAAGTGAAAATGTGTGTTTTTGTGCTAATGCATCTGCACTTGACTACATGTTATTATGGACCGTGTGTGTGCTTCTGAGCACGTGCAATATATTTTCTTCTCAGAAATACATACGTGTGTGCAGCGCTGTGTCATTATAGCCAGTGTAATGGTTTAGATCCTCACCGTGTCCGACATGGCATCATGTAGTTACAGGTATATTTCATTCTTGCACGCTGGCTCATAGCAACCTTCTCTCTCCTGGAAAAGCAGACAAAATACTGTAGAGCTCAGCAACACTAAGAGCATGTCTTTACACATGTTGAATGTGTGCATGCACATGAGGCATTTTCTGCATGCATCTAAGAGTAGGAATCAGGACCTTCTGGGGCTTCATATAGGCAAAGTGAGGGAGACTGAGTGGGCTGCATGTAAAGTGGGTGACCAATAGAGAGACGAGTGTGCTGAAAAGCCAAAAAGTGAAAGAAGGAGAGAAAGATCGGGTAGGGAAATAGAGATGGGAAGATCATGAAAGATATAAAGTAATCTGGTGTGCAATGAACAAATGCATCATGATGAAAATGGTTTCTGTATCTGGTGAGGAGTGAGGGCACAGAGGCTGGACAGGAAACTCTCAGGTCAGAAAGGGTCACATTGTTCATCTTCTCTGTATAAAAGAGCCATGCACTGTTCCATACGCCAGTTGATGACAATATCTTCTGTCCACTGTTGTGGATTTCAAACATACAACACACACACACACATATATGTATGCTACTATATTTGGGGAAAGTGAAGTAATTATTCACCTTCTCTGAATACTTTATTCTGTAAACCTGTTAGCAAACACTGTTTGATATTTTTTCTAATCTCTATTTTTCAAAAAAGACATACAGAAAATAACGGTAAATAATAAGGTACCTAATCACTTTAAGTAAATATTTCACTTGCTAGTCAATCCATTTCACAGATAATAATAAAATCATTCAATTAGTCGATAAGTCAATAAATCACTAGACATTAATAAAATAGAGCAATGTCGTTTTCTGTGGCAGAAGATCATAAACACTGTTGCATGCAGAAATACCATAAACCTGCATGCAGACATGATATACCTTTGAAAACGTTAAAATAATGAAATGAAATTCATAAAAATATATGAATGAATTTAAATTGTAGATTGATTTGTCGTGTAGTGTATTTATTCATTCTCTGAGTGACGCATTCATTTCTATTCACACTAAGTAAAAATCTATTACTGAATTTGACCTACAGTATATGCCACCATTTTTTTCTGTATACCATTATTCGTGTCAGTACTTAAGTGTGTAGTGCATAGTTACGAGGATGAAGGGACTGAAAAAGAGAGAGATGGAGAAATAAGTTACATGGGTAAGGATGTCAAATTAGATCTGCCTTGGCACCTTCTTTGAGTTCTCTGTTCAAGGGTCAAAGGAGAAGATGTCTAAGGACGCTCCAAGCATCCTTCTTTGTATCTGCCACGGTCCCTCTCCTCCTCAGTAAGCAGCAAATGGAGTGTAGCCCAAAATTCTCTGCATTACCATCTTCGATGCAATCGTGTTTATTATCCAAAGGGTTTATTCATTTCTTGCCTTTATCTTATGTTATTTTTTTGATAAATGTTCATGCTATTAGCTGAAATGCGGCAAACACACAGTAATAATGTCTAATCAGCCATTTTGTCACAATCGTTATTTCACAGTTTGATATGAATGACTGTTACAAAAGCTGAGCTGTAATCCTACCTGTGTGCAGCTAACAGGGATGAACAACCGTGAAATGAGCAAGTGACTGCTGTAAAAGGTCAAACTCTGTGATGTGTGAATAAAAGGAAGGATCTGAGACTGGTCTGAAGCAGCATGACTCGGGGCCAAGCCTCTTTACAAAGCTTTGTTTTTTCATGCCTGCTTGAGATCTATACACAGTAAATTAAATTTTATTTGCCACTGAAAGGTTTTCATAGTCCATCTGCAAATTTGCTTCAAGTAAAGGGATCTTCTTGTTCCTATTTTTTTTTATGTTTTACTTCGAAGAGCACTAAAAAAATACTGAACAAAAGCAGTACTATGTGGCATGAGTGTATGAATGTATATACTCATGTGTATGTGACTCAAATCATGTGTGTTTGTTTAGCAGACTCAATGAGTGGTGTATACCCTTTGGGTAAGCCCTGGTTTATGCAGTAATCGCTTTTGGCAGCTGTGTAATTTCTGTTTATTTATCTCTGACCTTGGAAAATTCTTCTTCTGCATTGCAGGTGTCATTTGTAAGATACACGCGCACACACAAACACACACACATACGCGCGCGCATGCACACACACTCACACACACACATACAAGAAATAAGCAAATAGAAACAACGCTGTACACAATTGCACAATTTCTTTCACACACACAACACATATAACCCACACATGGATATTTCCCAGTGCACAGGGTACATGTACATGCACAGCACTGGTAGGTCAACTCATCATTCAGCATTGACAGTGTTTCCAATTTCACTGTAAGTGTAATGTGGTTGACTGGGTCACTAGTTACAGTAGATGGAACACCAGCTCTGTGTTATTTTAGCAAAGATTCATAGTTATTGCTCTTAGCCCACCAGTATCTTATACTGTAGCAAAAAACCCAAAACAAATTTATGTAATGAATAAATTAAATAAATAACCTTTCCCTGCTGACCACAGTAGTTGCAGTATTAAGGAGTCATTGAGAATAGAATAGAATAGCCTTTTATTGTCATTGTACATGGTACGACGAAATTGTGCACTTTTTTTTTCTTTTTTTTTAGATTTCACATATTGCTTTTTTTGTTTTTTTTTTTTTTTTTTTTTTTTTTTTAGTAGGTAGAAGCTCAGGAGTTGGTGACTGAGTGCAGATGCAGAGCAGTTTGCTCACTTACAGACAACACAATGGTTTGATCCCCAGGGCCACCAGTGCACAAATCAACCCCAACAATTGCCTCTGACGTATCACTGGTGGGTGACTGTGTGCATATTAAAGCACTTTTGTGATTTAAAAGTGACCTAAATGTGGCCCATTTATCAAAGCATATTTGAAATATAGTTCATTGATTTATCAGAGATCAGAGATATTATTAATGAAATATTAGGTAATGATCACTTCATAATTATGAGTAAAGGACAGTAAATGGCCACTTTGTCCATGAGTAGTTTGATTAATTCTGAACTAACCGGAAGAGCACAAATTACTAACACATCACCTGGCATTCATTACATTGTCATTATTTACTTTGTGCACCCCAAATAATGTGAAACTGTCTTTCTACGCCCTTTATTGTATTCATTTTATAGAGCCCAGCCTCATTAATGTTACTGCTGTAAAATTTTAAATACAGATTGAAATTTCTGTGTTTTGAAATTCCATGCAATTGCACTTAACGATGCCCATGTATTTCTGCTTCCTACTTCTGTACCAATACATTTTATGGCAAATATCGTCATTTGTATTCATTAACAATTAGAAAAGATATCATGCTATGCTTTCAGATTAAGCTACGAAGCATTATACAGATAATAAATTGAACTACAGCTGCAACATTTAAGTAGTGTACACATAATTATTATAATTCAGCAATGTGATCTATTTAATTTATTCCGCATAATGGGCATGTTTACTTTGCATGCTTTAAATATAGCTTGATGGTAATATCTTTCATATGTAAAGAATTTAAATAATTCTAACACCATTGTTGAGAATCTGCCTCGGTCTGCTGCTCCCTTATGACACCTTTCTATCACAGATAAAAACAATCAATTCTTTCTTACTTGTTTTACCACCTGTCAGTGCTTAAATGGCACTATGTGGGTGTCAGATGTGATCAATGGTAACAAAAGAAAGCAACAACGAAAGCAATTACACTCACAAAAACAACAACAAAAATCTGTGTCAATGTACTGTAAACAGAGACACTTATAAAAACGTCTGTGGCTTTCCTTGCATTACTTTCCTATGTGTAAAATATGTTTAATAAAGAAATAAATTCAAATCAAAAGTTTTTCATTGCACATCACATGATTAGGATGACACCATTTGGTTAATATTTAAACAAAAATAACTACAGTAATCATGCATTGATACTAATACCCAACAGATAAAGATACATATGTTTTTTTATGATGTTTGTGTTAACTGCAACATGTTTAATTTATTCTTTGTATGTGAAGTATTTTATTGTCATTTACCAATTTTAACAGATGAAAGTTATAAAAGCAACAATAAGATTAAGTCATCTTCAGAAAAGCCTCATAAAACTGAACTGCATTTTGCAGTGAGTCTAAAACATTTTAAAAACATTTTAAAAAAAGAGGTTTGTGATTTAATCTTGTGTGACTCTTTGAATAATAACAGTAATATTGTACACAATTAGAGGTTGCGGGAAATTATTTACTTTGCTGTACTGAGCTACATTAAGGTGAAATAATAACTTTATATGTGCGTACATGCACAATTTTCTTTACAACATTTCTCAGTAACATTTTACATACAGTGAATCCCCTTCTCTCAACTCATCACTCTAATGTTTTTTTTAATGGTGCTGCTCCTCCCTCCAACCCCCATAAGGAACATAAAGGGGCTCAAGCTGCGTACATAAAGTCTTGAGCACCAAGTGTTAATGATGCTTTCTACTCACTATACAATACCTCACTGAAAGTATAGGCTCAGTTCAGTTCCCTTGTGTTGTGCATTAGCTTGTGTTGTGTTGTGTGTGGTGCTAAGGAACCAAATTTAACACTGTTTAAAATATATCAAACAATTGTATCTGCTGTTAACTAATTTAGTGCATTACTGTTTTATCTAAACCGGTCCGCAACTTGGTATATTAAGAACTAACAGACCGCAAATGGACAGTTTTATAATTTTCATCTGTATTTGTTTAACTATACAGGCAATACAGTTACAATATAAAAATAAATGCTGCAGATCTAGTGTACAGTCAGGTCCATAATTTTCTTGAGAAAAACATCATTTTTGTAGTGTTGCCTCTGTACACAACCACATTGGATTTTGAATCAAATACTCAATATATGAATTTAGTGCTGACTTTCAACTTTAATCTAAGGAAGAAGAAAAAGACCAGGAAGAAGAAGAAGAAGAAGAGAGAGTGTGTGAAAAAGATGTCTAAAATATATCTGTCCAAAAACCCCTCTGGCTCCAAAATGAGACTCCCCATCATGGTTGTGACTTTTAGGCCCCTGTTGTACCATTGTAAAGCACAGGAAAATTGAGGTTAACAATCTAATTTGAACTTTGTATTGTTTCTGTTGGAACTTTTGTGGCTAAACTGTGAAAATATTAGAATCTGCTACCTTTTGATTATTCTTATCTACTGCTACAGATAGATTGCAATGAGACTTAGAGTATTAAATTCCTGCCACAGGGATTTAACATCACATGTAGTGTAGACAAAATGTTACAGAAAAATATAATAAACTGCCCTCTCTCATGCCCTTGTATAAAATGGTGCTTAGTGTTTATTTTAAATTTCCATTTTCAATGTGCCATATTTTGTGAGCACCATAATGACACAGGTACACATGGTATAAGAGTTCATACCTTATCCAAAACCAAAATTAGACCAAAATTAGAATTGCCGCCTCATGGCTGTATGCCTAACTCAACCCAGTCAGTATGGGTTAATACTCATATCTTCCCACAGTTAACTTTTGTCCTTTTGGATATGAAATGGCATAATATTAACCCTTATGTATGAGAAATCTTGTCATAATGATTTTGATTTCTTGAGCTATTGTCAATAACGGGGTTTATTGGATTCCGTGTAACCTTAACCTTTGACTTTTAATGAGCAAATTGCAAATGAGCAAATCATTATTAAGTCCAAGTGAACAGCCCCTGGTTTGGATTCAGGGGACAGACACCCTCTCTACACTTAAAACGTTCCTTTTTGATAAAGCTCATACTTAGGGCTGGATAAGGTGACCCTGAACCATCCCTTAGTTATCCTGCAATAGGTTCATTGGCTGCAATAGGCTTCTGAAGGACTTCCCATAATGAACTGAGCATTTCTTTTCTATCTTTCCATTCTCCATTTGTTTATGCACCACTTATTTTCTTTCTCCTATAGTTTGTGTTTTGTCTCATCTCCCTGTGCTCTCCTGTTTTTCTCTTTTCCCTTTCCCATCACTCCCCAACCAGTCATGGCAGAGGGCTGTTCTGCCTGAGACTGATTCTGCTGAAAGTTTCTTCTTGTTAACAGGTTTTTCCTTCCCACTGTCACCGAGTGCTGCTCACAGGAGATTGTCTGATTGTTGGGTTTTCTCTCTTATACTGCAGGAGGTTTACCCTACAATATAAATAGCCTTGAGGTGACTGTTCTTGTGATTTGATGATATATGAACACATTTGAAAAAAATGAAGTGAACTAAACATTTGTTTCAGATTTAATGAAGTTCCCTCCAGCCATTCAAGAGATAGTGTGTGCACAGAAATGGGATGAACATGAGTTCAGAGTGACTGTACCTTTGACATTTGACCACCATCGTGTAGGGAGTTCATTCTTAAGTGAAAATGTAGGTCAAATTTTAATAAAGTCTGAAAAAAAATCTCTCTAGTGGATTACAAAATTACCGTAGCAGTCATTTATATTGGATGAATGGATGGATGGACAGAGATGATACAAACTGTCAGTGAAACATAATAGCTGGTTCTGCTTTCCTCAGGTTTATAAGGGCCTACTGTATGTTAGTGAATAAATTCTTTTTTATGGTCTGTGCATCTGACTTTTACATCCAGAGGTTCTCTTTTATTGTCAGTCTCTCCTATTTTCCTCTCTTTTTTCTCCCCCCCCCCCTCAGTTTATCTCGCTTTCCCTCTCTCTTTCTCTCTGCCTTTCTATTTTTGTCTCTTTTCTCCCTCTATTTATATCTCTCTGTCCCTCTCTCTGAATGAAGTGTGAAATAAAATTAATATCAAGGAGAAGAGGTCCCTGAAGCATTTGGTAATCTGATAAAAAACTAGTCTAATTTTAGGGTTTGGGGGAAAATATCGTCTGATATGTTACAACATGTTAACATGCTCTTCTATAGACCATTTTTAATTTCTGTAAAATATTGACTGAAACACTTGTTGGAAGAACCATTTCTGGATTTGAATGACAACACAAGTCTGGTCAATGAACTTTCAAGATAATGTCAAACAAATCAGAGACTCAATATATATCCATATGTGAAAAAGTTAAAACAATTATAAGGGGCATTAAGCCTGTCCTATAGGGGTTTAAAATGAGGGAACATTTAAAAAAAAAAAGAATCTCTCCAATATGAAGTGACTGTACAGAATCCAAATATTCATCAGCCATTAGTATAGAGGGTGCAGTAAAACTACACTAGAGCATTACTGTATTTATAAAATACTCTTAACTAAACTGGTGAGAGCTTTTCTATGAATGCATCCATCCATCCATCCATCCATCCATCCATCCATCCATCCATCCATCCATCCATCCATCCATCCATCCATCCATCCAGCCATCAATCCATCCATCCATCCATCCAGCCATCCATCCAGCCATCAATCCATCAATCCATCCATCCATCCATCCATTCTCTTCCGCTTATCCTGTTCAGGGGCACGGGGGGCTGGAGCCTATCCTAGCTGACATAGGGCAAGAAGCAGGGTACACCCTGTACAGGTCGCCAGCCTGTCGCAGGACCACCACAGAGAGACAGACAACCATTCACACTCACATTCACACCTATGGGCAATTTAGAGTGACCAATTAACCTAACCCCACTTTTCTATGAAAAACCTGTGAAATGTTCCTGATGTTATATCTACCAGCAGCAACAACAATAACTGTAGAGTCAATGATTCCACAATAGAAAAGCTCATTTTGGCAGCTGGCTGCTTCACAAAGATAGGGTACATGTCAAAAGAAGGCATGCTGAAATGAAATGGCATTTAAATCATCTTACTTTGCTCATCAAAGGTAGGAAGTTTTTACTGGAGTCAAATTTCAATTTTGAATTATTTTTCCACCTATGTGAAAATCAGTTTAACTTCAGTTACGCAACTCAAAAAGAGGCGAGCCAAAGGTGCCTCCGGTCTTAGCAGAGTGAAGTGAAGTGTGTCTGAAATGTCTGTCTGCCAGGTCGGATGAAGAAGACATGGATGGCAGCTTCAAAGCTAGAGGAACACCTTCTCCTCCAGACCTGTTGAGGTTAATTTTATACTTAATCCATTTCCCTTTCTTTTGCTGCTTCTCCCCCACTTGTCCACTCTCATTTTCTTCTCCTCTCCCTCCATTGATTTCATCCATTTCCCTTTACTCTTTCCAGAATTTCTGTCACCAACTTTCACCCCACCGCCCTGTTGTTTTCTTTTTCTTCTCGTTTGCTTTGCTTGTGAGTGTGTGTGTTAGATGGTGAATCACACGGTGCAGTTGTGCCCCATTAGTGGAGTGCTGTCATATCAGAACTCATCTATCATCATCAAATCAGAACAATGAATGTTATTACTCATTATAACATTGCATCAGCAATAAAGTTTTGGTACAAATGAAGCAAACAAAAGAGAAACAAAAAGTTAAATGTATACCTCACTTCTTTAGTTCTCATTTCTACTGGATTTCACATACATCCCCAGAGATGGTAAAGAGGTCTTTGAATCTACAAACAGCAGTATAGCACATTAACCAAATTTCCTATGCCTAATGGTGTGTCAACATGGATAGGCTATTAACATATAATGATGTGCTTTGCGATAACGACTGGATTACTTGGTTTACTATTCCATGAGTGGCTGCACGGAAATAACATACTTGGAGAGGAGGCTAATTTGGTCCTAATTCGATGCCCAAGGCGATTTTATCCATTTTGTTCCTGTATGTATGAAGTGCCTCTCCTCTTCTCAGAGTGCAATATGGGTAAAAGCTATAAACACTGTGGATGCAGTGCGAGCATTTTCATTTTTTTTTCTTTTTATTCTGTGGACAGGATAGTCTTTATGCTTAATTTGGGACACACTATCAGCAAGTCACCTTTTTATTCCTTTCTGCTGTTGTGGGATGATGTATACTGCCTCTTCATTCATTAATTTGTTTCCTGCCTTGTTCTTGCTCCTGTGGTTTTTACATTCCTGTTCACAGTGTAAGAGACTGAAATAAAGCTATAGGTTGAAGAATATAAAAGGATGGCTAGATGACTAGTTTATAATGTGATAAACTACCCAAAATGTATGTGTTGGAGGCAGCTATTTCTCATGCATTCATTTATTATTAAAGATAAAAAAATTACACTATTGATTCAATCACTTAAGGCTGTTTGGATATGTTATTTCAATTTGTTGAATCTCCGTTCTTCAGAACAGTTAAAGTGACTTAATGTGATGGCCCTGGGCCTTATGTCAGTACTAATGTTGGGTCTGCCTTTTGCTTGCTCCTTCTCAGGCCCTTATTCTTCATTCCTCTCATCTCATAAAGTAAATGACTTCATCTGCTTAGTAGCCTACAGTGCAGTGAAAAAGTATTTGCCCCCTCCTGATTCCTCTCTCTCTCTCTCTCTCGCTCTCTCTCTTTCTCTCTCTCTTGCATATTTGTCACACTTACATGTTTCAGATCAGCAAATAAATTTTATTATTAGACAAGGACAAACAAACTGTTCTTACAACTACTCTGCCCTTTGCGCCGTCGCCCCTGTCCCCTTGCTGTGGCTTCTGCCTCTCTGGGGGGTCCTTGGGCGGGTCCGCTGGGCATGCACCCTACCACCGCCGATCTGCGGAGGCCTGGACCTTCCCCTGGTGCTGGGTCCGGGGGTGGGATTGCGGGAGTCGGGTGTGGGGGGGGGGGGGGGGGCATTGTTAAAATATAAAAAGAAAAAAAAAGACAAGGACAAACAAGGATAAAAGTAAATATAAAAATGCAGATTTTAATAGATAATTCCATTCATCAAGGGAAAAAATCCTACCTGACCCTGTGTGGAAAAAATAATTGTCCCCATGAATTAACTGTGATTAACCATGTAAATCATGTGTAATTTTAGGTTAGGACCTCCTCAGTTTTATCTGGTTTATCTTCTTTGACTTACATTTAATGAATTTTGACTTGGCTAATTAAAATTGCTGCTGTGTGGATCGTCTTTCTTTTTTACACGTCCTGAATGGCCCTTGCATAACAATGTTTACATTTATGGCCTTAAATTATGGATTTATTCATTAGATTTGTGTCAGCTTGCAGGCTATAAACAGGGGTGCAAAACCTGGATAAACTCAGTTTACTGTGTGTGTGGGGGGGTATGGAACAAAAGTACCAAACATGAGGGTTATAGTCGTACTGAAAGAAGGCAGAGAAAGGTGTATAAGTATCTCTTATATTTGCAGAGATGCAACAGTACAGAACAGAGAACTACAAATACTGCTGTCCAGGGAGTTGAACATTTATTTGGGCACTATTTAGCCATTTCATTTTGCCTGTGTTACAAGAACCATCTTCATTGAGGTGTTATTGTACAGTATTAGTTAAGTAAAGAGATCTAGGCATACAGTAACATATTAGGTTTTTTGTTTGTTAAACACATGTAGAAGGACCAAAGTAGTTTTGAGTGCTGAGGCTGGTGTGCATAGGTCTCTTTCTGCTAACAGGTTTTGCACACCAGTAGAATTACAACCATGAAAGATATGGCTGCAAAGCTTTACAGATATATAGTTGGCTGATTGTAGTTGGCTGATTAGTATGGTCTAAGGCTTGCAGAGCAACATACTTTAAAAAAAGGTAGGAAACCGTATTTCCTGCAAAAGGCATGACCTGCATTTCAGCCTTGTATGTGAACCTATTCAGCTATGAACTGGAAAAAGGGGCAAAAACGGCAGAAGTTTGAACCCGGTTGCTCACCCCTACACGACATTTCTTTACATATCCATTAGCAAACTGCATCTCTTCATCAATATTCATTTCTAGTCACGGTACACATCATGTGACTCACTGAGGCATGAAAATTGTTTTTCATTGATTTACATTTTTTGTAATTACAATAAAATCCATTGATGGTTAAAGAGACAAGAAAATGTTTCAAATTTTGAGTTCCACCAGCAACAATTCACATTCAGTCAACATAAATAAAGCATTCAGACACTGACCCCTGTCAAAGTGAAGAAAATATAAAATGATTGTGGCTTTTTTGCATCATGGGTGCTACACTACAAGCTGCAGGCAAGCAAAGAGAAATTACAATGTAGCTTCATGCAGGGTAGTGGTGACCCTGCTCCGGGTTTCCTTTTTAATGATAGAAAAAGTGTCATCTGTTTTATGTATCCTTTAAACATGAAAAATTTTATTACATTTATCAAAGCACTTTGGAAAATAAATGTACTATAAAAAATGATTTCAATTGTGTGTGTGTGTTTTAAGATTGAAAATACTGTTTTTGTTTGTCCAGTGTTCTTTTAGAGAGGTATCTTAACTCTATCACAGAATGCCAAAGCTAATTTCCACTCCAGTCCAAATTTTAATAAGGTCTCCCTTTGCCTCTTCCTTTTTTCCCCTTGCTGACAGACAAACAAGCAGCCACAAAAACATGACCTTCTTGGCAGAGGTAAAAATGGCAAGTGTAGCGGGCTTGAAGCAAGCTTTGTCCCACACAGCATCTGTGCCATGTCGACTATTTATATGGTTGAGTGTCAGCAAGAAAGGGGACACTTTCTTGCAGGTGCTCTCCTCTGCACACAGCTTCTTTCATACCCATTCATACAACTACATGCTAAAAACAACCCTATCATGTTTTCAGTACACAGTCAATGAGAAAACAGTGCTTGAAGCTAAAGAACATGACATGAGCATTGCTTGATAAACAGTACACAGATGTCATGAGGCACATGCTTGTTGGTTTGAAACTGCAAGCAGTCAGAATAAACATTTGTTTATTGAACAAAATTAGAACATATTTGGACAGAAAAATCTCTTTAAAGTACCTGTGAGTGATTGATAATAGCAAAACATCATTGCCACAGGGTAAGACAGCTTAAAAGAGCTATTTTACATTAGTAAATACATCCTTTTCGAATTGCTCTGCTTTATGACCGATTGTTTCAGTGACAAATCTAATATTTGCACAGAGTTATTTTTTGTTTTGCATGTTGTTTGTTTTGGATTTTTTTTACATTTGGAAGAAATTTGTCTGTGATTCTATAATCAAACTGTACTGTGCTGTACAGACAGGAGGAGGTTTTGCTAAAAAAAAAAAAAAGGATAGCTCAGAGCAGCTCATTTAAAAAAAAAAATGCTGAGAAATGATCCTGTTAATGTTTGGGACTGTAAAGTCGGTCCAAGACTCCAAATTGTTAAATGTGAACATGAGTTAACTTATTAAAGTCTGTTTGAACTGAACTTTGAGCTTTGCAAAAACATACACACCACTGCACAACCTTATCGTTGCATGCCTACTTATTAATACAGCTGATGTACATAAAACTACAGCCCTCCAAAAGTTAATTAGTCGGAAGTGGATTCAGGGACAATCGTGCTTGTGAGAGTTTCACATGCAATGAGATACTTTTAGGGCATTACAGGGAAATAGAAATCAGGTTGTAGATAATTAAGCTAATGCAGACTTGATTAGATAGTGCTCACTGTATTTATCCTCAGGTATCATCCCTGTTGGGCAAATTCAACACCTGCATTAATCTCAGACTCTGTGTATGACAACAGAACTTTTCCCATCCCTGTGTACAGTATCAGCTGGACCAACTGTCCGCATCTCATCCTTACTGCAAGGCACTGTGTTACTCCTGCAGCTGTTACTCCAGAAATAATGATTCAGCATTGTGCAAGCATCTATTCATTAAGGTCTCCCTGTTGTCATTCTTTCTTTTATTTGACTTTTACAAGCTCTTCGCTGTGCTCACCCTTTTTCTTTCATCTTTACTCTCACTCCATTTTTTCCATCTCCTCTATTATTTTTGTTCCATTATTTTACCTTCTTTAGTCTCTTCTCCTTGTTTTCATGTCTCATTCTTTATTCCCTCTGTCCCCCACCCTGCACTATGAGTAAAGTACGCCAGTCGAAGCCTGGCAGGCAGAACTGTCAGTACTGTTCATGATAAACTTTCAGTGATGTAGACATACAATAGTTAAGCCAGCAGCAGCGTCTAGCTGTTGATAATTTTAAACTGGCTCGTCCCCTTCCAGCCCTTCCTTGTGTTTTCTGTTTTCTTCCTGCATCTCTTCATAATCTGGTTTGTAAGTTGTCTCCCTTTTTTATTCCCTCACTATTAAATGTTACTGAAATCTGTTTCTCCTTTCGCCCCCTTTTATCTGTGCCTCCTTTTCAGTTACTGCATTTACCTGTTGTTCTTTTTTTACGTTAAATTCTATTCTGTAAGTACCCTCCCTTTAAAAAAAAAACAAAAAAAAAAAAAACTGAAATATGGCAGCTGTTATCCCGGCTGGTCTCCCATTCAATGCAGCCCCGACCCTGCTTAGCTTCCAAGCTCAGAGTCCTGGGGCAGACCCAGGACACACTGGAGCAATTATATCTTTCGGCTGGCCTGGGAATGCCTTGGTGTTTCCCCAGATGAGCTGGAGAAGGTAGCTGGGGAGAGAGAGGTCTTTGCATCTCTGTTTAATGCTGCTGCCCCTGCACCCAGCCATTGATAAGCGGAAAAAATATTACAATTATTCCCCACGATTTTTCTGGTGAAAACGTCCATGATGACACAACATATCTGTTATTTAATGAACAAATCCATGTGAAAATACAGACATTATTTGTGTCATTATGCGCTCAATGCATCAGATTTCAGATGTGTGTACATCAATAAACTATAATTTAACAGTTTTATCTTAAAAATAAACATGAAATATTTGTGAAAATATGTTGGTCTTGTGACTGTCCTTTTTTATGGAAAAATAATTGTTTTCCCGTGAAAACATGAAAAAAAAATCATGTTTATTCACAGGTAATTTGTTTTTGTCATTTTGTTGATACTTTATATATTTCAAAATAATAAGAAAATTCATTAAAATGTATCAAATAAATTCTGTTAAATCACAGAGGTTTTTTTTAAGTTCTACTACTAATTTGTTCACATTAAAGTTGCAGGTGAAAACTACTGATGGGATAGCCTTGTAATTGCACTGATTTGTTTAGACACAAACTTGTTTGTTGGCAAACAGAGAAGTGGCTGAAAAACTCCACTTTTGCATGTAAAAATTTATTTGTCATTGACACTATTTAACTTGTAAAAAAAAACAAATGAAAACTAACAGCACTTGCAAAATGTCCTTTAAAAACACAATTATCATGAGGCTCCAGATTGCTGGTTTTTGATGTGAACTTGAGTTACAAGCTGGGTTCATGAAGTTGAACAGGCAGTGAACATCTAATAAAGAATACTGTGACTTCCATAATTGCAATCATTTACAAAGCTTGACTTTTAAATACAAAAGTCAGAATCTCTCTGAGTCTTTGACTTTAACTCTTTGCTTTGATTCTGGGAACTCTGTTGTTTATTCTGTTTCTTGTAGTTCCCCCACCTTTATGAAGCATACACACCACAAACTTGCTACCTAGTGGCTCTAGGTAGCAAATGGATTGCACTGAAGGGCACATGTATAGCATCCGTCTCTTGGGATGTAGGGTAGGTCATCTACTAATCCGAAGGTTGGTGGTTTGATCCCTGGCTGCTCCAATCTGCTTGTCAAACTATCCTCAGGCAAAAACCCAGAGTTGATCCCGATGCTTTCATCGGAGTGTGAATGCGTGAATGTTGGATAGAAAGCACTTAGATGTGGAAGTGTAGAAAAAAGTGCTTGTATGAATGTGTGTGTGAATGGGCCAATGAAAACATGTTGTATAAAGCGCTTTGAGTGTTCAAGTACATAAGAACCAGTCCGTTTAGCATATCACATCTCACGTGTGATGTCCCAGTTTAGGCTATTCAGTACACTCTGTCTGCTATGGCCCCAGGATTTTGAGTTTTTGGATTTTTTTTTATCTTTAAGTGTTGATTACTGTTTGGTTTCTCTGCTGGTTTTGATTATTGTTGGGTTCAGTTTTTGATTCCTCTTTGATTTTATTATCATTCTAGTAAATTTGAGCTTTGGTTTCTGTTGTTCTCTTTGAGTTTGGGTATTACTGTTGTTACTGTGTTTGAAGTTTTTCTTATTTATTTTTGGTTTGGTTTAATTTTTGTATTCCTATTTAAATGTCTTTATTATGAAAAACTGCTTTGTCTGCATCAGTTGTATTTCTTAACCTCTCTTTATTTTTCTAATGCCATTGTTTTAAATTTCTGTATAAGTTCAGTGGCTCTGCTGCCAATAGACTCATCCACATTTGTGATTGATCAGATGCTGCCACCACCGCCACCCCTTTCACGTGAACGTGCTTGTAGCTGGACAGGAAAACCCTAGGTAAACTTATCAAGATGATAACCACCTATGTGCGACAGCTCAGCCTGATTGCTGATGTTAGGATAAGTGAAGCAAGGTAATAGAAAGAGATCCTGGGTATGCGTTTTCCTTCCCTGTCTAATGGTCCTCACCGGTGTTGTTTACGTGGACCTCTGTCTCATCCCTCTCCTGTGTCTAATCCCTAATCAGCCCTCTGTGTATGTATAGTCCTGTGTAGTTTGTACAGTGCCTTCTTTGTTCATGTGAAGTTGTCTGTTTCCTCCCTCACGTGTTTCCCAGATTTGTCTTCTGGTTCTTCCTGTTTTTCCATCGGCTCCTTGTCTGTATGTTTTTGTTAACTTGCTTAGTTTCAACTTCTTGTGAATTCAAGGAGTTGTGTTATAATATGTCACACTATATTACCCTTTATCTAACTGCACCCATTCAAAAGCCTGTAGATTCTTCAGGCAAGGTTAGCTCGGTCCCCATTTGTGTTCTGCTTCAACGGGTGGCTCATCCACAAAAACACCCGCTGGAACCTTTTCACTTGTCATTGTCAGTCTACATCACAAGTTAGCCAAACAGACAATCATCCTGAGAGCGATGTCATAACACATCTGCTCCTCAAACTAAATGTCTCTTTAGAAGCTTTGATATGAAGAAATGCCTGCCTTTTCTTGAACACAGCCAAAAGATACAGTGGCAACAGGAAGCAGAGTTCACTATAGCATGGATGTAGATCTTATGATTGTCTTGTGGAACTGATGGTACCAAAGTGACATAGAGCAACATCTGTTTGCCGTAGGACTACGATGAGTCTTGATGCAAACTGTCATCTTTGAAGAATTTACTTTTTTATTTTCAAAATTTTAGGCACTATGAAGATTATTGCTCCTTTATTTATTTGAAGATGTCACAGCTAGTAAATTTAAGTATATGAATTTGTGAAATTAAGGATACTATTCATTAAACATTGGTGCTATGAAAACGTCCACATTCACCATGATTTTGGACTTTTTAAAAATTCTTTACTGTGTGATTCAATTTTCTCTGTAAAATCAAGAGCACACTCCTTAGGAATACATCTTGTGACTGACCCAGTTTTCAAGGGTTTAAAGTGGTTTAATGTATCAATATCTTAAAGACTGAATTGTAAAATGGGGCAGAAAGATGAAGTTCAAAGAAACAAGTGTCATGCCTATTATCGTTTATCTGTGTGTGATCTCTACAATCACATATAATAGCCATCAGGCATCTGTTAAAACGAGATAAGATTAAAACCTACCTAAAATCCAAGTGTTAGCTTCAATTTGATCATTCTATTTTCTAACATAATTATTTCATCTTATTTATTTGGAAAAACAAACAAATAAGATTAAATATTTTTTTCTTTACTACTAAAGAATATAAGCAAATAATAAACCTTTATTATAGCCAAAGCACAACTTAGAAATGTCTTCTACTAGCATCAGTTTCTTATAATTATACCCTGGAATATAATATTGATGTTGTGATATATACAGTTGTGGGCAGAAGTTTCTATACACTTATTGTGGGCATGAATGTCATGGTAATTTTGGGCTTTTAATTAATTTCTTAGAATCTGCAGTTATTTAGAAATGGTTCAAGAGACCTTCACATTTTGTGTAAATGTACAGTTCTCCTTCGTAGATCTTAGATCCAATGAGTGCTGTCAAACAGATCCTTTTTATGCTGCCAAAGAGAAACTGCCAGCTGTAGTCAATCATAGTCACTAATGAAGTTAGAAGATAATGTAGAACCTTCATCACTATTTAAAAGATTTGGGTGACTATATATATATATTTTTTTTTTTCCTTTGGAAAAAAGCCTTGTCTGGACTGAAAGATCAGTTATTAAATTATTAACGTCATGGTTAATTATCAGGCTCAACAGCTGTTTAGATGTATAGACATGGTTCTGCCTCTTATTTGATTTGCTACATAAAAGCAAAGAATATTCATCTGCATACACCTTGGTGCTCCATCATATAAAAATCCCCCCCCCCCTTTTTTTTTTCTTTTGTTGTTGTCTTTGGTCAAAGCTGTCCTTTGTCTTTGACCAGTTCTTTAGAGTTTAGGGTGGTTTAGCTGCTGATGGATGGTAAAGATTGCATGTTCTGTTTTAACAGACATCCTTACATAGTCATCAGTCATGCATCTGTCTCGAGTCTACACTGTCTAATTGTCACATATGTTGACAGATTCCAACTGTCACACTAAAAACAGTCATTTTGTTCTGGACAAGCTGTGTGGACCACTACAATTCTCTGTCCTATATACAAGGATGGTAATCTGAGCAATCTGTCATCACGTGTACATCAGTCTAGGGCAAAGTCTGTACTTAAAAAAATAAAGTCTCACTTAAACTCCTTCTAAAACACAGTAGTAAGTGAATATTAAATAACACTGACATGTAACAAATTATATTGTTACTGTAACCAAAGGCCATTTTGGCTATTCTGTTGTTTTATGCAAAACACACCCTTGGCTATCTTTTACAAAATCAAAATAATGGATTTAATGATTGCTCATTTTGACAGGTAGTTTACATTTAAGTCTTTTAGAATCTCTTCAAACTTCATCATCAGTGGAGATCTCTTTTTGTCTGAATTAACTGATTTGACTTATTTATTCCATATGACTGGCTTATTTCCCTGTACTCTCACCTCTCAAAGCGATTGGGGGCAAGGAGAAATGTTTGTTAATGTTGTCATTTTGATTCTTTTGTCTGAAAATGTACAACCTGCCCCCAGTCCAGTTTATAAATGTTTGAGTACTCCTTGTGATTTTAAAGCTAGAGGTCGCCTCGGTATTATTCACCTAAAAGTGAGAAGTCTTCTTCCTAAACTGCATTTAGTGAAAATTTGGGTGAAAGCCTCACATAGTGGTTTACAAAATCAATTTCTGATGAAGACACTACAATTACAGGTTAATCTTTTTGTTGTGACCGCCCCAGAGGAGGTGGTGGTGTTTCAATTTATGTAAAAAAAACAAGTTCCATGCTACTGTCCAGGCATCACTGTCTGTTAGTAAACGATTTGAATTTCAAACTCTGGGACTGGTTGTCTTCTGCTTCAGACAGTTTTAAATCTACATGTGATTCATACAATCTCATACAACTAATTTACAGCCCAACTCATCCAAACCTTAAATGCCCAGAAAAATCATCACTTATTGATTTATTTTTTAACTAACACTCAACATAAATATTCCCATATGGGTGTTTTTGCAAATGATATCAGTGACCACTGTGTGGTAGCTGCTGTCAGACAATCAAAGCTCCCAAAATCAGGACCACAAATAGTTTTTAAGCATTTCTGTGAGCAGTCTTTCTTTCATGATTTATGGGACTGTGACTGGAATAGAATCCACCTCATTACGGATGTAGAACTGGCATGGAAATACTTTTATGATGTTTTTATCAAAATTATAAATAAACATGCAGTAAAATGCAGAAACAATCCTTGGTTTTCTCCTCAGCTGTCCAGTTTCCCCAAAGAAAGGGGTGCTACCTGGGCTCAGGCCAGAAAAAAATAAATCTGAAGTAGATTTAGTAGCTCAGAAATCGTTCAACCTCCTGAGTTAAAAAGGTCAAATCAAAGTTCTGCCACTCAAAGACCACAACCAATTTCTTATGGGGACATAACCACAAGCGAGATGCCAGCTTTTGTTCTGTAAGACTCACGCATTCAAACTGAAAAAAAAAAAGTGACATTTTTTAACTGTTTTAATGAGCATTTTGTTTATTCAGGGTGTTTAGTTGTACCTTTAAATCCAGATTTAAAACAACTTAATGAACAAGAGGTTCTGTCTGCAATAACTCAAACTGAATCTGCAGGTCCACAAGACCCTGAAGCTGTTGGATCCAAATAAATCTGTAGGAACAGATCGTTATTTTCTTGGCTGGCTGTAGATTTTATAGCATAACCCCTAACTTATATTTTGAATCTTACTCTTTTAAACAATGAGATCCCTGGAAATCTTCCAATGTTCTCCTTTTGTTGAACGTAGACCATCTTTCAGATGTTAAGAGGAGCTTTGGATAAGAACAGCATTAATTCAACTTGGGAAATCATCATCTCCAAATCTGATTATATCACATGATAATGGGGTTAGGTGAGAGGAAAAGAACACTGTGTGCCTCATTGTCAAATAAACCTCTTCCTTGCTGAGGTGAGCAATGCCCACTTTTTGGGCCTGAGCGCTAAAGCACCTTTACCCTGGATTATGTAGAATCCAATTGAATTTCCAATGGTTTTTGAGAACTGCAAATGATAGGCCATATGGGTTATCCATGCAAAAAAAAAAAAAAAAAAAGTGAGACCTTCATGCAGATTTGCAGCAGCACCACCTGGATTCTCTCCATTCATTGATTTTGGTCCTGTAAGGAGGTCATTATCTCGTTTGTTCTTACAGATCCCACTAATTCTTTATTGCCACTCAATCAATACTAAATGACTATTGCAAAACATCAAAAAGAATTATGGGTACCCTCAGCAGATTAAAAATAAATAAATAAATAAATAGTCCTCAAAGTAAGGTCAGAGGGTATGGTCACCAAATTTCAGGCCACCCCCACCAAAATCTGCTTACACTCTCAAGTCTACTAAAACCATATAAAGATACATCAATATGTCCTATTTCAGTTTCTATCAAAAATGTCTGGACATTCCGTAAAAAATTTTTTAAATTAATGCTGCATTTTGTACATGTACATGTAACTGCACTGTAAGTACATCGACGATGTAACTACTCATTAACAGAAGCTTTCGGTCTTCCTGAATGTTTTTGCATCTCTTCCTATTTCCGGATTACCTTTTGCTGATGCTGAACTTATCTGATTGTGATCTTACAAAGTTACTGTTAATCACCCAGTTTTTAGGAAGAAGGCCATTTAAGACAATGTTAATGTCCTGGTTCATTAGTAACATCAGTGCTGTAGCATTTCTTCAATGGCCTTTGATGAGTATAGCAATTACTTGCTCATTCTCCATGAATTGCCTGTAAACCATGTACATTTAGAAACAGATTTAAAGAATGGATAGATTTGCCTCCCTTTATTTATCCCGGTAAGTATTTGTCACCGTCTTTCCAATTTGCCCATAATTTTGTTCAGGTTTTTGGTTCAGCTGTCATCTGGCAAAATATACTTGCAGGCCATTTGACCCTCTGGAGTTGGTGATCTGCATTTTTGTGTAAAGTTGTGAAAACTGTGAAAATGTTAGGCTCACAAACATTTCTGGATCTACAGTACACCTTTCTGATACCCTTTAAGAGAAATTAGCAGATACCATAACATTTTGTGCAAGTGAGACTATTTGCTCCATATTTAGTAAAATGTATTCTTCTGCCACTTCTTAGTTCTTAGAAGAAAACCTGTGTCGATATGCATTATTATCATGAATGCACCTGGAGAGTACGTAAAGACGTTAGGTACTATTTATCATTGTGTTTTGCGTTTTATTATAGGCACATGTCACGTGTTTCTTTAGGTGTTTTATTGTTCTATTGTATTTGTTGTAAATTCTGCAACCCTCTTGGCCAGGTCTCTTTTGGAAAAGAGATTTTAATGACAATGAGACTTTTGCCTGGATAAAAAAACAGATAAATAAAATAAAAACATACTCAAAATCACTCAGAGACATTTTTAGATAAAACTGTTAAACTTGTTAAATCCCTGTTTGGTGGTGCATTACTATGTTTAGATCCCCCAAAAATCTTCAGTACAGTCAGAATCATCTTTGGTATTAACAGCATTGGAAGTTATTAAAGGTTGCTGAGAAGACGAGACTTTTGGGTTCAGATCTGATGATGCAGGTAAGGTATCCAGTGCAGACTCTGAGCTCTGTTTGCTCCAAGATAGCTTTGGCCAGACACATTAACCCATTTTGTGCAGAGCATGTCAAATGCAAAACTGTTACGAAAGCACTTGCCTGATAAAATTTCCAACTGTAGCAACACAACTTTATAGCAGCTTTTCCCCTCTTTGACAATAAATAAGCAGAAGCAGAAAACAGATTAGTACAGCCAGACAGCAGTCTGTATAAACAGATCTTCCCTTATATGAACGCATCTAATACTGCCACTTAAATTTAAGGTTGAAGTAGCAGAAGAGGACCATTGAAATAAACTGTGTATATCAGTAAATTATATTTAACTGTTTCTTTGAACTATTCCAGTGAATCGAAGCCTTTTCTACACAAAACATTGGACAGCCCTCTCAGCAAGCCATACTACTCCGAATCTCCACACTGCTGACAAACATTGCTTTTAATCGGCAAAGCCCTCATCTTAAATGGTTAAACGAGAACTTTTTCATCCATGCTGAAATTGTGCAGTGGAGGATACTGTAGACGTACACCCAGTAAGAACCTTGAAACATGGTACTGAGTGTTAAAAGAAAGGAAAAAAAGAACCTTAGGTGAATTAAGAGTCACGGGTCAAAATAAATCAAATAATATCCAAATGTTCCACTTTTCTGTTGTCAGTTTTCTTTATGTTAAATGTTTTCTGATAACTACTAGTGCAATTCATGCATTTTAGCTCACCTTTTTTACACTCATCAATTTTTTAAATCCACATTCATTATTTTGATCCTACACCACACCATTAATTTCTACAATGGTTTGTTGATGTATATCAAGCTTACAAGCTTGTAGTTTTTTCCATGGACATTTTATTAGGCACATCTTTTCAACTGCTCATTAATATAAATATATATTCAGCCAAACACATGGCAGCAACTCAATGCATTTAGACCATGTACTGTAGATATAGTAAAGATGACCTGCTGAAGCTCAAACCAAGCAAGAATGGGGAAGAAAGGTGATTTAGGTGACTTTGAACGTGGCATGGTTGTTGATAAACAATCTGGTCTGAGTATTTCAGGAAACAGGAAACGGGAAACAGGAAACACCCTAAACATGGTTATGTGGGATTTTCCCACATAACCATGTTTAGGGTTTACAGAGAATGGTCTGAAAAAGAAAAAAAATATCCAGTAAGTGACAGTTCTCTGGGTGAAAATGCCTTGATAATGCCAAAGGTCAGAGGAGAATGGCCAGTCTGCTTTGAGCTGATAGAAAGGCAGCAGCACAGTAACTCAAATTACCACTCATTACAACCAAGGTATGCAGAAGAATATCTTTGAATGCACAGCATGATAAAGAAGAGGAAAGTCACACTAGGTATTACTCCTGCCAGTTAAGAGCAGGGAACTGAGGCTATAGTTTGCACAGGTTCACCAAAACTGGACAACAGAAGAATGGAAAAATGTTGCTGGTTTACTGACTAGATTTTTGCTGTGGCATTCAGATAACAGTGTGAGAATTTGGCATAAACAACATGCAATAGCACACTATCAGTAATTAAGATTTTTTGTTATATAAGTATTTAGTTTCAAATACTTGTTCTCAAATGCTGCTATCTAACTATTTAGTATATATGTATTTACAGATTATGTGTTGTGAACTATTGTCTAAGTATATGTCTAGTGTCATACAATTTAGGGAATTAATGAATTTAAATTTAAAAAGTCATGAAAAACGGAAACAGAAGTTTGAAATCCCCCAGTGATGTATTTCATAGGCTTTGCTCTGTGTTAATTTTGTATTATTTTACTGAGTGGGTGTCCATTATGAGGCCAATGACTGGTGGATTGGCACCAATCATCCATGTGGCAATCCATTCATTTGTTACCATAGAAACGGTCTGGGTGAATAGGGGATAAGAGGGGGAGCATGGAGAGATTGCTGACACCTGCTCTCCTTCATTTCCTATCATTGCACACACATATACTGTAACATTCCTCACAAACATTTGTGCATTATATAAGTGCACACACACACGCAGACAGTCAGGAAGCACATTGAAAGTCTTGTCAATAAGACTGTACACTTCAAAGCAACGTGAAACAGCAGATTTTTTTATTGGATTCTGCAAGTCTTGTTCCTATTAATTCTTTGCAGTTTATCAAGCCCCCCAAAAATTCCCATATTCTCACAATTGCTCACAATTACTCACAATGCAATGTGATTTGGTCAGGTACTGATATTTTTAAACAAGATCAAAGATCTCATCAGAGATCGGGATAGCAAGTTGCATATAATTAATAGAGTGTTCAGTTCTTGTATTTTTATGCAAGATCTGGAATAATACCAAATTTTGCATTTCTCTACAATATTATACATTAGAATTAACATTTATCAAGGCTGAAAACTAATAACATGTTAAAAAACAAAATTACACCTTTTCATGCACTGAATGCCCCAATCCCTGCTTTTACGTTTACCTGCACTGTCACATAATGTTTACCCTGGAGGTAACGCGGGCCGTAAAAGAAAGCGTTACTACACTGGATGTATTTGGTCTCCTGAAACCCCAGTATTAATCTACATTCTCGGGAGACTGGGTTGATAACGAGCGCCTAAGTGATGGTATCACCTCTGCTCTCATCTTGCCTGTACAGACTGTGCGTTTATAGTGAGAGGAGTTACCAACATGAAAACCAGAGAACTGTCTGTGGGTGGAAGAACAAGCAATTGTTAAGTGGAGAGAAGATTGTAAATCAATCAGAGACATTGCACAAACATTGGCCGTAACCAGTAAAACCGTTTGGAATGTCCTGAAGAAGAAAGTCATCACTGGTGTAGTAAGTAACAGATGTCAAACAAGTAGACCAAGGAAAACAATAGCAGTTAATGACAGAAACATTGTACGTGCTGTAAAGAAAGACCCTAAAACAACTGTTAGTGACATCACAACATCACTACGAAAGATTTCATCAGGGGCAAGAAGTGAAAGGTTTTAGACTAGCCTAGTCAATCTCCAGACTTAAGCACTATAGAGCATTTTACGTGCTAAAGAGGAGACTGTAGGGAGTAATTGTCATGCTCCTGGGTCTGCGACCCCTTGTTTCTCAGTTCATGGTCTTTTGTAGTTGTGTTAACTTTATTGTTACTGTTTTGTTTTGTTTTATTGTTTCATGTGTTCCCCTTATGTATTCCTAGTTTGCGTTTGTCTATCAGTCTTCTCACTTCCTGTTTTATTTTGACATCCCCGTCTCTTGTGCTTTGTGTGTTGATTTATCTCCCTGAGTCTCATTAGTGTCATTCTGTTCACCTGTTTGGCCCAGCTGTTTCCACTCACCCCTCATTCCCTCTGTGTATTTATTGTCTCAGTTTTCCCCTTGTCAGATATAAGTCTTGTGTCTGTGTTTTCCCTGTGTGCTCCAGATCTCTAGTATTCCTTAGTTGTTTCTCCAGTATAGGTTTCCTTTTGTTTCATTTTTTGCCTCGGTTTTGACCTTTATGTCCTGCTGCCATAATAAAGGCTCATTTTTGGTTAATTTACAACTGCCTACTCCTGCATCCTGCTTTTGGGTCCTCTTCTCCTTCACATGCCACACGGCCTGCATCCACACACTGTGACAGTAACCCCCCCAAACCAAACAACAACTGAAAAAGGCTGCAGTGAAAGCCTGGAAAAGCATCACAAAAGAAGAATGCAAGTGTTTAGTGATGCCAATGGGTCACAGGCTTGATATTGAGTCTTATTCACTTTAAGTTTAATTTTATCTGTTTCAGTAGTTTTGCTCACAAGAAAAATGGGTGGGTTCAGACAAAAGGTGCTTTCTTCTGAACTGTGTATCAGATCTAGATGTAAATAAAAATGGAAATAAAAGCCGAGATGTTGATCTTTTGTCTCATTTTGATTTTGATTTTTTTTTTTTTTAATGTCAAACCCAAATGTTTTCAGTCTTCAGCTAAAATACAGAGATTGGACTCACTGTTACAATACCATTGGAGCGGATTGCAATTCCATTTTCCCTTCCTATTCGTTCTATTCTATGCCATCAGTTATATTCACAAATGCTTTGAGACTGTCACCGGTAGATGTTTCCACTGTAAAACACCAATACAGAAAACCTAACTTCCTTGAAGTGCTTGGCTGAGGAACTGGAAGGTGATGCTCATATGGGCAAGACAGTGAATACTGAAAGGGTTTGATTGGGAGGAATGACCTGCCAGATATGATTTGATTGTTTCTGGATATCTGTGCTTATCACAGTTTGTTTATAAAAATACCATGTTTGAGGCTGCAGGTTGGTGATTAATTTTGCAATTGTATCATTACATTTGTGGCCAAATATGTTTAAAACTCAAGTTTAAAAAAATCTAACAAGAATTAGGACACTGCATGTAAGCTTTAAATTTACAGTTTGTCAGTTGTTATTTTCTCTCATGTTCACTCATTCTTACATCTTTTCCCATCCCTGATAGTAAAAGTATCACATATTAATGTTTTTATTTTCTCCCTGTAAAATAAATACAACATGTGTAGATAACTGTAGCTTGAACACAGACTGTGTGCCAAACTGCGCAAAAACAGTTTGTGTGTTTGGTGTTATCTTGGGGACCTGGTTTATAACATACGTACAAATCACAGAAAAATATTTAAAATCAACATGACCTGACCATACATGTCAACCTTTTACCTTGCTTAATGAAGCAAAGCCTAAGAAAATTAGGTCCTCCCTGGAGGAGTAAGTGAGTGTACAAGGTGTGTGATCAGATCATTAAATAGCTAATTATGCTGAACTAACCTCAAGCAGGCATTTCAGCAGCAAACCCTAAGTCCATAGGCTAACAATGGAGGGAAAAGACCGTAGCAGAATATATACAAGCTCAGATAAATAGATGACATATTACACTGTCATTGTATATTTAACAAAAATTAGGGCAAAACACAGAAGCAGTGTGTGAAAAACTAAGTGCACCTTTACTTCTACTATTGGAATTAAGAGGTTAAGTAGTAGCCAGGAGCTTCAAATCAAATGAGTCAAATGTGACGTCCATCTGTACCACAGTTAAAACTTGGCCAAAACTGTCAGTGTTACCAAGAAACGCCAGCAAATCTACAACAGAATGGCTGAACAAAAGGAAAGAATTAATGTGTTGCAATGGCTCAGTCAAAGTACAAATCTCATGTGCTTCATAGTTCATCTGAGGTTGTTATTACCTTATTTCAAGACCTGCTAAGGACCAGGTAATTTTTATTATGTCCTGATGTGTACAATTTTAGAACTTAAAGAGGGTGCACTATTTAATCATACATACACAGTATATTGTTTGTTTTACCACTTTGGTGTTCACCTTCCAGATCTGTTCTCCATGTTCCTTCTGTGTTTTCCTGGTGATTATCAATCTTCTCATTTCTGTCATAATTGATTTGTTCTGATCCCTATCAAACATTATTATGTTAAATATACATGCAGTACATACAATAAGTACTTTATAGCATTTGTTTATTCATGTATATAAACATTATTTTCCCTGTTATAATGTCTTCAAATGAAATTTTACTGTGTTAATTATTAATATGCTTGAATGACTGTTAGGACTATCTCAATTGCACACAGTGCTGCTGGTCACAAAATCATGACAGCCTACAGTCTTTAAACTGCAAAATATTATAAAATATCTGATGGAGCAAACCAAATTTAAATTAACCCCCAAGAACCTCATCTGAAGTGCCATAACAGGGATTCTATAAAACCTAATGAGGCTTTAACAGGAGCCCACAGGAGCTGGAAGAGAAAAGCAGCTACAAAGACTGATTGTAACCTCACCCTCTGGCCCTCTGTTTCAGTCCTCTTCTCCATATCAGAACTCCTGCACAGTGACTTCTAGGCTTGCCTCGCTACTTGCAAAAGATTTTGCCTTCAATCCAAACATCAGCTTGACCTGTCCCCCTCACTGTAGTAGCCTCTATTTCTCTATGATGTCAGGTTTTTTTTAGTCAGTCTGGATGTTTCTGGCTGCAGCGTTATACAGTATGAGACTTTACGTCACAGAGCCAAGCAGCAGTTACAAGAGCCACATCAGCCAACATTCTCAAACCCACTTACTGTCCTAACAAAAGTGTTCCTGACCATTGTCTGTCTGCAGCATTATTTTTCAAAGTAACATCTGCAGTACCAGTCAAAAGTTTTGACACACTCAGTGTGTCCATCCAGTGTTAACAAAGTGTTGCAACAATGAAAGAATGCACAATAATAGGTGAAGCCATTTAATGATATAATAGCACAGAACAAGACAAAGTAAGCATTTCTATTAAATTTGAATGTTTCTGTTCTACACAATGAAGAACTGACACATATCTGGTGTAAAGGAATTTAATAGCAAACTAACCTATGGTTGAAAAAATATAAACCAACCCAGTAATTAAATTTCCAAAATAAACCACCAATAAATCAAGGACTCTGACCTGTGTGGCCCTTAGTCATATGCTCACTCCCTAATGTTAATACAGTTTTATCCCCACTTTGCATCTTTAGCGACCCTTGCATGAGATCTTTGCCCTCAGAACCGTCCAGACGGATGTGACCAATTAAGCAAACAGCAGACTGCTCTGTTACCTAGCAACACCTCAGTGCATATTTCATTTATGACAGCAGGTTTCACATTTCAATTGTTGTATGAATTTAACTTATATAGCCTCTGTTTCTTCTCAAGATTTTTTAGCTGTCAGGCCATAAACCATTCAAGTTTTGACCTCTATTGACTGGTGACATTCGATGAGGATTTCAGTAAGTGACATGAAAGTTTGTGTAATCACCTTGTGGTATGTGCCCAGCCCATCAAATCTACATACGTCACTGAATTAATGAGTTAACAGTTTCTTCATCCTACACAAGAGAGAAGGTAGCAAAGACTGGAGGGGATACCACAAGCATTTTTTTATACTGGCATGTGCTGAGGGTTCAGGTGGCAGCTGATACAGATTCTCTGAAAGCCATTAAGTGTACATATCAGTCCACACATTCAGTTATATTCTGCCTTCCTGAATTACTTTGACTGGGTGAAACAACTCATAAAGAATGGAGCTGAAACCAGCAAGCGTACTTCTTTCTATGGAATGACAACGTGAACTGATTTCACAAAGATGTATACAATAAAATTTCAACAGATTTTTTTCTTAAGCATCTTTACTGCAAATACATACAATACAAACTATTTGAGTTGAACATCCCATATATAACTCAAAAAACTGACTCCTTTCTGAGTCCAATGAGCGTGTACCTCTGACAATTCATATTTCTGTAGCTTGAGTGATGTTTAAAGTTACTAATAATATAATAGTAATATGATGGATCTATCTTTATTAATTGGCTACATGCCACAGGCTTTTAAGGTGGCAGTAATTAAACCATTACTTAAAAAGCCATCATTTGACCCAGCTGTCTTAGTTAATTATAGGCCAATCTCCAACCTTCCTTTTATCTAAAAATATTCTTGAAAGAGTAGTTGTAAAACAGCTAACTGATCATCTGCAAAGGAACTGTTTATTTGAAGAGTTTCAGTCAGGTTTCAGAATTCGTCACAGTACAGAAACAGCATTAGTGAAGGTTACAAATGATCTTCTTATGGCCTTTAACAGGGGACTCATCTCTCTTGTCCTGCTAGACCTCTGCAGCATTCGATACTGTTGACCATAATATTTTATTACAGAGATTAGAGCATGCCATAGGTACATAGGTATTGGACTGCAGTGGCTTGAATAATGTTAATCTAATAGACTTCAATTTGTTCATGTAAATGGGGAATCTTCTTCACACACTAATTAATTATGGAGATCCACAGGGTTCTGTGCTAGGACCGATTCTATTTACACTTTACATGCTTACCTTAAGCCAGGGGATATCAACTACATTTGTCCTAGGGCCGGAATTTTTCTCGGCAGACACTGTGAGGGCCAGATGCACTCTTAAATAAAATTAAATAAATATTGTATCCTATATAATATATTATCATTTGATATATCAATTTTCCTTTCAAATTTATACTATTTTTAATGATGTGATCTTGCAGTTACATGTTCTTCTCTGTTATGTTCACAGTTGTCATGGAAACACCGCAATTGTGCGCACTTGTTCTCATGCACAATCTACTTTTCAGAAGGCATTGTTGTTATTGTTGTTTTTTTTTAATGAATATAAGAACATATGAAGAGTTCAGATGCAAAACCCTCTAAATCTGCCTGGACACTTTTCTTTTAAAAAAGCTTTTTTTGTTTTTCAGTTCAATTCATTTCAATTTTATTTATATAGCGCCAGATCACAACAAACAGTCACCTCAAGGCGCATTATATTGTAAGATTAAGACCCTACAATAATTACATAGAAAACCCAACAATCAAAATGACCCCCTATGAGCAAGAACTTGGAGACAGTGGGAAGGAAAAACTCCCTTTTAACAGGAAGAAACCTCCAGCAGAACCAGGCTCAGGGAGGGGCAGTCATCTGCCGTGACGTGTTGGGGCTGAGGGGAGAGACAGGACAAAAGACATGCTGTGGAAGAGAGCCAGAGATTTATAACAACAAATGATTAAATGCAGAGTGAAGTATAACCAGAGTAAAAAGAGGTGAATAAGAAGAAACAGTGCATCATGGGAACCCCCCAGCAGCCTAGGCCTATTGCAGCATAACTAGGGCATGGTTCAGGGTCACCTGATCCAGCCCTAACTATAAGCTTTATCATAAAGGAAACTTTTAAGCCGGATCTTAAAAATAGACATAATGTCTGTCTCCCAAATCCAAATTGGGAACTGGTTCCACAGAAGAGGGCCTAAAGGCGGAAGGCTCTGCCTCCCATTCTACTCTTAAATATCCTAGGAATCTGGATGGATTTTAATCTGGACCTTATGGTAAAATTCAGTAAATTTATTTTCAGGCAATGGTGAGGTTCCTTTTTTTCAGAAATGTAAATATAGTAATTTACCTACTTTTTAACAAATTATACTATAATAAAATATTTTGTTTTGTGGCAAAACCAGTTAAATCTTCGGTCCGTCCTCTGCCCACTGTGAATGAAGGCAATAGGCCCAAATATTAGACTATGATAAAAAGATTTCTACATAGATTCACACAGAACAACCACAATGGCACAAAATGGCAGCACATTTATTTTAACAATAACAGAATAGTAGATACTAGACCGTGGGGTTTGTGACAACCCAGGGACGCATATGGGGGACTGTGACCAGCCCCCACCCGCATGCGGGTACATGCTGAGCCGTCGAGCCACCTACCCGTTCAGTCCTCCTGCAAGCAGACCGTGTGAGAGACCCAAAGCAAAGGAGAGGTGAGCCCCGCACAGGCTGGGGAGTATGCTCGGCAGTCAGTGACAGTCCGTCCACAGGTTTACCAATGGAAATCTCATTACAAATTTCACTTCCTTTAGTTATCCAAGTTTGATCACCGAACATTTTTTCTACACAAAACAAGGCTAGATTCACCTTCAGCTGTGTTTACAATCTTATCACCACCAACAAAATCCGGCTCCTCAGTGCAGCGCAGTGCTGAAGCGACTTGAAGTCACATGGTCTGATCTTGCATTCGGATTTATTCCGTGATAACAAGATAAACAACGCGTTAGCACGAGAAAACCATCAGAAAAAAAGTTTATAGGTACCATGGCCGTTCTCGGCTTCCGTACTGACCAACTGCAGCAACCCCAGATCATAGCACTGCCCCCACAGGCTTGTACACTTTGCACTAGGCATGATGGGTGCATCACTTCACTTGCCTCTCTTCTTACCCTGATGCACCCATCACTCTGGAACAGGGTAAATCTGGACTCATCAGACCACATGACCTTCTTCCATTGCTCCAGAGTCCAATCTT
>JAVDPK010002993.1:594658-620305 GCA_034780415.1 Cichlasoma orientale
CACACACACACACACACACACACACACACACACATATATATATATATATATATATATATATATATATATATATATATGAGTATTGCACAGTTTAGGAATAATAGACCTGCACCGTAGGAGTGATAATATGAGTATTAAATATGAACACGAGTGTATTGCACAGCAGGTGGGAAGGAAGGCAGGCCATAGAGTTGAGGGGTTCGACTGGAATCAGTGTGTGTGAGTTCAGAGTGGTTATGGCATTAGCAAAGAAACTGTTGTTTTTGTATTTGTTTGTTCTGGTGTTGATGCACCTGCATTAACTGCCAGAGGGCAGCAGCTCAAACAGTTCAAAGCCAGGGTGTGAGTTGTCCTTGATGATGTTTTTGGCTCTGCTGAGGCAGCGGCAGGTGTAGATGTCCATTAGGGAGGGGAGAGGGCAGCCAAAAATCCTTTGTACTGTCTTGACTACCCTCTGAAGCCTCCCCCCGTCTGCCTCAGTGCAGCTGCTGTACCATGCTGTGATACAGTATGTCAGCAGGATCTCAGTGGACAAGTTGTAGAAAGTCAGCAGCAGGTTAGAGTCCAGGAACCCTCAGGAAGTGTAGTTGCTGTTGAGCCTTCTTGATGATAGTTGGGATGTTAACTGTCCATGAAAGATTAACAAAAATAAGGACAGCAAGAAACCTGAAGGTGTAGACCCTCTTCACACGCTCGCCATTGATGTAGAGGGGAGCTGGGTCAGTTCTGTGCTTCCTGAAGTCCTGGATGATTTTCATGGTGTTCAGTGTCAGTTGGTCTCTGAACACCTCCTGTCAGCTTCAGGACCTCCTCTCTGGAGGCTGCCTCGCCTCCCTTTGAGATGAGTCAGACTACTGTGGTGTTGTCAGCAAATTTGATGATGAGGTTGTTTCTGTGGGCCGGACTGTAGTTGTTAGTTGTGAGTGTTGAGGCAGTACAGGAGAGGGCTCTGCACACAGCCCTGTGGGGAGCCAGTGTGCAGGTGTGCAGGTGGATGAGAGGTGGGGGCCAAGTCTCACAGTCTGGGGCCGGTTGGTTAAAAAGCCTTTTATCCAGGCATATGTGAGAAGCCCAGGGTGTACAGTTTGGTGGTGAGAATGTCCAGGATGATTGTATTAAAAATAGAGCTATATTCCACAAAGAGCACCTGGGTGCAGAGAGAGAGCCATCCTCTGTGGATCTGTTGGCACGAACTGCTGGGGGTCAAAAGTGGGGGGATAGTCCTTGAGGTGCTTTACAACCACTCTCATGAAGCACTTCATGATTACTAGTGTAAGGGCCACAGCGCAGTAATCATTTAGGCTGATGATGGGTGGGGTTCACTGCCCGGAGCACCCAGTAACAAGTTTAATATAAATGAAATGGGTGATACAGAAAAAAACATTCCACATCCTGTTCAATCGTTACAAAAGGCTTTCAATGTTTATTTCTGCTGTAAATTTGGGCATTTCAGCACAGGAGTCTAAGTTGTTACTTTTGGAGCCAGGTTTAAGTGGCTTTTTGAGAAACTGTACTTTTTGGTATTCCACCACACACGGGTGCAAACGAGCATACTTCTGACAACACGAAGCCACAGGCTCCAAATACTTTCTACCAGTAATCACAGTGAAACACTGTTTTTCACACTAATATAATGGCTTTCTATCTTTCCTTGTGTTTTGCTAGTCTTTTTACTATGTTTTTTAATTGCTGTTTAGATTTATAGCTCCGTATTATTTCTGCAGGGAAGGAAGTGTTGTGGCTCACTTCTGGATAGTGCTGTCCATACCCAGCAGCCATGCTGGCAGAGTCACGCTGGAGAAGGTCACCAGTAGCCTGGAGGAGGGCCTGAAGGGGTACAACAGGTCGAAGGTGGAAGAGACGTCCAGCTTTGATGGATACCTGTTACACCTTCCTACGCTATTTGTCAGTGGTGAGACAGAGAGGCAAAAAAAAAAAAAAGATGAAAAAGATTTGAATTCAATTTATATTTAATTTATCTTCTGTTTCCTTTTGTTCTGCCCCCTACAGAGACTGACTCCAAAGTTCTAAACCTTTTGAAAGCCTCATTTGGTATCAGATTTATTTTCAATTTGTTTGTTTATAAATTCTTGTTTTGTATTAATCCATTAATGTAACTGAACCTTAATTAGCATGCAGCACAGTACACTGTGCTGGAGCCTATCCCAACTACCACAGGCAGAGTACACTCTAGACAGGTCGCAGGGCTAACACAGAGAAACAATCATTCACACCTTTAGCCAATTTAGAATCACCAGTTAACCTAACCCCACTAACTGCATGTCTTTGGACTGTGTGTAGAGCCCATGCAGACACAGGGAGAACAGGCAAACTTCACACAGAAAGGCCCCAGCCATGATGATGGATTTGAACCCAGACCTTCTTGCTATAAGGCAACAGTGCTAACCACCATGGCACAATGTTACCATTTAATTGTTTATTTATTAATTAATTACTTTGGTGTAGTATGAATGGCCATGGGGAAGGTCTTTGTCTTCAGGAAGAGCAGTAAAACTTATGAAAATACAATTAAGTCCAACATTTTTGCCTTCATTCATGTTTTCCAAAGTTGTCCAGTCGGATTGGAGTCTGTGCTGGGCTGATTTCGGCCCCTGGTCTGGAACAACTTATTCAATATTTGCTTTGTAAAAGCAATGCAAAAGATTTTGTAGGAAGTATGCTACAGCAGTTGGCTATGAATGCTAATGTTAGCAGCTTTTATTGAAGCAGGCTAAATTTTTGGGCCTTGTTTAACATAGATACCGAACTTATATAAACTCTCATGCTGTAGTTTCACATGGCCCACTGTTCTAGTTTAATTTAATGACCAATCATTAATAAATTTTAAAATTATTTTAAAGTAATTCCTTTGAACATAACATAATAACAAAACACGTTACACATTTTAGCATAATGTCGTCAGTCCCTACCAGCTGAAGTTAAACTATAGAAACATAAGCCATTAAAGTTTAACGTTTACAAATCATCTGCAAACTCAGTTCTGACTTTCATTCTTGGCTTCTTTGCCCCAAGACTGCTACCGCTATCAGAAGGTGGTGTCCAGCAGCCCTGTGGTGCTCCGTGGCCCCAACACACAGCATTCCTCCTGTCTGTGGCACCTCCAGACCACCCCGGGGTCCCAGCTTGAGCTCCGCATGGAGTGGCTGCTTCCAGAGTGCAGTGACAGGCTGCTGGTGTACAACTCCCTCACCCCGTCTGATAACCATCTCATCACATCGTGAGTCTCTCCTACCAAGACAAGACATACTGTGTTCCAAACTAGTTGGAGAAACCTATTAGAGTTCATTTGTGGTTGCAATCCCATTTTATCATCGCATAGTCCAATACTGGCAATGATGTCTAACCAGAAACTTACCTTGGCCTTCAGTTCTTCCAGAGGTTTCTTCCTGTTAAAAGGGAGTTTTTCCTTCCCACTGTCACCAAGTGCTTGCTCATAGGGGGTTATTTTGATTTTTGGGTTTTCTCTGTAATTATTGTAGGGTCTTTACCATACAATATAAAACAGCTTAAAGCAACTGTTTGTTATGATTGGGTGCTATATAAATAAAATTGAATTGAATTGAATTTAACTGAATGCCAATGGCCTTGTCAATGGAGCATGGTGGCTTCCACAGACTGATGCCTGGTCCTATGTATTTTTATTGGATTAATTCTAAGTTTACAAGAATCGATCAGTTTGTTGGAAGACATAATTACACACTGTATATTTATGAGTACAATAGTCCTTTTTTCTTTTACATAACCTAAAAAAAATTACTGACTATACCTTTAAGTATGCCTTACAATTGAATATGGCCTCTATAATTCCTGTTGTAAATATAAACAAATACTAACACATTAGCATCACTGTCATTTATGGCCTCTGTGCATCTATCCTCCCAGTGTGTATGGCTGCAGCAGACATGAGCGTGTGGTCCGTGTCCTCTCATCAGGAGAGTGGATCACAGTGGTTTGGAAACAGGGTCTGTACAATTACAAAGAATCCTTTTCTTTGTCTGCACAGGCTTGGAAACCCCAGGGTAAGACTGCCTTAATGTCTCACACTTCTTACTGGTTAAGAAATGTATCATACAACATTTTTTTTTTTTTTTTACAATACAATACAATAATTTTTATGCTGCTAGACTAAAACTAAATAAAAATGTATATGGAATTTGTTGAGATTAGTATGCAGCCATGTTAACAGCTTGCTAGGGCTGCAGTTTGTATTACAATGGTGTTTTGAGTCAGTGGTGACACATACTCACAATGACAATACTAACATGCTGCTAGTGTCAGTTTAATAAACCAAAGTGAAAACAAAGTCAGAGAGAGATGAGATAAGAGAAATGCAAATGTCAGCTGTTTAGTGGCACTAGAAATTTTCATCACCCGAGTGATTATATTACAGCAGTGGTTCCCAAAGTCAAGAGTGCCGCCGCCCCCTTAAAGTTTATTCAGCCAAAGTAAGCAGGATTTATCTGTATCTATTTTTTTGGTAGTCTAAGTGTTACAAAATCAGACTCAACCAAGTCCTGTTCCAATATACGGGGTAAAAGTCCATCTTTTCTGGATGCTGCTGTATTTCTTATTTTCCCTTCTTTTATGATCATATTGTGGATTGAACAAACTTTCTTGGTTTCTTTATCATTCTCAGATTGTAATTCAACTATACAGCTGAAGGCAGTATCAGGGGTCCAAGGGACACTTAAGACACCTTTCTTTCCAAGCTACTACCCTCCGAACACCAACTGTACCTGGAGCTTTAACGTAAGCTTCTCCAGCTATACGTCTTTTATTGAGCTGCATATTGAGTGATTTTTTTTTTTTTATTCAGCGAACTATTCACTTCAAACGTTGACTCACTAAAGGCAACTCATATCATAATGTTACAAATAATTTATGGGGGGTGTATGTGGTAGCTTGCCCTGTAATGGGCTTTTGTCCAGTTTCAGGTGGGACCTTGTAGGAAGCTGTTAAGAAAATGGATTGATGGATGGATTTTCTGCCCTGTGTGTGATTTCAGATGCCCAGCTCAGGGGTGGGCTTGTGTCTGACATTTGAGGGCTATGAGCTGAGCAGAGCCAGCTACAACCAGGCCTGTACCCAGGGACAGTGGATCATCCAGAATCGCAGGTACGATGCGCCAAGCAGTGCCGGTGCCTACTCTAGAACTGGTTCTACATGTTTACACATTAAAAAGAAAGACAAGAACAGACTCCAAACCAGCACCAGGGCTAGAAAGAAGAAGAAGCATTTAGTGCCAGCGTCCTCAGATATTTTAGGCTGAGCTCTTCTTCTTCCTTAGCCTCCTTACTTCCAGACACTGCAGATGTTGTCAACAAGAACAAAAGCCCTCGTATTACACAGTGTGCACTTTGTTAGAAAGCAGACTGTGTGTAGTTTAATGCTTGACAGGGAGGAGCAATGCAAGCGTTTAATACAGGTTATAATATAATAAGTATAAAGCAGAAATGGACCACATTACACAGTAAAATGTATTTAGACCCTGATATGATTTTGTTCTCTACTGAACAACAGGGGGCAGCATTGTACCACATGAGCCTTCTGCTTGTTTGATGACCAAATCACCTTTAGTCATTTTAGTTTCAGTACAAGCATTTTATATTTTTGATGTTTTTTAAACTCTTAAATCCATCAAGCAGAGAGGCGAGGCCTTAATTTCCCCTCAATTCCAGCCTCTCTCTGGTTGTCTCAGGCTGTGCGGTACCAGGAGTCTGCAGCCTTACAGCGAACGCCTCTCCCTGCACTCTAAGACAATCACTGTTGTCATGACATCTGAGGTGTCACTCACAGGGCCGGGCCTTCAGCTCCAATACAGCATCTTCAACCTCTCAGATCGTGAGTTTTGGATGCTGGAAGTGACACTCATGAAATGCTGATGAATTTATTGGGATGTATTTTTCCTTCCATCTCTGAACATCATTTTGAGCTCTGTGTATATTTGTGCGTGTTTTATAGCTTGCCCAGGCCAGTTCCTTTGCACTGTGAATGGCCTCTGTGTGCCCGTCTGTGATGGAATCAAGGACTGTCCCAATGGACTTGATGAGAGGAACTGCGGTAAGTATAGAAGTCTAATTCTGCCTTCGCATGGAGAAAGTAAAATAAGAGTTCAAATACTGAATGCGACACATACTGAATGTGCCCAGTGAATTTAAATAATGTTGAATTTTCTGTCTGTCAGCCACTACCCTATGAGGCCACTTGTGACACTGGAGATCCGAAGCTGTCAGATTTAGTGAGAGTAGAATTGCACCAGAAAAACAACAAATGTGAACCTTATCAGAGTGCTGCTAATGAAAGATGGCTGGCTTAAAATCCAAGGGTGATGCTGATCTGATCTGATGGGCCTGCTCTTTAACAATCCCATGAAAGCACTTATATGGCAGAAAGCATCTCTAATTTTAAAACCTGTGAGGGTTGGCAGCTTGTCAAGCTACAGTGTTATCAGTGGTTTGACTAAGGTCAAGTGTTCATTATTTGTACAGTGCTGTGAAAAAGTACATTTCCTGATTTCTTTTTTTTTTCCATATATGTCACACTTACACGTTTCAGATCATCCAACAAATTTTAATATTAGATGAAGATAACCTGAGTAAATATAAGATGCGGGTTTTAAATGATTTTATTTATTAAGGGAAAACAACAGTGAAATGATCAATTAACTGTGATTAACCACAGTTTTTGAAACGCGGAGATCAATTTCACGAGCCTCACTCCGGCCTGATTACTGCCAGAGCTGCTGAATCAAGAAATCACTTAAATAGAACCTCTCTGACAAAGCGAAGCAGGCTAAAGGATCTCAGAAAGCAACACATCGTGCCACGATCTAAAGGAACACCTGAGAAACAACGTCAATGACATCTATCAGTCTGGAGAGGGGTACAAAGTCATTTCTAAAGTTTTGGGACTCCAGTGAACCACAGTGAGAGACATTATCCACACATGGAGAAAACTTGGACCAGTGGGGAACCTTCCCAGGAGTGGCCAGTGGAGCAAAATTACTCCAAGGGCGGATCAACGACTCATCCAGGCAGTCACAAAAGAACCCAGAACAGCATCTAAAGAACTGCAGGCCTCACTTGCCTCAAAGTCAGAGTTCGTGATTCCTGGATGACTTATTGTACAGTAATTGATGGAACCATGAATTCTGCTCTCTACCAGAAAATCCTGAAGGAGAATCTCTGACCATCAGTTTGTGTCCTGAAGCTCAAGACACATGGGTTATGCAACAGGACCTCTGGATGGCTCAAAAAAGCAAAATGAAGGTTGGAGTTGTTTTGTAGTGGCCTAATCATGACCTTAAACAGTGTGTTCATGCTCAAAAACCCTCTAATGTGGCTGAATTAAAACAATTGTGAAAGACTCATTGCCAATTCTTCCTACCACGGGTGCCACAGCTAGTTATTACATTTAGGGCGCAATTATTTTTTCACACAGGGCCAGGCAGGTTTGGATAGTTTTTTCCCCTTAATAAATGAAATCATCATTTAAAAACTGCTTTTGTATTTACTCAGGTTATCTTTGAATAATATTAAAATGTGTTTGATGATCGGAAACATGTAAGTGTGACAAATACACAATGTCACTTTTACTAGTGCCACTGAACTTAATATTTAAATGTGTTGGCCAGTGTGTGTGGGACAATACAAGTGTCCAGAGGACAGTCAGTGTGTGGACTACTACAAAGTGTGTGACCAACACCCAGACTGCCCTGAAGCCACAGACGAGATGAACTGTACGGAAGGTAACAGTTTACACGTGTCCTTGTTTTCACACATAAAAATACTTACATGGTGTTTATTGGAAAAGTCATTAAAATGACTTTAATTCGATTATATGCAGCTTGATGCCTCCAAAACCACATTTCCTGAGTACTCAAATTTGCAACTTTTTAAAATGGTTCTTACACAATCACATCACAAGTGTGCTTTACAGGTGTAATCAATGCAATCTAATCACGCAAACCATTTTCTGACCTCCATTTCTGAGGCGACTGCCTTTTTTATTAAATAGTAACAATTAGAGGGGTGTGAAGGTGGGGGGGGGGGTGGGGGACGACATGCAGCAAAGCGCCTGCAGCAGAATCAAACCCCAGCTGCTGCCATACAGACTCAGCCTTGATAACACTGATGTATCCTGATATGTTCCCCACAAAAAACACAACAGGAATATTTGTCGTCAATCCAAAGACATAGAGGTCCAGTTAGTATAGGAAATTTCTACACAGGCTGAATTCAAAGACACCCTGAAAATCAAAGTGAAAAAATGATGCAGCAGGCTGGTCCATTTTGCCAAAATGTCATTGCAGCAACTCTAAATGGTACTCAGTAGTTTCTATGACCCCCATGTGCTTGTATGCCTGCCTGACAATGTTCGGGCATGCTCCTAATGAGATGCCAGATGGTGTCCTTGGGATCTCCTCCCAGATCTGGACCAGGGCATCACTGAACTCCTGGACAGTCTGAGGCGCAACCTGGCAGCATCGGATGGACTGAAACATAATGTCCCAGAGGTGTTTGGATTTAGGTCAGGTGAGTGTGGGGCCAGTCAATGGTCGGGCAATGTCATGCACCAGGAGGAACCCAGGACCCTCTGCACCAGTGTAGGGTCTGACAGTGGGTCCAAGGATTTCATCCTGATACCTAATGATAGTCTGGGTGCTGTTGCCTAGCCTGTAGAGGTCTGTGCGTCCCACCATGGATATGCCTCCCCAGACCATCACTGACCCACCACCAAACCAGACATGTTGGACGATATCACAGGCAGCATAACGTCCTCCTCGGCTTCTCCAGACCGTTTCACATCTGTTACGTGTGCTCAGGGTGAACCTGCTTTCATCTGTGAAAAGCACAGGGAGACAAACCTTCTGGCAACGGCACATATTGATGCGCCATCCTGGAGGAGTTCGACTCTCTGTGCAACATCTGTAGGGTCCAGGTATCGCCTGATGCTACCAGTAGTCACACTGACCCCAGCCAAAAGCAAACTATTGAAAAAACAGTCAGAAAAGACGAGGAGGGAAGAATGTCAGCGGCCTCCACCTGTAAAACCATTCCTGTTTGGGGGGTTGTCTCATTGTTGCCCCTCTAGTGCACCTGTTGTTAATTTCATTAAGCAGCTGAAACTGATTAACAACCCCCTCTGCTACTTACTGACCAGATCAATGTCCCAGAAGTTTAACTGACCTGATGTTATACTCGGATCGGATTAAAAAGTGTTCCTTTAATTTTTTTGAGCAGGGTATTTTTATGTGTGTCCATGTCCAGGTGTGCAGTGTACAGATATGACCTACGTGTGTGCCGATGGAACATGTTTGAAGAAATCAAACCCCGAGTGTGACTTTGTGGCTGACTGCCCTGACGCCTCAGATGAGAAACAGTGCGGTGAGAAGACTCAGTTTGTGCTTGCAAGCCGTGTTTCACTTTCTAACTTTACTGTAATCATTTCAACTTTATCAAATTAGAATTTCCTCTGTTTTTGTTTTAGTAACACTCGAGCATTTTATTTACAGTGTTTAGCACACACTGCCTACATCAGTGGGCTTTAACATTCCTGTGTGTATATTCAGAGTGCGGCCTGAGGCAGTTCTCCACCCGCATCGTTGGGGGTACCGACGCCTCAGAAGGAGAGTGGCCATGGCAGGCCAGCCTGCAGGTGCAGGGTACCCACATCTGCGGTGGTGCTTTAATCGCCAGCCAGTGGGTGGTGTCTGCTGCCCACTGTTTCTATGACGACCGGTAAGGGCAGGAAACAAGAAGGCAGGAAGTGCTGTGACGGCTGAGGTGTTAGAAAGTGCTGTCAAAAGGAAAACAACAGAAGACTGTTGTGCAAAGATTAAAATATTATCACCCTCTGCAGTGACTTTGATGAAACATTTCAGTACTTTTTTCTATAAATGTGTTTATTTTTGCTGCTGCTGCTCCATTCTGTCCTCATGTTGTATCTCTGCTGACCAGGGTTAAGCCTGTCTGTCTCAGAGCCAGTTTATTTATGTATTTATATACGCTTCTGTGTTTCAACCCAGCATTAGCTGGCTGGACCACAGCCAAAGCTATGGCTGCAACATCCTCTCATGGATTAACAATTCTTCTTTGCTTAATTTTTTTTTGCACAATTATTAAAAGCTTATGCGGCCTTCAGAGTCACTGGATGAGGAAGATAAAGAATATATATCCATCCATCCATTTATATATATATAAAAAATCAAATATTTATTGGCATGAGTCAATAATGGTAACTGTGTGGATGTTTTATTTTAAATATAACAGGGAAAAAAAGCCGTCTTATTGACCCTATAACACATTTGACCTCTCTGTCGTCTGTTCCTGCTGCAGTCTCTACTCCCCCTCAGTGTGGACAGTCTACCTTGGTAAACTTCTGCTTAACCGTAGCAGCCCGACAGAGGAGGTAGCGCGGGTTCAACGCATCGATCTTCACCTCTACTATGACGATGAGTCCCACGACTATGACCTGGCCCTGCTGAAGCTGGACCGGCCCGCTTCTGCGCTGCTGGCTGGGCATGCTCGACCTGCGTGCTTGCCCCCACCAACACACCAGCTGGAGCCAGGCCTGCTCTGCTGGGTCACTGGCTGGGGGGCGCTCCAGGAGGGAGGTGAGCAAGGAAAGAGGGAAGGGAAGGACCTACCACTTAAAACCTTAATAGTGTCTATAGGAGTTTTGACTCTCCCACTCTGTCGGCAAGGTGAAGTTAAAGCACGTGCCTTCTAAAAGATGGTGCCATGCCTGGCACACTAAAGACAGAAGAAGAAGAAACTCTGTTGGAGTCGCTTAGCACTCCTGTCAAATCGTCGTCCATCCTGGGTATAGGGACAAAAGATTACACTGCACAAGGTGATCATATTTGGCTAGGAGGGTGGAGCCCTGAGTTGTCAACTAATGCTAGCACGCATGGTTTGCAAGGTGCAACATGGGTGTCTTGCACATGATTATTATCTGTGGTATCTGTATCTAGCGCGTGGTATCTATCTAGCATGCAAATAAAATAATTGAATTATGCATATGGTTTGCCCACAAAGAGAAGGATCTTGGTTCGACTCTCCTGGTGGGCTGGGGCCTTTCTGTGTGGAGTTTGCGTGTTCTCCCTCCCTGTGCCTGCATGGGCTTCTTCTGGGTACTCCAGCTTCCTCCCACTGTCCAAAGACACGCAGTTTGGGTTAAATGATGATTTTTAATTGGTTTTAGTTGTGGATTTAAGAGTGTTGTGGATGTCTCTGTGTTTTGGCCCTGTGATGGACTGGGGGATCTATCCAGGTGTACGTGCACCCTGGACTACTTTTTGTGAGGTAATGGCATTAAAATGTTCCAAAAGTCACAGACACAGGTCCATAGAGACCAAAGCTATTTTTTTCTACTGTATCTTTATTTCTGCTATAAAGTTGGGCATTTTACCACAGGAGTCTATGGGAACTGATTTGCTTTCAGAGCCAGCAAAACATATTCATTAAGGGAATGTCTAATCAGTTTTATCTATGATCAAACTTCTTGCTTTATCATCCGACACGTTTAATGGGTCACTGTTCCCAGGTTGGGACCCACTGCCCTGCCTGCACAGCTGCCTCTCAAAGCAGTCATTTTTCATCCTCCATGATCATAAATCACATTTAACTACAGGTTTTCTAATACATAGACGCAGAATCAAGCCTTAAAAGAGCTGTTTCATAAACACTAACAGTTTTAAAGTGCAGTTTTATTTACTGCTTTTGATTTAAAGGTTAATTTAAAAAGAAGAGCATCCACACACTTTTTTTTTTGCTGTTCTTAACTTGTGCGTTAGTCAGTATAACGCAACGTTTTCACCGGAAATGATTCTGCGGTTTTTAAAAACTCCCTTTTGTCAGTGTGTGCAAGCTGTAGGGAGTTTTTGTGAGGATGATGATGTGGAGGCAAGTGGGCGTGCTATTTTGATACCTGAGCAAGCGCGAATGAAAAAAAACATTTAAATTAAAGAGGCACGAGATGATGGAGTGGTGTGGGTGGAAGTGGTTTCTGCTGAACTTAGTAAAGGGGGTGAAGGCTGAGAGAGAGAAGGTGTTGGAAAACATTTTGTGGCACGAAAAGCTTCATGAGAATCAACATGGCTTTTGAGAGAAAAATCAAAGGTAGATACATTGAATACATTAAAATGTGTTTGTATGATCAGACTTACAAAAAAGTCGTCTATAAGGAATGCAAGACTTTTTTGTTCATTACAATTTAAACAGGCCTCTATAACAATCCACTAAATGACATTTTGACCAGCAAACATGGGGGCCATGTGGGGCCACAGTGGGCAGGCCCACATGGTTGTGGGCCCCAGTACTGGTGTTAAATGTAGGGCATCAATGTAGGCCATCTGGGTCCTGAACTGTGCAGCCCAAATGGGGCACCCCATAGTGTGGTCTGACTGTGGTCTGCCTACACTAAGCAGAGAGGGGCCCACAGTGTACCCACAGTATTCCCACAGCCTAGTTGTAGAGCCCACATGTGCCCCACATTTCACGCCAGTACTGGGGCCTACCTGGGCCCCACATGTGCCCCATGGTACATTTACTGCCACCACCTGGTATGGAGTGTGGAACAGAATGTTGCTCAAAGAAGAAGAAGAAAATTTTAAAAAAGCTACTTCCACAGCTGCTCCATTATTCGCAAGGGGTCAGAACAGCAACAGATATTTGATTTGGCAAATCTTTACACCAGATGCCCTTCCTGCCACAAGCTCCAAGGAATTTGAAAATCTAGTTTGTGAATTGCTTATAGTTTATAAGCACAAAGTGATGAAAATACTTCTTTTTACCTCTGCTAGTCTGTCCTCTTACCCTTCCCAGGCACAGCCAGCAATGTGCTTCAGAAAGTGGATGTACGCCTGGTCAGCGAAGAATCCTGCATTCGTTCCTACGGCCACGTGGTCACTCCCAGAATGCTTTGTGCCGGTTATCGCAGTGGAGGGAAAGATGCGTGTCAGGTACAAAGAAACACACGAATTTGTTCACTGCACAATCTTCTTTGAATCTAGTCAATGTTTTTAAATTGGCAATGGATCAGACTGCTTAAAGTTACTAACCAGATACAACACTGTCAGAAATCTTGGGATCATTTTTGACCAGGATTCGTCCTTCAATGCAATTACTAAGCAAATATGTAGGACTGCTTTCTTGCATTTACGCAATATCTCTAAAATTAAAAATTAGTGATGCTGAAAAGCTAATTCATGCATTTATTACTTCTAGGCTGGACTATTGTAATTCATTACTATCAGGCTGTCCTAAAAGCTCCCCGAAAAGCCTTCAGCTGATCCAAACTGCTCCAGCTCGAGTACTGACAGGGACTAGAAAGAGGGAGCATATTTCGCCCAAATTGTCTTTTCCTCATTGGTTCCCTGTTAAAAATTCTTCTTCTTACATACAAGGTCTTGAATAATCAGGCCCCATCTTAAAGACTTCATAGTACCATATCAAGACCCCCACACTGCACTATGAAGGAACACATAAGGAATCGTGTAGCAAACCTAAAAGTGTTAAACAATCCAAAATGTGTTTTAGATTTTAGATTCTTCCTTTTGCTTTGATTACAGCTTTGCTCACTCTTGGCATTCTCTTCATGAGGTAATCACCTGAAACAGTTTTGAAGGAGTTCCCAGAGGTGTTGAGCACTTGTTGGCTTCTTTGCCTTCACTCTGCGGTCCAACTCATCCAAAACCATCTCAACTGGGTTTAGATCATGTGATTGTGGAGGCCAGGTGATATGATGCAACACTGCATCACCCTCTTTCTTGGTCAAATAGCCCTTAAACAGCCTGGAGGTGTGTTTGGGGTCATTGTCCTGTTGAAAAACAAATGATGGTCACACAAAGTGCAAACCAGATGGGATGGCATGTTGCTGCAGAATGCTGTGGTAGCCATGATGGTTAAGTGTGCCTTGGATTTTGAATAAATCGCCAACAGTGTCACCAGCAAAGCACCCCCATACATCACACTTCCTCCTCCATACATCATGGTGGGAACTACACGTGTAGGAACCACCTGCTCACCATCTCTGCATCGCACAAAGACATGGCGTTTGAACCAAAAATCAGACCAAAGGACAGATTTCCACCGGTCTAATGTCCATTCCTTGTGTTCCTTGGCCCGAGCTATTCTCTTCCTTGTTGCTCTTCCTTAGAAGTGGCTTCTTTGTAGCAATTCAACCATAAAGTCCAGATTCACGCAGTCTTCTCTGAACAGTTGATGTTGAGATGTGTGCTACTTGAACTCTGTGAAGCATTTAGGTGGGCTCTTGTGTGGGGTGCTGTTAACTTGTGGTTTCTGAGGCTGGTAACTCTGATGAACTGATCCTGTGCAACAGAGGGAACTCCTGGTCTTTCTGTCCTGGGGCGGTCCTGATGAGAGCCAGTTTCATCATAACATTTGATGCTCTTTGTACAATAACTCTACCTCTTCACAGCACAACTGATGGTCTCGAACACATTAAGAGGGCAAGAAATTCAAGAAAGTAACTCTTGACAGGATCAGCTGTTAACTGAAAGCCATTCCAGGTGACTGCCTCATAAAGCTGACTGAGAAAATGCCAAAGCTCTCATCTAAGCAAGAGGTTCCTACTTTGAAGAACCTAAAATATAAAACATATTCTGGCTTGTTTACAAAATAATTAATATGTATTTCTTCATAGTTTGGAGGACTTAGGTATTAATCTACAACACAGACAATTTTTAAATAATGAAAAAAAAAAACAGTGAATTAGAAGGTGTGTCCAAACCTTTGACCGGTACTATCATTATTTTTCAAATATATTCTGCTAGCTGTTGCAGCCCAGTGTGAAAATGTTCATGTCGTAAAATTAGTTTTAAAGGCCACATGACTAAGCACCCACGCTGATGATGATGATGATGTCATGGTGAGTCACTGTAGTAATTATAAGTGCTGTCAATTATTATGGTCCTTTTGTGCTGTGCTGTGCCCCATTAACATTGCCTGTGTCTGTTAGGGAGACTCAGGCGGCCCTTTAGTCTGCCAGGAGCCTTCAGGTCGCTGGTTCCTGGCCGGGGTGGTGAGCTGGGGCAGAGGCTGTGGGCGTCCAGACTACTACGGCGTCTACACTCGCATCACCAGGCTCACTGACTGGATAAAGCAAGTCATCAGCAGCTCCTGAGTCACTGAGGATCTTTGTCATCCTTGCACCAATATCCTCAGAACACTGAGGCAGGTGCAAGTTAAAATATGATCTAAGATGTTCACAGATAATTTGAGATCAGTTCTTATCCAAACAGCATAATGGTAAAATGTAAAAAAAAAAAAAGCCTCCTCCAAAGTAACAAAACAATAAAGCTAGTAATTACATACCAAATTAAGGTGACACCTCTCACAGCTGACTGTACCCAGCAAACTTTGTACATCATTTACTTAGAGATTGCCTTAATTTGAAAGATATTAAACTTCACATGTACTCTTGTGTACTCTGTGTTTGCATCTCTGACTGGAAGTGAATATGAAATATGTACAACTAAACAAGTCGACAGCCATATGCTAATCACTGTGTGAGTTTATTTATGCACAGAGTGGTGCTTTTAGCACTGAAGCTGCGTACTTCTCAATCACAGAGTAGGCCAACACTAAAGTTAGCAAATAAAGCTGTCATAAAAACATTTAGATCACAGATCGAGTAAGCTGTGCTTTTCTCTTGCACTTCTGCACAGTCTGACTTCTTTTTGCAGCAGAGGAGGCGCCCCCTGCTGGCTATTAGAATGAATGTAGCCTTCTTTCTTATAGTCTTTGAGTATTACAGTACATACCTACTTGCAACACAGTTAAACATACCAGAAAGAAAGGATAATCTAAACTTTAAAGTTGCTAACTTAGTGGGTTCTCTTTTGCATCAAAGTTTATCTAAGGGAACCTTTCCCCCTTAGCATTGTCTGACCTCACAGGAAAACCATTTCGAATTTATCATCCAAGTTCTTCAATACAACACAAATGACCCAGGTGGGACTTGAACCCACAATCCCCAGCTCCGGAGGCTGATGCCTTATCCATTAGGCCACTGAGCCTCTGTAGTAATACTGACTTAGGGAAATAGAGAGGATCATCCTTGAGAAAGAGGCAACCATGTAGGACTTGTACAAATATCTGTTCCCATAGTGATGCACCATGGGGTAACTTCCCACACCAGCAAATACACAAACCCTTGCACAGAAGGAATGGTTAGACCAGCCTGGTATTAAAATGAGATACAAAGGAGGCATTTAACTTGTTTTGGCCAGCGACTTGCCCACATGTAACAGAGCTTATGTGTGATTAAGTTTCATGTAGCTAGCTAAACTCCTGTACTTAAGACATTATGAGAGCTCAATAGTGCTGGAAAAATAAGGTCAACTAAAAAGCACCAAATTTCAGATAATAAATGCTGGACAGTACCTCAGATAATACTTGTATGACATCATTAGAGATTCTGAAGTTACTGGATATGAAATAGGAAAAAAAAACCCAGCTGATTCTGAGGAGGTCAGGTGGGAACATTTTTCAGACTGGGTTGATTTTATTTGGAGTGACCCAGGTGCAAGGTTTAATGAGGTCTCCTGTGAAAGACAGTTTTTCTTTTCAGCTGATTTTATTATGTATAACAACAATATTCTCAAAGGGGCTGGGAGCAGGTGCTTGGCATAGCTTCCCTTTCCTGGATACTCATGAGTTATTGTGAATCATTAAAAAAAAAAAAAAAAAAGGACGCGGGGGGTTGTTTTCAGCAGTTATATTTGATTAAAAATAATATCTATCTATCTTGCTCTTATCCTCTGTGTCTCTATCGCTTCTTCTCTCTTCTGCTCACCTATTTCACTCTGGAAATGAGCTCTTATCCTCAGGGGATGTTTCAATATTTTGAACTTCCCATTTTCAGTGTAATAGCTCTTTTATTAGGCTGTAAACTATAATGGCAATTCTGCTCTTTGAAGCATAACTACAATGCTCAAATAGGCCTCTGGGGGGCCACAAAAACAATCCATCAATGGTGTTGCCTGCACCGTAACGTTCAACGCTTGTAAATGACCTTCACAGTTTTTTGCAGAGCACGCTTTAAAAGGCTTTTTGACTGGCATTTAATGCATTTAATGCTTGAATGCATGAAGCAGATACTACGAGTTTAATTTAACTTCAAAGCTTTTGTACATCAATGAAAATTAGACCCCTTTGCATGATGTTTAGATTATGAAATTCAAATCATTTCCCCTGGTCACCATGAGGGGGAGACATTGCACACAAGTAGCAAATGGACATTTAAAGAATAAAATAATCACTCCTAATTGATGCCCATTTTCTTCAGCAGTTTGTCATCACGTGACACATCGCATGTCATTAACACAACAGACAGTCCCAAACTCCAGAGGCTGAGGCACAGGCCACAGGGGTGCTGACTCACAGCAACTCACAACAATCTTTCAAAATTCAGGACTGTCTCTGCTTGCACACTTTCCTACCTTCACAGACACACACGTACTCCCAGAGGTCCTATAACAAGGTGCTTGTATATGTTTACCCTCTGAAAATATGATTATTCCCATAAAATATGTCTGGATTTGTTGGTTTTCCTGCAGAACAGGAGAGAGAAGATGAGGTATTTTCAGGTTACTGTCCAGAAGAGAATGCCACACATAAGATGTCAACTGAGGCTTAACTCAACCATCATATTCAAACAACGAAGCATGTTCTGTATATAAGAACAATAAACCAATATAGTCACTGGAAAGGTAGAAGAATACAAACGGGACAAGAGAGCCAGAAGGAACAGGCCAGCTCGCTTGGCCTGAGATGTTGATGAAGTTATGGACATCGGCCATCGTGCTGCTCTCGGCTTTGCCAACAGTGAGGAGGACAGATGGGGTTCGTTTCATTCCAGCTAAGACACCACCACGCCGCGCGTCTTATCTGCGCTGGAACCTTTTTGAAAGACGAACAACAATATTTACATTAAACATAAACAGACATGCAAGGCTGACGTCAAAAATGTCAACCACATTCAAATATGAATCCGGAGGCACATTTCCCCAAAATCTTTGTGTTTGCTTTAGCTGAATGAGTCAAAAAGCCAGAGATATGCTGGAGGGATTTCAGTGTTTTTTTAATAGTCAATATCAAATACTCATTATTTATTGATATCAAAGCAGTCAGAGTACAGACGTATCACCAGTGAAAGATATAAATTAGTTGTCAGCTTGAAAAACACTCTTTTCATACATTAACGTGAGAAAAGCAGAACACATCTAATACAAGTGGCTTTAGAAATCTAAACATATACATCTTTTCCACATAGTTTTGACACATTTCTCCAAACACTTGAAGTTCTCAGTACTGGATCGCACGATAGCCAAGCTGCAAAAGGCCGTGATTCACTCAGAACCTCCAAATCACGCCTTTAAATTACGTTTTTACCTAAATGAACAATTCATCGCGAACATAATGACAGGTTCTTCTGACAGCGTGTAAGCCAAGGTGGTCAAAATATATAAATATATTATCAGAATGACGGTGGACTCTTCTAGAGTTCTCCGAACTTCTCCACCAAAGTGTACCGCAGTAACAAAAACAGGAGGCACTGGACGTCCTGTCAGTCCTGACTCTTTGCCCACGGATTCAAACTCCCTTGTAAAGTAAGAGGGAGCGCCTTTATTGTGAATGTTGCAACACCCCTCTGCACTCTTCTGCGCCTTCCTGTGCTCTGTTATCGTCTCTTGCTGCACCGCCTCACACCCTCCTATTTCTTCTATGAGCAGGCTCCTCCATGTTCACATATTTCTGTAATTCTGTCATGCTCGAGCTCGAGGAATATGCTTTACAAAACTTATACTCATCACTTTCACCCGTGGGCTCAGCGGATTATGATAATCAGACTATTCTGCATGTAACAACTTATACATTATGTTTTTGTTGTTCTTGTAATTTTTCAAATGCTGGACACATGCTGAGCACATTTTGTCACCGTGATAGCGTCACATTTGCGCAAAACACAGTTACACCTTGCTGCTACTGGGTTAGGCCCCTTTTTGTCTTCAAAACTGCTTTAATTGTTAACGGCATAGATTCAACAAGGTGCTGGAAATGTTCTTCTTGGTCCATATTGACATGACAGCATCACGCAGTTGCTGCAGACTTGTAGGCTGTACATCGATGATGCAAATCTGTGCGTTATCCTACTGGAAGCAGCCATCAGAGGATGGGCATAAAGGGATGGACTTGGTCAGCAACGGTACTCAGGTAGGCTGTGGCATTTAATCAATGCTCACTTGGCACTAAAGGGCCCAAAAATGTTCCAAACAAAGTTCCCCTGAACTGCAGATATAAGGCAGGTTGGATCCATCTCAGACCAGCCCGTCTGGCACCAACAACATGACACATTCAAGATCACTTAAATCACCTTTCCTCCTCATTCTAATGCTCACTATGAACTTCAGCAGGTCATCTGGATCATGTCTACATGTCTAAATGCATTGGGTTGCTGCCACGTGATTGGCTGATTGGATGTTTGTGTTGAACAGATGTACCTAGTGAATGTAGTATGGAGCTCTAATAATGTCTTCTTCTTCCAAAGAAATGACCCTGGATGGAGATTTGAGTATTTAGGCCAAGTATGAAAACGCCCTGTGACCGAATTAAATGATTCAGCAATTCCAGTGAGCCTCTCTGACCTCAGCACAACGAGCTCTCATTTCACATTGCACAACTGAACAACCATGTCAGACTCGGACTACAGCTGGCCAAAATTCACAAAAGCATGACTGTAGCAGAGAAAATCCAGATCTGATATTTACATAATTGGTTTGAATACGTGAACATTCCCACAAAACACTCCGGGGAAGTTTTTATGTGTGGCAACACTTGGCATTCTACAATTAGAGGTTGCAATATCAAATACCTCTTAATAAATGGGGTCAAACCCAAAGTCAGTCCTGCTCAGTCTATGCTACAATAATATAGGTGCAGCTAACGGCTTGTGTGGGTGTGTAGGTGTGGTAATAACATTGTCCGTAGCAACATGAAATCCACTTAATCTCCATCTAGTAGTTTATTTGCTGTCCTCTGGGCTGCTAGATTAAAACATCTTCACTGCGCTCGCTGAACCGTGAATGCTGCTCTGCAGCAGTGTGAGAAGTGTCCTTGCGCACAATAGGATTTATTTACAAACCAATTTTTCACAGTTATGGAAGAACTGAGTAGATGCCATGGATGCAGGCTAAGACGCAGTGCATTTATCCTCATAAAAAAAACAACAACACATCAAACAAAAGCATGAAGGAAGCTTTGCGAAGACAGCAAAACAGTGAGAAAGTTGCTTATGTGCCACTCAAAAAAATATGTTTTGACATACTTAAAAAAAAAAGCATGGCATTTATTTAAAAATGTCAATCAGTAAAACATATCCTGCATCATATGTCAGTGCTTGTTTCACTGTGTCTAAGGTTATGGCACCCAAAGTGTCGGTGTACTTGCCACAAACTTAGTGACCCAAAGTGAAGCTACGGACTCAACAACAAAAAGGTTTAGCTACACTTTCCTGTCCGTGGACAATTGCACAGACTGGGAACCAAAATGCCAAACATGTGACTGAAGAACCCACAGTACTCCCAGAGCCGCAGCTGTTGGTGTGAAATTCTCTGGTGAATTAAAGTCCTAAAAATGGAAATGGGAAAACTGTCCTCCTCAGTCAGACGGAAAAATCTTGAACTTGATCGACTGACGGGCAGCCACAGAGTGTCTTTATATACAGCGAAAGGGATCAAGAGCCTTATCGAAGGAGATATTTGCTTACTTGAGTAGTTTTACATGGTTCAGAGTTCAAATTCCTCTTTATCATATACTAAGCCTTGTGCGATCCTTTAATTCATCCTTCATCTGAAATAAGCGCCCCTTTAAAACAGCTTTTTTCTGATTGGCTGCCTCTTACAAACTCAAGCTTTGAACAGAGGGTGGGTGGGGCTGCTCCCAGTCAGCTGCTTGCTCTCGGACGTTCAGAATCCAGTTGTCTAGGTGACCCTCTAATGTATTTAGTTGCAGGTCATGTGTCAATCAGCGGTATTCTTCATTAGCTCACCTAAAAGTTTATCACAGGTAGCGCCCACTTCGCATAGCTGGCTTTTATTTCGCCCGCAGTCATTTGAAGCTGGACAAATATCATCCACTTTCTATGGTCTCGGTTCACCACGGTGCCACAAATTGCTTCCAGTGTGTATTCAGTTTTGGAGATTACCTTTGCATACGCTGATCACATAATTTGAGACTTTGACCGTGTTTGTTATGATCATTCACCACTGTAACAGAAAAATGTGGTACCCAATACTGAGCATCGTGTTTTTATGAACTCGCCTGTTCATGCTAATGTTTTAGCTTGTTGCAGAATCGATTCAACATCAAGTGCATCTGAACTTAATAAAGTGGTGAGCAAGTAGAAAGCCAGTGTCGGTGGACTAGTGTAGGTAACAGATTTCACAATTCAAAATTACTGCATAGCGATCCATTCAGTAATTATGAAAAACACAGTCTGTAAAAACAAACTGACTGATATTGCCATGGAAACTAGAGTGCTGTGGTGGATAAAGACAGCTGCAAAATTTACTTCTTCTGTACTGCCAAACTTTAATAACAAAACTGGCAGCTCTAAAACTCTGTTGATGGGATATCATTCTGCCTTATTCATGTTTGTTATAACCTCAGCATCTAAATCAGCGACTAAACATCAAAGCATTGTTCAAGATTGGTTCGGTTCAGTTAACAGAGTAAAGCCAACCAAACAGCGGCGCAGCTTTTGTTGGACTCACTTACTTCACTCTTGTCTCTCAATGAATGAAAAAATAATGAGCACTGAAAAACCAAAAGACAGAAAGTGTTGAATCATTGCTGTTATTTTAAATCAAACTATTTATAAGCACAAATAAAATTACTTGTCATTCAATTGATTGCTTTAAGTTGTGATGCCAACTAGGTTTTTCCATTTTAAAGACATTTATTCTGTTTTCCTCCATCTCTCCATTGTTCCCCTGGGCTCCTTACTTCCAGTGATGGTTTGAACAGCTTAAGGCGGCGCGTGTTTTCACCATGGTTTAGACAGGGAGAGATGGCTGGCATAGGAGGAGGGTGTTTAAAGTGCGCAGAGGTCCAGCAGCAAATATGAAAGAGAGCAAAAAGGCAAAGCTATTACTAAAGACTGGTGCCTGAGGGGGAAAAAAGACAAGAAGTTAACTTTGAGTTAAAATCCTGCTCTTACTGGCTGCATGCTTTTCTTCTTTTTTCTTTAAAGTCAAGTGGAATGGGATCACAGCTCAGACAAAAATCATCCTTAAGGACCAGATGCAGTATTCAAGCTTTATTCACGTTACTTTTTGTCATTTATATTACGCTGCCATTCTAAAGAAAAAAGTAATGCAGCTAATGTAATAATAAATGCTACCTTACCATTAGGTGAGTCTACTACTGATACAGCTTGTTTAGCTACAAGGTAGCCTAGTGCTGTTATCCGTGGTCAAAACAATCATACAAAAATTAGTTTATGAGGGTGTTCTGACATTATAACCCATTAGCTGGATGGTCAGCAGAAAGGATAAGACGCCATTGAAAGGTGACCAAAATGAAATTAAACTGAATTTTAAAAAAGAAAATAAAAAAAACAAATTTCTGTGGGTTTGAAAACTATTTGAAATATTTGGGCTAATGTAAGCATATAAGACGATATTTAGAATTGATCTAGATGCATTTAAACCTTTTAATACAGAAAAGCTTCATATTATGTACCTATGTCATTTTTACACTGAGACTGAAAGACTCCAAATGTAGGAGACAGCAGAAGCAATTTAAGGAGTTCATTAAAATCGAGGAAATGTGCAACAGAATAAGGTTCAAAGTCTAAAATCCACCGATCAATAACAGGCAGGTTGCAGAGTGGGCAGAAAACAGTCTTTTGACTGACTTCCACTGAGACAGGTAGGGCTCCAAGGTTTCAGACAGGGTCCAGTTCATGCCTAGATAATGCCGACAGCAGCAATCACACACGAACCTGATAACTGGTTGTGCCACCGTTGGCAGGAAGAACTGCAAGCAGGTGTTTGCGGTAACTTTCACACGGTTGTGGAGGAATTTTACCGCGGTTTTAGTGTTTTTCACATCATCGTCCTGCTGCACAACCCAAATGCTCTTGAGCTTCACGGCATGAACTGACTGGACGTTCTCAAAGAGTTTCTGGTGACTGATGATGTTCTTGTTAGAAAATGCTGTGTTAGTTTTATGCAGATGGAACGGGACTCAAACCGTCCAAAAAGCTTTTGTCTCGTCAGTCCACAGAATATTTCCCCAAAGGTCTCGGGGATCATCAAGATGTTTTTGGCAAATGTGAGACGAGCCTTTGTGTTCTTTTTGGTCAGCAGTGGTTTTCTCCTTGGAACTCTCCCATGGAGGCCGTTTTTGCGCAGTCTCATTCTTGTTGTTGACTCGTGAACTCTGACCTTAACTGAGGCAAGTGAGGCCTGCAGTTCTTAGATGTTAATCTGGGTTCTTTTGTGACCTCCTGGATGAGCTGTTGATGCACCCTTGGAGTAATTTTGGTAGGTTGGCCACTCCTGGGAAAGTTCACCACTGTTCCAAGTTTTCTCCCTTTGTGGTTCTCACTGTGGTTCTCTGAAGTCCCAAAACCTTAGAAATGACTTTGTGACCCTTTCAGACTGATAGATGTCTGATCTGATTTCTCAGCTCTTTCTTTAGGTTGTGGCATAATGTGTTGCTTTTTGAGATTTGTCAGAAAGGTTCCCGACCCTACTACAACTTTTTTGTGAATGTAAATTATCTTTGTTTGTTTACAAAAAACTTGCATATGTGATTTCCAATCTGCAGATTATTGCTGCTTCAATGAGTGGCTCATATTTTAGACTTTGAGTTCTCAGTCATATATTTCTGAAAAGAACGCACAACACAGCAGAACCTGTTGACAACTTCCTAGATTTATAAGAGAGGGTTTAAAAAAATACTATTTGGTACGTACAAACACTTCAAATCATTCAAATAGATCCATACACACGTCTACACTAACTGCCTTGTCTTGTTTTATGATTTCAAGTCATGGCAGACCAGGAAAATTCTTGGGAATGATTGAATTCATTGCAATTCACTGTGAAACCTGGCAGATTTTCAACCAAGTCACCCAGGATATGTTAAGATACTTTAGCAAATTAAAAAATTGACAGAAAGATCTCAGGAACACGATATCAAAATGTCATCTAAAGCCAGCTAACAAAGCTCGGGCTGTTTCTCAAACTGTAACTGGCACTGCTGTTAGTAGAAGTGCTTTCCTGCTTTCTTTGCAGGCTCATGTTTAGAAATGTGACAGTGTGGTGCGTTCTTGCTGAGTTCCTGTATTTTGTGGTGATAAATCACAGTTATAGGTCATCAGGTATCACCTCTCATTGACTCTATCAAGGTGAGTTTATTGTGACGCCTTTATATTTCTTAGCAATTACATCTTTCATGTGCTTATAAGACAAGATAAGATTTATTTTATGTATGCAGGAGCCAAAACATAGTAACACTTCATAAAGCCCACAGCTAAGGCCGTAAGTACGTGTATTTTACAGGGATGCACCCTGTAAGTTAATTTAAGTTCTGCATAATTTCCAGGTAATTTAGCCGAAAAACCAACACTGTTTCATTGATCCTACATCGGACTCTTCAGGGCACGGCTCATATTATGTAGCGGCTTAACCTAACTTACAGGTATTTTATATTTTATCTTTTTCCTCAAAATCCTCCAGTTTGAACTCCCAGAGCCTTGAAAGGAAACAAAACAGGTTTTATCTCAGCGTTTACATTTCATTTATATTTGACTCTCTAGTTTGAGCTGGATGGTCTGTAGGTGTCTCAGTAACTTACTGCTCTCTGAGCGTCTTTTTGCTCTCTTGAATCAAAAGGTTGCTCATATCTTCAGCTGTGATGTGAGGTGGAATTAAATTTTCCTGCTGAGGAACTCCATCATCACTGCAATCTCATCAAAACTCTTTAAATTGTTTAAATATAGTGCAAACAAAAACTCTCACTTACCCTGTTTGTAGATTCCTCTACTTTGCTCCATCGTAACAGGGACCAAAAAAGGTCAAATACACTCCAAAACACTCCAACAAAAAAAGAATTCTAGAACTCTCTGATGAGTTCTACTGTTATGACACAACAGGTCACCATGGAAACACTTCATGGAAGTTTCATGTTGTTACATCAAAATTCTTTATTTATTTTGCACTATATTACACTACACTTTATTAATTTCATAAATAAATTTATTTATTGTATAAATAAATAAAGTGTAGGCTACAGTCATTTTATATCTGCTTTGGACAATCCAGCTTTTGGAGCTGTACCAAAAGATAAAAATAAATCAATAAGGACTGCTTTAATGTGGGCCAAAACATGTGCAGTGTTCATCTAAGATTATCCTGACTAACTTACTTTTTATTAAAAAATTGATTTCAGATCAGCGTCACTGACGTCATCGTGTGTGACCATAGCGTGGCAGAGAATGCTGAACTGAATGATTGGGAGAATCCTGCAACAGTAAAGATGGTGGTAAAAGTTATTTTTAACATTTTAAAACTTCATTTTGAGGCAAAAT
>JAVDPK010002993.1:620405-632530 GCA_034780415.1 Cichlasoma orientale
TGTGTGTGTGTGTGTGTGTGTGTGTGTGTGTGTGTGCGTGTGTGTGCGTGTGTGTGTGTGTGTGTGTGTGTGTGTGTATGTGAGAGAGAGAGAGAAAGAGAGAGAGAGACTGACCACACTGAGATTTGTTGATTTCCTCCTGATTCAAAGTCACTCACTCAGAAATGTGTGATAAACAAAAACATGCAGTAGCAGCACTTCTGCAGACAGAAAACTCCTCATTGAGGTCAGAGGAGAATGGGCAGACTGGTGGGAGGTGACATAAGTCTGTAGCAATTTAGTTTTTACCTACAACTAACCCTAACCCTGGACAAAAAGGGCATCTGTACCTTGAGGCTAACAACAGAAATCCATGTTGTGTTTCGCTCCTCTGAGCCAAAAGCAGAAATCAGAGGCTGCAGCGGAGCACAATCACCAGCTCCAGACAGCTGGCAATTTAGCAGATAGCAATTAATTGCTATCATGACTACTAATGAGAAGTTAATAGGTTTCGTCAAGTTAAAAGACACTGTAGAACCTTCAGCACAAATTATTAAAGATTTTACGTGAGTTTATGTATGTATATATCTGAGCCTGTATGTATGCTTATGACCCTGGGTGGATTAAAGAAAATCCAAAATAAATTAAAGCTTTTGCACCAAATTCTTGTTTTTTTGAGCTGATGAGACAAAACCACAGGACGGGTGTTTGTAGTCACTTACCAGTTTTTTCAGCATTTGTTCCTATTTCTATTGACAGCTCATGAAGTCCAAATCACAAATACAGCAAAGCAAACAGAAACAAACTTAAGCCTTATCAGCTGAAAAAAGTGCAGAAGAAAAAGGAACTAAAATTAGAGCATAGACCAGAGGCCTGTACTATGAATCAGGATTTGGGTCACTTATGCTGGAAACCTAACCTGCCTGTACTTATCTGGCTTCACTTGAACAGTCAACCCTGCGTTTCCCAACATAGCTAAAGGTAAAAGGTGTTGGCAGCGTTCATTATGACCACTCACAACCACGGACAGGTCTCCAGGCAACAGAGCGACATCTTTTACAAAGAGGATCACACTATATGAAGAGCTTAAATACATAATATACAGAACATGTTGCAGTCGAAGCAGCAGTGTGTGAGTATTTGTGTTGTGAAAATTGCTGTTAAGTGTATAAGCTATAGTAAAATACACACCAAGAATCACTCTGAGGACTGAAGGGAACAAGGCAACAAGTGAGTGAAGAGCTTTTATGTTAGGAGACATGTCTCCAGAAGGATCTCACAAGGCTTTTAGGTCTTGTACATACTCACACATATTCACACCAGTAGGGAGAGCGAGCGAGAGGGAGAAAAGGAGGAAGGAAAGTAGGGGACACAGGAAGGCAGTATTTGCTGATGAGTCTTTAAAGTGTCATGGTCCTCCATGACACTTTAAAGACTCATCAGCAAATACTGACAAATACATCAGGTTTGAGAAGATCTGAGTGGAATTATACTGCTGTTACTTAAATGTTCTTTCAGATGATCTGTTTCATTCAGCTTTTTAAGAAACTAACAAGACCTGCAGGCCTTCATTTGAAGGTCTGTTGTGAAGATTCACGTGTTCGTTCTGGTGCAATGCAACCTTCTGAATTTCCACATGCCATGATGCAACCTTAGTTGGGGATGGAATCAATCTTATAATATCCTCACGAGGATACCAGAACACATCATCTCATGCTGTTCTGAGGAAGCAGTTCCTTCTGAATTTTGTGCTTGGACTTGACCTTTGTGTGTGTTTTATATTACATTATATTTCATTGCACTACAACTGCAAATTGTCATGACAATCTGCAGTTGTGTAGCTGAACTCACTCTTAGTCGGCAGTGCTAGTTGTTGGGGAAACCGTGGCACGCTGATTGATGATAAACTCACGTTTGAGCCACAGGTTGATGCCATGTGCAAGAAAGCACATCAGAGACTATATTTTTATCGTAAGCTCCGAAATTTTAATGCTGACCATACTTTTATGAGAATGTTTTAGCTTTGTTTTATAGAATCTGTTTAAACTTTTTCTTTTATGTGTTGATGGGCTTTTAAATTTGAGGAATAGCAATTATCTCCAGGGAATTGTTAAACTTTGCAGCAAGATTGCGGGGGTTTCCCTGAACAACCTGGGGGATGTGTACATTCAAAACAGTGAACTTGCAGTGTTGTTTAATCAATTAAATATACCTACTTAATATATACAAACGTACTTAATATATCTGTGTTATCTTTTTCAACCTAGTCCTCTTGAGCAGATTTAACTTAAAATGCGGACTTGTTAAGGCCACACAAGCCAGTTAATTTGACCGGATTTGACTTTAACTGTTTTTAACTTACTTTTTAGCACTACACTTTATAAAGCAGTGTGATTGAACTGTATTGTTATTTTGTCCTCTTCATATGATAAATAAATACAAACTAAACAAAAGAGGTTTCTGTGTATATACAACAGGATAAAAGGAAGAACTTGTGTGTTTGTGTGCATGTCCTCATGGCTTCACTAATAGTGTACAACTCATTTTATTCAGTTGTCCCCACAAAAACTGTTTTAAAATTGGATTTTTTTAACACTGCAAACCTTATTTATGGATCCACCCCGATGTGTCATGAACTCTGTAACGGATCTGCAAACCAGGTCCGGATTTGAGTCCATTTGCACAGCGGGACGGATCCCAAATGGATCATAATTATGTATCAGGAAAAGCGCAGGACCGGATCCGAAACGGCTCTGGCCACTCTTCTCATCAATTTTGGATCGCTCCTTGTGGCTTATTGTCAGCTGTCCAGACACTTGCAGCCACAACAGCTAGTTATAAGCTAACATTATAACCACTAACTTTAGGCTCGATTGTCCTAAAAATCCACTCTCCGATGTCATCATATAATCATCACTTCATGTTACGCCCACGACAGGTCAGCTGCAAAAAAACAAACGATTTCTGTTCAATGAAAGTTTTTGTTTTAAAAAGAAATCTTTATTTCACATCATTTAATTCACGAGTAAGAATAAAAATGCCTGGTCACTCCCCAATCCACAGAGTAGGTCCGGGGACAGTTTCACTGCAACCAATCAAAGCACACTAGGTGAATAAACCCCTTTAATGATCTTTATGTCAGGGCTGCGGTGGCAGGCCGGGCAGAGAGGACCTCAGAGCAGGACAGAAGGCAAGAGCTGAATTTGTACTTAATCTTTATTTATTCTTGAAACCCGGCTGGTCAGGAGCCAGCTACACGAAACCTGAAAAACTTGAAATAAAAAACTTAAAGCACACAGCAGACACATCCACCTGGACATACACAATGACTTAGGACCCAACAAAGAACTAAACAACACTGAGACTTAAATACACAGAAGAAATGAGGGGTAAGTGGAAACAGCGGTGCAAAACAGGTGAAATGAATGAAAGTAATAACAGGAAGCAAAACTGAACACAATACACAGAGCACGAGACCACCAAAATAAGACAGGAAGTGACCAACAAAACACACGCAGACCTAACACAGAAAACTTGACAAAGGGGATCAGACATTCACAAGGAAACAACAGGAAGGAAACTAAACAGAACACCCAAACAACAAACTGAGAAAACTAGACTATAAGAAACACTAAAATGCACAACCCAAGAAAAACGAAAACAGAGCTATAAAAAAAGAAACACACTGGGCCACCGGCCCAGGACCATGACACTTTAAATCTAATTAGCATCACTGCAACCAATGAAAAGTGCACATACTCGTGCATAAACCGGCACTGAACTGGTGGAATGGAGATGGAACAAAGGAAAAGCTAAGTTTTGATTGGAATGGGGAAACAAAAATAAGCCAAAGTAATTCAAAAAGGGGGGGCAAGGGACAAAACAAAAGAAACTAGTCCACCCCAAGGGCAACATCCATGTCTTTTTTGCCCGTACCAGCTCACTTGCCAGGGTGGACTAGACCAATAAATACACTCGCAAAAACATAAACAAAATAAATTTCCAAAAACAATTCTCCACAGTAAGAGCAGCTAGTGGTCCACAGGTGCGCTGGGGGGAGACAATTTTACACTATTAAAGGTTTTATTAAAAAAGAAACTTAAATGCAGTATTACTGCTACACACTAAAATACCTGGTACATCGATCTACCCCTCTATTGACTACCAGCTGCCTCCGCTTCCAAAAGGGAAACAGATCTTAAATTAGGCAATCTATAAATACACAATTTCAAAACACTTCTGTAAGAAATAAAACCTGAAAAATATCAATATTCATGCCCAGGATTATGCCACTCACAGGGAGTGAGGTGTGCATATGCCTCACTCCACTGGCCTGATCCCACTTGTAAAACTGCTTCTGCTTGCAATTGATTGCATATTTACCCCTGGAAGCACTAATTAAAACCAACAACTGCCACATGTGCGTGCGTGCTCTCACAGCACTGGTCCGAAAAGTAATGGCAGCGGTCTGCCGAGAAAGCGGCTGAGTCTCATATAGATTTCTTTGAGTACGATAGCACAGATAGAAGCGAGTATCTTGTTGTGGATGATGAAAACGTGCAGAGCGGAAAACCACCAACATCAAAGTCCACCTGAGAAGCGCGCACAAGGCAGCTATGGAAACCGCTCTGAACCTACGACGTAACCTGTAACCTCTGGAGAAATGTGACTACCTGTCGCAGCCTGCAACATTGTGATTAATCTGTTCAGTCCTTGTGCGCTTCCAACTACTGCTCAGAGAATAACAATCAGGAATAATAATCAAAGCATCAATATAAGGACAGCAAATTCCTGGAGGGAGGCTGCTGAAACTATTGGATTGACGTTAGGGAATGAAGAAAGTGAAAAAACATGGACAAATATGTTTGCAGCAAAAAAAACAAAGAGCGAGGACCAAAAAAGAAAAATCCCAGCCGGAACCGCATATAAAATACCAGCATGTAAACACAAGGAAATTAACACATAATCCAGCTACACAAGCATAAATGCGGACATGAGGTCGGCCACTTCTGTAGGTTGTGTACAGAAGCCGCAAAGACCCTGCAAGAACTAATTAGCGAGTATCTAACCAATCTAGCTCCAAAACAGAACCAGCATCAGCTGGTGGATAACATCAGGATGCAGCTGGATTTGAGCTTTGATTCTTTCGAAGAGTTCAGTTTGTTTTTGTCCAACACCACATGTACCAACATGTTCCAATACCACTAGTGTGAAGGGGCCCAAGTCTGATGATCGGGCAAAAATGAAACTATGCAAATCCAAATAGCTCATAGATATTTAATCACATTTCACTTTTGCCCTTTTTAGTCATAATGTATTTTGTTGGAACAATAAAACAAGCAATAAAATAGGTTTATCAGGCACTTACAAATAACGTTATGTTTAAATTAGGATTATATTATGTGATTGAATTGAATAGCAAATCCTGCTTTAGGCACCAATGACAGAAGATGCTCACCATCCCTCCGTCTACTTTCACTGACGAGTATTTTTGGTTTTATTGTGCGTTCAAGTTAAATAAACTGCTGATAAATTAAAACTGATGAGAGAAATTATAGTCAATTCTTGTAATGACTAACCTCTAAAGAAAATAATTAAAATTAATCAATTATAGCAAAACAAAATATCCAGTATTTAGAAATAGGAACAAAACTACATTTAAAATTATAATGAACAAAGTTGAAATACAAGTGCATGAACATAAACTGAGACCAAACTCTGCTGAAAAGTTCATATAAAAACTGGAAAAACAAAAATGTCTAAATGATTGCAGTATTAACTAAAACTAAATCAAGAATCATTTATACATTAACTGTATTGTTCCATAACCGTAGACGGTCCACTCTGTGGAGCTATGGGGAAATCTATAAAGCACACAACACTAATACAGTTTATCTGCTGCAGAAGGTCTAAGAATTACAAAAGGATGAGATTATTACAAACCAACTTACAGATTATTAGGATCATTTATCTCAACAACGAGTGATACTGTATAAAAAAACAAATTAATCTCTTTCCAAAGTAGAAACAGTGTAAACTCTGAGGAAAAGGTATTTTAGGACAAATATTAAAAAAGGGTTGTGGCAGGGAATTAAGATTTTGTTAAATAATTTCATCATTATAAAAAAAAATATTTCACATCATATAATTAGTTGTATTCAATTAGACCATTAGTGGTTCAAAACTTTTAAATTACTTATGCTACTTGTGCCTCTTTTCCACTAGTACCTACTCAGCGCGACTCCACTCGACTCGACGCGGTCTTGTTTTGTTTCCATTACATTGAGTGCCGCCTCAGTGTGGGTGGAGTGTGTGCAGTAGTCTCTTGACGTAATTTCTATGCGACTCAAACACAACAATGTCTACACTTCTGTGTTGTGCGATGATACCCGTGAGCAGCCGTTAGCTCTGAGACCTCATGATAAACTTTCTCATTTCTCATCACTCTGCCTGGCTCCCTCTGGATTCTCTCATCTACCACCAGAAATGTCTGCACCTCCTCATTCGACCACGGTTGTTGGTTTGTGTGCCTCCATTTTCTTGCTGTCGGGTTTTAAAAATGGTGCGGTTGATTCTGGTGAAGGAGTCGGTCTCATGACTCAGCTAGTGACGACACTCCCTGGCCAGTGGGTGGGCTGTTCTTCGATGTCACATTTTTGGATCGCCTGAGATCGCTTGGCACCCCAGCTGAGTGGGTACTGAAAAGTACCCGGCACCCGGTATTAGGATCTAATCAAAGTGCCTATAAACTGTGCCGAGTCGAGTCGAGTAGGTACCAGTGGAAACGCGGCAATAGCAACAGCATTCCTCTGTGGAAAATGACCGTTGCTGCTACAGCTATAAGGGGAAATGGATATAATGTTTACTCTATGCAGTCTTATACTGCTTTGTCAACTTTCAGTATATTTATAGCTAAAAACCCTCTCATCCACACAGTTACTGCTAAGCTGCAGAGAAACAAAAAGAGGTCTTTTTTTTTTAAAGACAAAGGACAGAGTTTTCAAACGTTGTAAAGATGAAGCCAGTACACAAGCATCTACATCTTGGTTGAATGTGCACTTTTTGTTTTTGTTGTTGTGGAGCCGGCATATCTGAAAGACACAAAACAGAAACAGATGAAAAATATGATCCTTGACAAACTGGAATGTTAGAGATGCTGTGAAGGTGGAACACAGATACCCGTTGTTCTCAGCCTCTTCAACTGTCTCGGGAAGCTCTCTTCTTTTGGTCTCGGGAAGCAGGAAGCCAAGAGCTCCACCTGACAATGTAAGGCAGCTGAAGACTATGATGGGTATGACCGAGTGGTACGTGGCCAACATGTTCAGCAGTGGGGCCAATAATCCACCCAATCTTGCTGCTATGGATCCTAAAGCTGTGGCTGTTGGTCTGAAACAGGAGGGCAAAAAGTGCTATCACTAAGTTGGCTGGAAGTTGGATTTTTCTTTTTTCTTTTCACACAAGTCAGGACATTTTTCACAAACACGAATATGAACTGTGAACGCTTACCTAACCGATGTTGGGAACAACTCCTGCATATAGACGATGCATATAGAGCTGGCCCACATCAGGAAAAAACGAGACGTAACAGCTAAAGATGTAACAGCTATGGCATATCCTGACATAAAACAAGAAAGAAGCAAACAAACATGATAAGCAGACAAAAATTAAAGTGTCGTCATGCTGTAACGACAGATTTACCTTCAGGCACAGCGAGGATGAGGATGGAGGCGGCTCCTCCAGTCAGAAGGGTTGCTATGAATAATATTTTTCTCCCAAAAATCTCCAGCAGCCACATGGAGAGTAAAACTGACGGTATTTCAAAAACACCAAAAAGGACCTGAGTTAAGAAGATGTTCAAGCCAAAGCTTTCCATATCTAAGTACATGCTGTAGATGGAGAGGTTCAGTGAAAACCTTCAAAACAGGAGAGACACACATTTGATCAGAGAGTCCTGCATCAACGTAACCATCATTTACACAAGGCCACAGTTTTTATAAAGATCTGTGCCAGCATAAAATTATTCCAAATATACTTTAATTCCATTTTAATCAATCTATCTAGAGATGTTGAACTTACCATGCCAGTACTACAATAAAGAAATATTTGGTCAGCAGTGATGATCTGAAGATGATTTTTATTCCTTCTTTGTTCACAGTGTCACTCACGTCAATCTGTGGCAGAAGTAATGCTTAATGTAATTTCATTTTGATGTAATTAATAATAATGGGTAATTTATTACACCTGCTTTGGTATTGCTTTGAATACAATCCAATCTGACGTCTGATAAACAGCGGATGATATATATTTTTTTTTAATTTACAAGATATGGCATAAGACATTAGTGGAGGATTCACTCTATCCACATAATTTTATCTGAATCTCTGTGACAACACCTTTGTTGATCCGGCCCCCAGATTCACAGGGTGTCATCCTGATAAAAACTGGCTAATCAGTTCTAAATCTAATCTAGCTCTTGCAGACTCAGCTGTAAAATATTTAAAAGAACATCAGACACAGTAGCAAAGTTAACACATTTGTTTTCAGTTATTATACTCGTGTCAGCCAGTGTGCTTGAAAACTCTTCCCTGATGCTGTAAATGTGGTTCAGTACCTCGGCTAGCAGAGACTCTGAGACAGAGTGTTTGTTAATGGCTGCCGCTTTGACAATGAGCTGTTTAGCCTCTTCTTTTCTCCCTCTGCTTAACAGCCACCTGGCTGACTCCGGAATAAACCTGGTAGAAAAATGACACTTCAAATAATCTGTCATTTTTATCTTTAAAAAAGCGGGCAATAAAAAGAGTGAAAAATGCACACCATATGTAGATAATAAGGAATGCGAGTGGAACTGCTGAGATTAGCTGAGCCAGTCTCCAGTGCCGGATGCCGTAGATCATACCAGCGAGGACGCACTGTCCAATCGCATTAAACAGCTGAGTCACACATGCTCCCCATGATCTTTTGGAAGCCCCGATCCATTCAGTGGCTGCAACCATGAAAATATGTTAATTGGTATTTTACTCAAAAGAAAATAAAAAACAAAACAAAAAGCAATGAAAAAAGAAAAGAACAAAAAACATACACATATTGGACATAAATATCAGGCTGACTGTATACATATATTTCTATTACTTCTGCTGTTTTAAAACTGATCAGTGTTTCTTAGTGCAAACAGATAAAATATTTTCATCCAGGTATAAAAGACAAACCTTATGTTAGTTTGTCCAAGTACTCTGGGGGGGGGAACTGTCTATAAAAATGGCTGCAATTCCTAAACAGTTAATGCATCATTTTTTTAAGACCCCTTGGATTAAAGTTGTAAGTCCAAACTTCAATCACATCTTGATCACTTGATTTAAAACACATTGTTGTGGTTTTGGACCTAACTATAGTTTCCTCTTTAGCTAACATGCTTAGAAACTGGTGATCTTGTGTCTTGTATGTAAATTTAAATATGTAAAGTGGCAACACAGTAAAAAAAACTTTCATCTTAAATGGGATGAGGTGGAAGTATGAAGTGTAAATGGAAATTATCAGCTCTGCCAGGTGTCATCTCGGACACTGAGAGAACACCTGGCAGATTATTTTACAATGAAAACGGCTGTTAGTTGCAGCCTTGTCCAGAATATGTTCAAAGTGAGCGTATTCTTCATACCCAGTATGATGCTGTTAACTCGATATCCTCCAGCTCCAAATCCCATCAAGAACAGGGATGCTAAATATAAGTAGACATTGGGACACAGAGCTGTGGTCACAGCGAATACAAACACTAGAACTGCTGGAATCTGAGTGGCTCGTTTGCGGCCGAACCTGAAACATGAAGAGAAAAACAAAATGATACATTAGCTGTTGTGATAACAAAAGGGTGGAAAAATAAGTCGTACTAAAGAGGAACAGCTGGAGGAACATTTAGCAGCTAACTAGGTTAACTCATCAGAATCGTGATTGGGTGTAAAAACAGCATCTTAGAGAAGTATGGGGGTGCATTACTGCTTATGGAATTGGCAGCTTGCACATCTGGAAAGGCTCCATCAGTGCTGAAGGTTTGAGGGCAACATATGCTTGCATCTAGACGTCGTCTCTTTCAGGGACGGCCTTACCTATTTCAGCAAGACAATGCTAAATCATCTGCAGCTATTACAGCAGCATGGCTTTGTAATGGTGCTGAACCGGCCCGCCTGCAGTCCTGACCTTTCCTCAGCTGAAAACGTTTGAGCATCATGAAGCCAAAAATATGACACAGAAGAGCCCGGAGTGTTGAGCAGCTAGAATCCTATCAGACAAGAATGGAACAACATTCCTCTCCCAACAGTCAAGCAGCTGCTCTCCTCAGTTCCCAGATGTTTACAGACTGTTGTTAAAAGAAGGGTGGGGAAACACGGCCCTGTCCCAACGTTTTTGAGAGATGTTGCTGCCATCAAATTCAAAACGAGCTAATATTTTTCTTAAAACGGTGCATTTTCTCAGTGTAAACATTTGATATGTTTCCGTTGTTGTGAATAAAATATGGGTTTATGAGATCTACAAATTTTACTTACATATGAAACACGGTCCCAACTTTTTTGGAATTGGGTTTGTAGAAAGATAGGTCTAGATTTTGAGACACACGTCTCATCTTTAATGCTAACTGATAATAAGTAATATTTTGTTTGTTTAAATCCTGTCACGAGTTGGATCTACTCATCCTAAAGAAAAAAGAGCAAAGAAGCACATGGCTCAAAATGTAAAACTATTTCTTTTTGAAGTTATGAAAAATATTTACAATTTATGTGGTTAGCTGCTGAGAAGATGACAAATTTAAGCAGACGTAACTGTGAACATGTTAACAGATAAAAGTTATTCATTCACTGCAAAGTTATATTTAAAAAGTATTTCTATATTTCCATAATGTGCAAAAGAAAGAATTCACTTACGATTCAGCAAACGGTCCAAACGCAAAAGAACCAATAAGAATCCCGGCCATTGATACTGCTTGAATCACCTCCACCAAGTTGGCCTGGCCACACACTAGATCAAACTGTGAGTATTTGTAAAAAAGAAACCCGATCAATGCAAAGTTTTATGAAGGATCAGCTGAGTCACAAATCTCACTTACATCAGTGACTATAGTGGCTTCATAGAGCGTGTTCCCATACACCCATCCATGCTGGCACCCTGTGGTCTCATTGAGTCCGTAGTCTCTGATAGTATCGATGTCCCAGTCCACTGGGACAAACATCTGGCACCTGCTGAAGGTCCCGTCCTCGTCCCGAGGCACGGTCAGGTTGAGCTGCTCCTCTGTGGTCAGATTAGGAGCAGCATTGAGGATCCAGTCTGTGTTGCAGTGTCTCTCTGGATCTGACTGGATAAAAATAAAACTAGCCAAGATAAAAGCCTGAACAAAATTTGGAAAGCAGAGTGCAATTAGAGTGATCTTCTGGAATAATCCAAATTCCCCGATGTCCCTTAGAATCTCTCCGAAGTCTACCATATTGAAGGATGGTGGTGAACGTATAAAGGATAAAACAGCTGCACTGCCGGCTTATACTGTGGCCATTAATGTTTAACCTGGCTATATTATCTTTTTAGTGCAGAGGACTCCTTATTTAAATCATTCTTACCTGAACATACTGAACTGCTGTTATGTCAGCACATTCATATATCCTCTATATGATTATATAAAGCTCTCTTATCGCTTATCTTTGTTTCCTAAAGTCTGATAATTTTTTATAGTCATTACACTCACACGCACATGTTGCTGACTTCAAATCTGTTGCTTTAAATATGATTTCATCAGGCGGGGCTTCTTTCAGTCAGTAATTAGCACTAAACAGAGTTGAGCAATAAAGTGCTGCCTTCAATAACAGTTTATTTATTTATTTTTTTTTTTATTTACATTTATTTTATTTAAAAAAAAAAAAAAAAAAAAAAGAAACATCCAAAAGATTGAGGATGACCGTCTGGTTACACCTGGTTACACAACTATAGATGAAAAAAATCATACCCCCCCCCCCCCCACTTGCTGTATGTGTATTTTCCTGTTATTTTTATTTAGGACATCTGTGTTCATCAGTTAGCCACCAAAGAGGCAGGCACACACACACACACACACACACACACACACACACACACACACACACACACACACACAGACACACACACACACACAA
>JAVDPK010002993.1:642810-653013 GCA_034780415.1 Cichlasoma orientale
ACACACACACACACACACACACACACACACACACACACACACACACACACACACACACACACACACACCCATATATAGACAGACAAACGTTATTTACAGTATAATTACTTCCATGGCAGTTCAGATGCAAGCCCATCACTGTGCATTATCAAACTACTGAGGCGTGTAACAGTCTATAATACACACAGAAAAATCTATGAGTTCTATTACAGAACCACACACATGACCAGTGACATAGCCAATGTAATCCAGAGGGAAAGCGGTGTTCATTGATCTTTTCTTTTTTGTTTTTTTCTCTCATAAATGAACCTATTTGAGATTCAAAAATCCTGAGGTCATTATGATACAAACAAACCACTGAAAGCCATCATAAACCCATCAAACCTACCCAGTTATATTCAAATTGAGGGTTAATGTGCAGAAATAATGCCAAAATTGGCAGGAACAGGATATTTGTATGACTTATTTGTAAATACCAATGACTAGAATTTTATATTTTTACCCTAGATATTTATACATTTTTATGATGTTTGAATTACAAATTTTATTCTTATTTCTATATTTCTACAATGTGTGAATTATTTTTATTCTTATTTATGTATTTTTACCACTTACTATAAGCTGCAGGTACAAAATACATTTCACTGTGTATTGTACTGTGTATAACTGGGCATGTGACAAATAAACCTGATCTTATCTTATAAAGCCTACAGCCACCACTCAAATATGTGAGGAAGACAAAATAATCACATACACATCACTTAGCCATCTATACTCAAAAGCCACAGCCATCCTGCTGTTCTCTGTCTTGCTGTTTCCATAACCTGAGCCAACCAAGCAGAACATACACTTGTCTTGCTTCATGCATCAATTTTAGCATTGCCGAGGGGTGTATTGAGAGAGATTAGATGTAATTAGGAGGATGTTTAAGAGAAAGTTGCATATTAGCATGAGTTTCACGTAGTGTTGAATGTCAAGCACACATCTCCTGCAGACATTTTATGTTTACAGACAGATGTTCTATAAGACCCCTGTGCCCCATCAGGAAATTGTGGGGCATGAGATTGTACTTTTGATATGTGTATATTATCGAGTTGTTTGAGAGAGTTTTTGTCCTGAGTTGGGTTCTTCTTTTTTTTTGGGGGGGGGGGGGTGCTTTTTGGTTTTGTTTTTTTTTTTTGTTGTTTGGTTTGGGAGTGTCATGATTTATTTGTCCCACTGTTTTGTGAGTATTTGGACTTTTCAGGTTTTGTTTATTTAAATGTTTTGTTCCCTGGTTTGTTTAGTTTTCCAAATTAACCAATATTGCCATTCAATTTTGTGAGGACAGTATTGCTTTTCACTTGTTATGTGTTGTGCTCAGTGCACTTGGTTACATTTAACTAGCTTTATTAAATCTTGCTTAGGTACTGAGGTGCTTTGAATAGAGCTAAATGTTTAGTAGGCTATTTACTGTTACCATATACTTTGATACATACCATATACATACTTAAAAATTAATACATATATTTCACAACAGACAATTTGACATCTCATAGTAGCAAAATTACAATTGTATTTATGGACATGTAGGCCAAAAGTCTAGAAGAAAATAAAATTTTGACCTACTCATTGAAATAGATCAATAGTTTATGTTTAGTTAATGTTACTACTTTATGTTTCCTTCAAAACAAACAAGGGTAGAATATAGAAGTGATTTTTAGAGGGCAGGGTTGGATATGCACCCTTAAATAGTTTTATTGCCAAACATCTCCCTGTCATGGGCAGTAAATGCTGGAGTGTAGATGGAAGACCCAAAAGCAGATGTGTGAAGACAGACAGGGTTGAACTGAAAGTGAGCCATTTATCTAGGCTGATGGCAAGCAATACAAAAAGGCAAAACATAAGGTTCAAGAAGGGAAACTGAAAATTATAAACTTACTGAAACCTAAATCTTGGAAACACACTAGGGCACAAAACAGTGGACCAAAGGGAACAGATGTACTGACAAAGGATGACAGCAGACAGCAACTATATTTACACATAGAAGAACACTTGGAAAAGTGAAGACAGCTGGGGAGAACAATACACAGCTGAACTAAATTACAGAAGATGAGTCAAGGGAAGTAAAATTAAACAAAGCACAAAGAACAACTCTCAAAATATAACAGGAAGTGTGCTAACTAAACGGGGAAAACACAGACACATGAATGGACTTAATACACGAGACTTGACACAAGAGGATGGAACACGGGAGGAATTAAGCTCTAAAGCAACTAGGAATAAAACTAAATATACTAAAAAAAAAACACACATGAAGCAACCATATCTTGAAATTACATAACTGTGGCTGTGATAAGGTGTAGGATAGTATTTCTTTACAACAGTCTCAAGTATTGTCATTGAAATGGCTATTTACCAGGAGAAACAAGTACTTCTGCCTTGATGCACCATTCAAATCTTCAAAACACACCACTTTCAGTGTATCAGTTGCTAGTTTAGAAGTTGTCATCACCTGTGTGAAATATGCATATAAGTGGCCTATACTACGAAGCAAGTTCAGCATACCCAGGGCATCTTTCCTTTATCTGGATTCACTTACCCTAATATTGGTGATCAGGATAAGTAGCTGTTGTAAAAAGAGCTATTTTTCAATTCAATTTCATTTATATAGCACCAAATCACAACAAACAGTCACCTCAAGGTGCTTTATATTGTAAGATACAGACAATAGTATCAACAGATAAAACCCAACAATCAAATGTTCCCCTATGAGCAAGCACTTGGTAACAGTGGGAAGAAAAAACTCCCTTTTAACAGCAAGAAACCTCCAACAGAACCAGGCTCAGGGTGGTGCAGACATCTGCTGTGACTGGCTGGGGGTGAGGGGAGGGAGACAAGACAAAAGACATGCCGATGAAGAGACGCCATGATGGGAGAAATATGCTCTCTCTTTCTAGTCCCTGTCAGTATTCTCACTGCAGCATTTTGGATCAGCTAAAAGCGTTTCAGGGAGCTTTTAGGACAGCCAGATAGTACTGAATTACAGTAGTCCAGCTTAGAAGTAATAAATGCATGAATATCTGGTTGGATACTGTGTTTCTAAGATTTTCAGGGCCGAATACAATAACCTCAATTTTACCTGAATTTAGAAGCAGGAAATTAGAGGTCATCCATGCCCTTAGGCCTTAAAGACATTCCTGCAGTTTAACCAATTGGTATGTGTCATCTGACTTCATGGATAGATAAAGACAAGTATCATCTGCAACAACAAAAATGTATGCAATGCCTTCTAATAATGCTGCCTAAGGGACGCATGTATAATCTAAATAGAATTGGCCCTAACATGGAACCCTGTTGAACTCCATAATCAATCTAAGCGTGTGAGGAAGACTCCCAATTTACATGAACAAATTGGAGTCAATGAGATACAGTAGATGTGATTCAAACCACTGCAGCGCGGAACTTACCTACGGCATGCTCTAATCTCTATAATAAAATATTATGGTCATGTATGGAAAGCTGCACTGAGGTCTAGCAGAACAAGCACAGAGACGAGTCCCCTGTTAGAGGCCATAAGAAGATCATTTGTAACCTTCACTAATGCTGTTTCTGTACTGTCATGAATTCTGAATCCTGACTGAAACTCTTCAAATAAATCATTCCTCTGTAGATGATCAGCTAGCTGTTTTACAACTACACTTTCAAGATTTTTTGAGAGAAAAGGAAGGTTGGAGATTGGCCTATAATTAGCCAAGATAGCTGGGTTAATTAATGGCCTTTTAAGTAATGGTTTAATTACTGCCACCTTAAAGGCCTGTGGTATGTAGCCAATTAATAAAGATCGATTGATCATATTTAAGATTGAAGCATTAATTAATTGTAGACTTCTTTGAGCAGTCTTGTAGGAATGGGGTCTAATAGACATGTTGATTGCTTGGAGGAAGTAAATACTGAAGTTAACTAAAAAGATCAAACAATGAATGCTGCAGCAAATCATTAATCTGGTGATTTAGCTGACAGAAAAGTAAAATAAACATTTTAATTCCCGTTAATTATTTTTGTCAGAGTGCCCTCTCAGTGTTGCTGTTTATTTCTAAAGTGCTGACTGTTCTGAAACTTTAAACATTTAAACAGCTTACTGTTCAAAAGCCTAATAAAGGAGACATGGACATCACTTTAGTTTCTTGGCAGAACATAATGAAATAAATTTGATTGGTTGAACAGGTATTCTTGGGGTGTTTTCTGTGTTCCAGTAGCTGCAGTTCCAGCACTATAAAAGAGACTAAATCGCAGATAAGAATGAAATATAACAATATTTTATACATTTTCTAAATCACCAAATGAATGCATGCACATTCCCATGACAATGCAATACACACTTTGTGCTCCTTTCAGTGGTTCTAGTAAAGTACGGCTTAACAAGCTGCTCACATAAAACCTATTCCCCCAGCAGAAAATCTATATTGTACTTAAAGTGAACAAAAGACTCAATTTTAAACGGAAACTCAGAACATAACCTGCTCCTGGCAGTTTTAGTTTTTATTTTCTCAGCTCCAGACTCAGTGTTAACTATAAAAACAGAATTCAAACATAGGCTTAGTCTATGTACAAATTTGTTTTGAGGTCAGCAAGTACAGTGTAGGTGTCCTGCTTTAGGATCATATATTATAGAACAATAACATGTAAAATTGTGTACTGTCAACAGAAAAAAAAATCAAGGAATAATTTGTCTAAGATTCTAATCTAATCTATAATCTGGAACCTAACCTGCTCTGGACCAGTTTAGGTTCACAGCACAAAACCATGGCAGTTTATCCCAGTAATTCAATTCAATTAATTTTAACTTTATTTGTATTGTGCCAATTCACAACAAACAGTCGCCTCAAGGCGCTTTGTATCATAAGGTAAAGACCCTACAATACTGCGAAGTAAGAAGTGAACCACATATATAGCACAGGAAACACAGTTAGCCAGGTTACCTGGATAAGCCAAAATCCTGCTTCAAAGTATAGACCTCAAATGAGTCTGGCAAACAAAAAAAAATGCTATTCACTTCCCATTTCAAACTAATAGTTGACACAACAGAATCATTTGCTAACCTTTGCTAAGTGATTATGACTAAAAAATTATGATGGCCCCCATATCCTTAACAATTAACTTATTTCAAGCTAAAACATCAAAGAACTCCAAGGCACTCTCTTATTAAATAAAATGTAAAGTGCTTTTATTCTTATGGCATGGGCATGTTTAACTTAAAAAAAAAACAAACTCCAACGTATTTCAGCCTACAAGCCTTCATCAGAGAGTTAAACAGATTTGATGGAAACACTGGCTTTTTTCTAGTGATGTTCCACCAACAGAAACCTTCCACCTGTGGTATTCCACCAATGGCAAACTTCCACCTGGGATGAGGGTAGAATATTCCATCAATGATGTTCTACCAATTGGAAATTAAGCTGACAATTCCAATAAAAACAATAATTTGGAAGGTTGTTAAGAAAGATAAAATTATTAGGAACCATGCATGTGTGATTTTGTTTGTTATCACTTACTTTGCAAACATCTTTGTAATGTGTGATCAAATGGAAAGCAGATTTTTGCTTATGGAGACCATGATGTGTTTCTGACATGAATGGTTTCACCAGTCACTATTTATATGAGGCCAATGGGGACATTTTGTTTTCTTTGTACTCTGTCAAATTTTTCTAAGAATTACTTTAAAAGTCTAGGTCTCACCTGAGTGAGACACACTGAAACTTGAGAATAGAAAAGAAAATAGGAATGGCTCACACAGGCGCACACATACACACAAAAGTAAATAGGACATGCTTCGAAGAAAAATGGCAGAGACAGATTACAGATTAAGCGTGCCACATCCAGCTCTCTAACTCCTCTTTCTGTCTCTTTTCACATGGTAAATACTTTTCTTTTCTCTGCCTGGAGAAAGTAGTGGGAAACAGTGAGTCAGGCTGGAGTGCTGAGAGGTGGACTGGACTGTTAATGCTCCACAATGAATTAAGAGTCGGTTCTGCTGGTTTACCATTTGAATGACTGGGAGGCTTGGGAAGGTGGTGAGCTCTGGACACAAAGAGCTGCTTCACAGCCAAAATGCAGTTAGTTTCACATCTACATGTCTAAATATTTGCTTCCAGGAACACAGAATATATTGCATAAGTAGAAAGACATTATACTGTACAATAACACAAAAAGTCTTTTTGTTGTTGTTGTTGTTGTTCTTACATGTCTAATTCACATTTAATTGCTTCGACATCTCAATAACTTTTTTTTTTATGTGTGTACCTTTTGAGATAAACTTTGCTAACAAATGTTGTTAATTAGCACAGATTTAATGGACCCAATTTAAAATCCACAAGTTTTAACATATCAACGTTATTACAAGTACAGCAATGTTCAGGACAACCCCAAAATTAGGGGTATATCAGAACCCAGTTGAAAGTCAGTCTAGTTCAGGAGATGTAACAATCATGTTTATCATGTTTCTGATAGTAACTGCTTATAGCTTTTTTCTATTGCTAATTTTGCATATGAGATCATTATACTAGTGGTTTACCTACTAGTATAATGATACATACTTTATGATGAACAACCTTGGTGTTTATCATAAAGATATGTCAAGGATACAATGGTTCCCTAAAATCAGTTTAAAATTGGCATCTAACACTAGTGAAATGTTACTGCTGTATTCTTTGTACATCCTAAAGCTGATAAGGGTCAGATAATGACACTTCACCTTCCCATCACAGCTAGTGTAATTATGATGTTTGTAATACCATTGAGCTTCTCCCTTTAAACCTGTAGAGGCAAGGACAACACTTCTGTGAAATGGCATAAATTGTTATTTTTTTACAACCTAATAAGACCCCAACCCTGGCACTCCTCAAGTCATGGACTTGAGTGGATTCCAACTGCTTATCTCATTAAAGGGGTCCCTGTGCTCATAAGTGAGATAAAATATGTAACTGCTATTTGTTCTGCCTAGGAGCTTTACTTTTCACGAGTGGCAGGGAGTAGGACGGTGTTGTGATAGAAGAGTGAAAGACATTAAGCAGGTGAGTCCTTTGTTCCCCCAAAGGCGCTGTCAAGAGCCCTGTCATCAGTGAGGAGAGCCCATCAAGTGAATCCTGGTCATACCAAGAAAGCACTTTACAAGAAACCTATGAGTGCACTATTTATATAGTCCAAATGTCATATAAATATGAATTATTAATATGTTTGCTATGATTTTGTGGAACACCACCAAATTAACCATGAAGGCCAAATTCAACATGGTATCAGCAAGTTTTTAAGTTGAGGTTGTAATAATGTTCATGATATGCACCTCTATCACATACTGCTAAAAGACATGCACATTAGCAAGCAAACAGGCATAGCAGCTGAATATATGTACGCTCAAATGAGAGCCTACATGTCAGCAATGCAATACCACCCAACTTAACATTGTTGTCAATCAAGCTCACCACCCACTGCAACAGCTCTCATTGATTGGCAGCGACCTCCCCCAGCAGCACTCTGCCACACTGCAAAATCTCCTCAAGAACAGGTCAAGCAACATGACAAAGAGCTCAAAGCAATGACTTGTTCTCCAAACTCCAGTCGCAGAATGCACCAGAATAAGCCAAATCCATGGACACCCCAGTCCATCTGCTACCAGCATCTCTGTGGCAAAAACTCCAAGACAACCAAGAGTTTGGTGTCCATGCCCTTATGGATCAGAGCTGTTTTGGCAGTACAAGGGAAAGCTACACAATATTAGGCAGGTGGTTTTAATGGTATGTTGTTTAAAGAATCATTAAAAACCACAAAAACAAATCACAAAAAACAAAATTAAGTCGTTAAGGATCAGCATGACCTGAATAGCGAAGAACTGCTTGCATTTGCTAATGGCCCAATTAATCACACAGGCCACTGCATGTGTCACATAGTAAAACAGCACATTCTTTTCATTTCCACATAGCACAGAATTCCCCTCTCTCACCGACCTCACTTCCTTTTCTGTAGCAGGAATATCTCCAGGCAGCCTTGCAAGACAATGACACACAATTACCCAGAGCAAAAAGCACTGTGACACTGACAAATGTAGTTTTTACTGTGCAGGCATCGCTACGTTCTCACATCAGCATTAACTACCTCCTATTTATCTCAGCCAAGAAAAGAGAGAGGAGAAAGTGAAGGGAAAAAGGAGGCAGGGAAAGAGAAAGTCAGAGTGATCAAGACAGACAGAGAGTGGAGGAACTAAGCCGTGGGCTATGGAGACATTACAAGACGTTCCATGACAACCGAGCAGAAGGATTCAGAAACATTTCCTATTAGAAACGTCACATGCCATATAAGCAATTGCTCAGTGAAAGGTGCAGCTGCATAATGACCTGTGGCTTATTTCTCATGCAGAGATGAGTGACACTGGCTATTTTGTATAGCTCTGTTGAATTGAAACTGATGTAATCAGAAGCATTGAAAGGCATTTTTACAGTTGGATGCTTGGATCAAAGCTGAAAACTGTCACTACAGCAAAATCTTTAATCTCTCATCTCTCTGATTATGTGTTGTTTATGTTATGCTTTTACAGTTTGTGAAATTTTATGCTATGCCTGCTTTTATGCAGGTCAGGTGCCAATGCATGCAATCCACTTGAGACTATTTATGAAATGACAAAAATATAGTCAGGAAAAGGCAGAGTGACTGAACATAGAAAGAAGAAAGAAATAAGCTTTGTATTAAATTTGGGTTACATCATTTTTATTATCCAGAGACAAAAAATGAAAACTGCAGATTTTTGTATGTGTGTATTCTATATTTTATTTGTCAGTTTCCAACCAGGGTGCTTCCAATTAGGGGCTCAGTGCAATGGCAATATTCTCACACAGGACTTAACATAGAAAAAGATGAATTCTTGAACAGCACTACAAAAGATATGCAGGTGTTTAAAGTATTGGTTGGAGTTTGGTGTTCAATTTATAATGAGAGAAAAGAAACAAAAAGGCAATCATTAAACACTGATAATTTCATAGAAACCAGATTGGTCTTTAGTGTTTAGCATCTTTTAACCCAGGTTTGTCTGTTTTGCCTGCACTGTGCTGTGCTGTCATGACATGAATTTCACCTGCAGCTTCACAGCTGGGGACAACCACTGCTGTGCACATTTTTTGTAGCAGAGCCAATCACAGCCAGCCTGTAAATATTTCTTCCCCTTATCTGACCTCACATTGGAGCCATAGACGGTATAAAACATGGACTTAACTTCTAGGTCAGAAAAATTAAGACAATGCGGAAGTGCCTAAAAACCTGCATTCTGTCTGAAGGCCACCAGAAGGTAATAGCTGTGGTAGCAGTCCTTCCATTCCTATAGAAATCTATGGGAAAACAGCTTTCTGACTTGACCTGTCTGAACACTTTCCTGCTGAGTTTATGGGTTCAGTGTTGGATCATATTGAACAAAAATTACATCTGTTTTGTAAACCACATGCTGATTTTTTGCTGCAGTTTCATAGTCATACCTGCCCACCCTTGTCACATTTGTTTTTGTTTTGGTTTTTTGCAACCATCATGGCAACAATGGCAGAAACATTCATCTTGAGGCTTCAAAACAGGATTTCAGAAACCAAAGGGTGTGTCCATCTTTTATACTGTCTATGATCAGATGTGTTTTTGATTTACAGTGAATTCATTATCCTGTGTCACCTGGTGAGCATTTCTAATCAACTAGTCATGGACATTGTCTGGGCTATTTGATCAGTGATAGTTTTAAATTCAATTGGAAGAATAGTACAAACGCTAAGAGTCACATTTAGGTGAGAAATTGCTACAGCTGGCAGGATCTTATTGTGGTTTGTGACTAGCATACTCCTATGACATCATCACCCTAACCTCGCAGTTCAAAAACACTTGTATTACTGCTTAAGTCCCTGCAGCAATGCAATAAAAATTTTAGAATATAATTGGGTTTGGCATCATACAGTATATGGTTCATTCTACCAAGATAGTTCAAAATGCTGTTCCATACTTAGAAACACATTTTTAAAAACAATTAAATATTTGGACCATTAATATTTGTTAATGTCATGCTGTGATCTTTTTAATCCCAAAGCATTAGTTCAGATAATACAAAATGAAATATATATAATATCCTTTATGTGACTTTCTATTGGGAACTGGCTGTCCCAAACTCTGTTGTCTGAATTTCAATGAATGGAAATACGATTT
>JAVDPK010002993.1:653113-672733 GCA_034780415.1 Cichlasoma orientale
TAAACACACAAATATAAACAAAAAACAAAGGAACTCTTTACCATACAAAACATACCATACATACTGTCTTTATTTAAAAAAAAGCATTTTACACAAAGTTTAACACAAAGTTTTGTACATTAACACATTAAATTAAAATATAAACAAACGAACTCTTTACCATCCAAAACATACCATACATACCATACCATACATTCTATACAACCATACCCAATTGCCTTTAGGTGTGAGTGTGATTGGTTATCTGTCTCTCTGTGTTGGCCCTGCAACAGGCTGGCGACCTGTACAGGGTACAGCTGGCCCTATGTCAGCTGGGATAGGCTCCAGGGTATACACTCTTGTACAAGAGTGCAGTATATACTTTCTCTAATTTGTTTACTGTTTTCTTTGTCTCTGTTCTAGTTTTTTTTTTTTTAAATTTAATCAGTATTGTTAGTATTGAAAAGATATTTTTGCTGGAATATGTATCATATATTTACTAACCCAGGGGTGACTAAAAGTATTTGGATAAAAGTTTAGGGCAAGGACTTAAATTAGGGCCAAACAGTTTTGCAGAATGTAATAAGATGTCTGCTGAAGGGTTTTCTGTTATGAAATGGGGCTGTAATGTTATCCTGACTTCTAAATTTATGTTTTCATTAATGGCAGGAGGATATCGTTGATAAGTCTTGTTTTTTCCCCTTTTCACAGCGCTCCCTCACACACATTCAATGTTATTTTATTTTATCCCCATGCCACTGTTGTCATCGTGTTGTTCACATAATATATGTAACTGGCTTACCTTTTCTGAGGCCACTGTCATAACTAAGAAAATATTTAAGTTGAATTCCTTAATTAATTATTAATATAATATTTTATTTTGTACAAGATGTAGTACTTTTAATTTTGAAGTTTCAACTGAGGAATGTGCACAAGTCTTGTTGCTGCTCTCATGTAAGACACTAATACAGTAGTAGCAATCATGAATATCATATACTCGGTTAGAAGTTTATACTGATGAGAATGGATTCCAAAATTGTGTTGTCATGCAAGTGCAACCATAGGCAGAAGTTACATGGAAGTCTAGCTCCCTCTTTTCTGTGAAAAACAGTTTTGTACTTGTAGGTGTATCATGGTAAATATATGAAAGTAAAAATACATGTACTGAAAGCTGTTGGCTTAATTTTATATATATATATATATATAATTTGTACATTTTGTAAGATACCCTCCTCTTCATGTACCTCATGACTGTATATTATTGGCTCCATTACTTTGCTATTAAATCTTTTATCTGTGCAGTTGCTATGTTATTATGGGGCAGCTATATTTCCTAATACATATTTATGGGGGCAGAGGGACTTTGCACATTAATATCATTATATTACACTGAATTTTACGCCAGTTTTCAAGTGCGTTTGTTTGTTTTTTATTCCTGATAGAATTTTCTGATCTCACATGAGCCCTCCTGCGTGGTTGTTTACTCCCCCAACTGTGGTGTCACTAATAGTAAAAATGCAGTCATAAAAAGACATGACCTAGATATCAAATCGTGTTTATAACAAAATGCAATGTCCAGGATCAAAGGAAATCTTCCATGTGCTGCAACCAAAACATGCTCCAGTATTATCTTCACATGGGTCCTCAATTTAGCAGAATATTGTAAAATGACATTTATTACTTTCGACCAAAGACAATAAAGCACATCTTTCTTTGTCTACAAACATGATGTAATTAATCTAAATGTCACACTGTAAGGCGTAGCATGATTTTCTAGAGCCACTAGTTTCACAGTGCCACCAGATCAGGGATTTCTGTCACTGTGGTCTTTCATTTGTGAAGGTTATCCAAGAAATTCAAACATTTCACAAACCGAAGCCTGGGTTTGCTAGTTTGCTCAGCCTCCAGCAACAGGACATGCTCTGTATCTTGTCTTCCTTTAATTTCTAAATCCCCGCAGCCTAGGTCAGTTAAGGTTTTAAACACTAAATTGTGTATAAAAGTGGTCACCAGACATAAATTTTTAAACCTACAATTTTGGCCTTTGCGGTCTCTTTTTTTTTTTATATCATATACCATTTTTAATAACCATGTTTACACTAGAGGGTAGAAATGGGGAATTATCAGCTAATACTGGTGTTAGTTAAATGGCTTGGATAGCAAGGTGCAAAATAAATTCAGTCTTTACTCTTCACTCCCTTGCAGCTATTTTCCAATTGCTGTTCAGATGCTGCTTTCTAAAAAATCTTCAACCCAAAGGTCATCTTTAGCGCCGAATCCCAACCCTAATCTCTGACTCACTGTGTCACAGTTTGCATGGTTTTCAGGACTCTCTATGAGCTGAGGCATAGTGTAAGAAGAGCTGAAGCTGTGGGTATTTGAAAAGAAAGCTCCAATTGTATTCGGTCTTTAGCATTTAGAGCATTTCATAGTCCAATGGGCACCAGTGGGCTTGAGGAATTAATCCATGGCCCCCTTTCTTAACATTACTGAATGCCCTGAGTGGTACTAGGAGAAAAGCACAAGGCCCAACAGCAATAGGATGCCTTTATGCTATGCTGGTCTGCATCACTATGCTTTCTTCTTTTCCCTCTTCATGTGCTGTAGGTTTATCTGCTGAGAGAAAAAAAATAACTGAAACTGTTCAAAGACTCTCACAGCTCAAAGTTCTCTGTATTTTCTCTGTCTGTTTTTCAAAAACACAAATGCATGGCAACATTGTTTACAGCAAGGTGCACCATTAAAAGTGTGAATGCAAAATAAGAAAAGTAGTAATATTTGATATGTTGTCAAGTTGTTAAAAAATGAAAAACAGTCATCTACCATCGCTATGTGTGTAGGTTAGATTAAAACAAGTCCAATAAAGGAAGACGTATGCCTTTGATAACAGTGATTATATGTCAGAAAAAGATGAAATACCAAAACTAAGAGCTAGACCAGTAAATAAAGTTACTTATGATGCTGGATTAACATCACACCACGTTTAATAAATAAACTGCTAATCTACAGTACTTTCCCACACAACCATCTCTGGGGTTTACAGAGAATGGTCTGAAAAGAGAAAATATCCAGTGAGCTTCAGTTCTCTGGGCGAAAATGCCCTTTTGATGACAGAGGTCAGAGGAGAATGGCCAGACTGCTTTGAGCTGATAGGAAGGCAAAGGTAACTCACATAACTACTGGTTACAACCAAGGTATGCAGAAGAACATCTCTGAATGGACATGTCAAACTTTGAAACAGATGGGCAGCAGCAGAAGACCACAACTAGTGCAACTCCTGTCAACTTAGAGCAGGAAACTCAAGGTACAGTTCACACCAAAATTGGAGAATAGATGATTGGTAAAACGTTGCATGGTCTGATGAGTTTTGATTTTTACTGTAACATTCGTATGGTAGGGTCAGAATTTCAGCATAAACAACTTTAAAGCGTGGATCCAGGACATTTTCTAGGCACACTTTAGGCCCCTTAGTACCAACTGAGCACCATTTAAAGTCCACAGCCTATGTGAGTATTGTTGCTGACCGTGTCCATCCTTTAAGGACCACAGTGTACCCACCTTCTGATGTTTTCCAGAGGGATAAGGGGTCATGTCACAAAACTCAAACCATCTCAAGCTGGTTTCTTGGACATAATGATGAGTTCACTGTACTCAAATGTCTTCCAGAGCCATGCGATAAGATTTGGTGGAATGGGAGAGCAATATCATGGCTATGCAGCTGATAAATCTACAGCAACTGTGTGACGCTATCATGTCAAAAAGGAGCAAAATCTCTGAGTATTTTCAGCACCTTGCCGAATCTGTGTCACAAAGAATTAAGACAGTTCTGATGTAAAAGGGGGTCCAGCCCAGTGGCAGCATGGGTTGGACCCCCTAACAAGTGTTTGGTCAGTGTTCAGATATATATATATATATATATATATATATATATATATATATACCACCCTATATATACACTTTCATTCCTCCCCACTACATATTTATCAGTCTTTCCTTGCTATGACTAGTTCTCTTACTCATGTCCTTCTGTTTTCTTTCTGTATGTTTGTTTCTGCTTGTTTTTTTATGCTAAACATATAACTGAGAACAGCACATTGGTTTTAATGTAGATACACATGTGGTATCTCAGTGTGCTGTCCATTGATCCACTGGGTTAGCAAAATACAACAAGGGCAGCAACCCTTTCCAAGCTGGAAGGCTTACAGTCATAGAAAGACAAAGTCCTTCATGGCAGTGCACTTTGAGTTATTGTCTCCATCACGAAATACACAGAGACAAAAATCCTTCCACCGTTCATGCCCACTGAGGAATTAAGATCACAAATTTGATAAGAGTTCTTTGTGGGGCGTTGGGCTTTGTGGTGTAACTAAAGTCTATACCAGTCAAGAAGGATGCACTTCTTTTCTAATCCTCAGAACACGATTTGAGTTTGGAGGAATTGTTAGCTGACATAAGCCATTTCCTTCATATCAGAGAGTTTCTAAAGGCTACAAAGCCCCGAGATCCTCAAATGACCTAAATGTGGGAATGAGGAGAAATGTCATAGTAGCTGCTCAAAAAAAAAAAAAAATCATGTCTTGGTTGAAAAAAATTACCATCACGTCAGATGAAAAATCATGTTACTGTACATATTATGAACACAATACAAGTTGAATGTTAATGCTGTGAACACTTTCACAGAAGGTGATGATGTGATACCATTAATACAAAACTGTATTTATCCAGAAATGTACTATAGCAGAGGTAGTAAAATACATTTGGTTTCACTGAAGGAGAATGCAATTAAAAGCCTGTTATATTCAAACAACATGCACCAGTAACCTCCAGTCTGTTTTCAATAGTTTTGGTCCCATAGGGTGAACATTACTGGATAATCATTACATTTTCCATTATCACAAAGACGTATGAGAATTGACAATTACATTTTTTTTCCAATATGCAATGGAAACATAATCATAAAATCAGTAAATGTGACCTCCCAATGCCTGAGGCACAGCAAGTCACCACGCAGCAATGTTCATCTTAATGATCTCATGCTGCATTTCACTCATTACGGTTAGAGTTTGCAGGCTGTTGTATCCTCAAGGCTCATGGGACCTTTGCTTTAGCTCCATGTGCAAAAAAATACAGTCATTCAGAGCAATATACAGTATGACATGATTTATCACAGCCACGTACAGATTTTCCAATTCATCTTTGCTGGTCAGGGCAGTCTTTATAAATTCTAAAATCCTGCCGAGTATTATCGATCTATGAGATTCAAATCTGAAATGACTTATGTGTCACGTGAAAGGTCTAATCAGTATTGACTTAAAAGCAGCTCATGTTGTTTTCTCTAGTCATTATGTGAGAGATGTGGCTAACACACCGAAATATAAGCCAATTCTACTAGAATTTGAAATAACATCTTATCAGAAATCATGCCTTGGTCATTTTATTCTAAGAATATTTTTAGTCCACTCACACTTTATTCCACTCACATACAGGCATGTGGGTGACAAAAAAAAATTACATTAAAATTTTACATGCCTCCACATGTATGTGTCATGCTCCTGGCAGGCCTGCTGGCTCGTGCTTCCTCTGTCTTCCTTCTCTTGCTCTATCTCAAGTCTCAGGTGGAGCTGGGCAGGCCCTGGTACTTTGCCCAACCCTTGGGCAAAGCAACCCGGCCCTCAAGCCAGCCAGAACACCTGCTTGCCATAACTCATCAACTTTTGAGAATAAAAAGCCAGCTGAAACCTTCACTCCTTTAAGATTTTTGTCATTAGCATTTTTTTATTACACAGCTGAGTATTCCATCGCACTAGATGCGTGTGTGTGTGTGTGTGATGGCACCGTAACATGTTTAAGGAAAGTTGTTTTTAAAGCATTTGCAGCCTGACTGGCAGTGGCATAGATTTAAAAATCATATTTGCATTTGCAAGATTAGCTGCAAGCCAGCAACATTTTTCTGTACTGTTTAGCTGGTTATCTTTATATAGCAGTGTGGTAAGAAGCATAATAGTAGACGCAGACATGTTTTGCTGTAGTTTAATAAACTCACAAAAGTATTCCGTATGAGCTTGCTGCTGTCCTAATGGATCTCGGGACAAAGCGGATAATGACTATAGCGCTGTGAAAAAAAAGACGAGAGTTAAGGGTGTTCATGGGAAAATGAAGAAGATGAAAATAAATGAACTAAAGATTTAGGGTAACTGTCATGAGTTAGGCTGTAGCATCACACAGCCTTTCCTCTGCACGTGAACGATGCTGATCAGAAACTGCATGTGTGAGAACTGAGCTAATGATGACTATGTGATTCTATTTATTTAGTGCAGCTTGTAAGTCATGCAGCAAATCCATCAAACTGTCATTGTAACTAATATTATTATTATAGACAGTTACAGTGACGTCCCATGTATATAATTCAGTTGCCAACTCTTGTGCCTGAACTCAGGTAGCTGTTGCTTTAATGTTAGTTCGATTACAGTTATGGACTCAAGCGTGAACAGCCTGTTTTTCAAAATTCTCTTCAAACTTTGTGCGTTGTACTTTTGCAAGATGCCCAGGTCCTGTGGCTGTAAAATAAGCCCGGATTATAACTCCTTTACCACCATGCTGTTGACAGTTGGTACGAGGTGTTTGTGCTGATATGCTGTGTCTGGTTTTTTTTGTTTGTTTGTTTGCAGATGTCATACTGTCTCCACTTTGGTCTCATCTGTCCAAACAAGATTGTTCCAGAAATCTTGTGGTTTTATTCAGATGCAACCTTGCTGGGATATCCATGTTTGGGAAGATTGTAGAATTGCATTAACACACACCTGAATGCTCCAGACCAGCAAACTGCCAAAACCACTGCTTTTATAGATGTGGTCAAACTTGCTGATGATCAGTTGATCAAGTGCATTTGATTAGCAGCACATGGCTGCTACTTACCCTCTTAATTCCTATGGAACCAGTAAGGGTGTACTTAGTTTTTCACAGAACTCAACAACTTGAAGTCTTTCAGGAGCTGCTGACCGCTAAAAAGAATGCAGGTTTAAGACATTTCTGCATTGACTTCACTCTTCATTCCTGGAAGGTACATCTCTTATACAGGGTCAGTGATCTTGATCTTAATCATCTATGCTCACTCTCACCAAAAGAAAATACAGACAGTATACGGCAGTATACTGTAGGTTTTCTTATTCTTATTAGTATTTTTAAACATTGTAGTAGTATTTTTTTTATTGTAGTATTCGGCAATAGCTGAATATCCAACTATATTGTATTTGTCAGTAAACTTTATTTTTACATGGATTCTGCTGGAACTGATTCAGTCTCCAGTGGACCAGAGGATCCAGAGTAGCCTAACTGGCTGTGACTCATGGAAAAAGAGAGAGAAGGAGAAAGAGTGGAGTATGACCTCAAGGCTCCTCTCCATCCACCCCCTAACATTCACCCATCCATTCCTAATGGGATACTCTAACCTGGCTGTTTAACACATATTAGCATCAAAGCTCCCCTCAGATGGAAGTCTGGCTTTGGTGGCTTTGTGTTATAATGGCCTGTTTGGAGGGCATCAAATATACACTGTATTTACATGAGACATAAAATATCTGTATGAAATGTTCTGATAAGAATTTAGGAATATTTGTAGAAATGTGTTATTTGCGTAACTTGAAAAGGGTAGAATATACATCTGTTAAAAGTACAACTACCTGCAGCTCTCAAGGACAAAAATAACTAAAAAAAAAAAACTGCTATTGTTTTTTAGAACTTCTTAATCTTGGTACTGGGAAGTGTCGAAAACAGTAAATTTACATACAGGTAAAATTCTAAACTGATGTACTTGCATATACAAATAAAACTATTATATAAAGTGCGCATATTGTTATGCACTAGGGCATTGTATTTCTCAATTAATATTTATAAAAACAATATTTCTCTGTAGGCATAGCACTAGGTCAGGTAGACAATGATAAGGTCAACCTGATCTTACAGCAGTTTTTCTCAAACTGTGGGGCACGCCCCACTGATGGGGTGCAGTGTCATGACAGATGCAGAACATGTGTCAAACATTGGATTAATTCTCACGGCGGAACAAGGAAATTATGTTAGCATACACTAGCAGGTAGTGACTAGCGAAAGTCTCCACTGTGTTTTGTGTACATAGAGCCGTCATGCCACTTCGCCACAAAGGGTAACCCCCCCCCCCGGACGTCGCTTTACGCGGGGTGTGAAAACATTTCATCCAGCAAGGTGGGGCATGAAAAAGTTTGAGAACCACTGTCTTACAGGAAGATGTGAAATTTTTGCATGACAGGTCACACATTTCCAAATGGTGCTTTTGCATAAAGACTGACCAGATCTATAGCTGAAGATCTCCTGTCCTGTGGTGGCGTCACAAGTCAAATACTACTCTAGTCATCTAGGTGACTGAGGTTCCGCTCCACTGTGAGACCATTATCTTTGCAAGACTTGCTTTAATTTGCCATCTTGGTTTGGTTTATGTAACAGAACGACTTTGTTTGATTAAGTAAATTATGATGATCGTGTGAATAAGTGCCTATAAAATCTCCGACCCTTTCAGAACAATGTTCCTGGAGGGGGATTAGTCACCCTCATAACCAAGACTTGATGCTTCTGCTGGCACAACATTAGAAAGCCACGTCCTATTATAAAGTGATGTATTCATCGATGACAGTTGGTCGCTAGTGCACCACCAGTTGTGAAGATGACTTAATGTGCCAAAACCTAACTCAAACACTAACTGACACAGGTGACCAATCATGTGCCAATTAACAGGTTTCCTCAAAGCTGAGATAAATTGGTACCTGGCCTTATCACATTGCTAACCGTTATTTTGTTTGTCATTGTTATAAGTCTCTCTAGTCAGGAGATGGATGGCTTGCATGTCCCCATTTAACTTATGCACACATAACTGCCAACTAACCACAGAATGCAATTTTAAGAGGTCATAATCATTTCCAGAGGAGGAAAGTAACAAAGTACAAATACTTTGTTGCTTAAGTAGAATTTTCAGGCATCTGTATTTTACTTGAGGGTGTATTTTTCTGAGAACTTTTTATTTTTACTCCCTTTAACATTTTAACACAAGTATCTGTACTCCTTACAACTTCAAAATGGGCTTGTTATGTTAGGTTTAACCTATTTAAGGGACATTTTTATTTCCCATCACTGTGCGCCTTCAAACATCAAACCAATTTGAGCCTAAATGGAGGGAACAATAACAGAAAAGAAAATCCTATTGGTGTATTGATCACTGGGGCTTATTGCATACAAAGATGAAAGAGGCAAAAACATATAATTTATGCGTAATTTATAGCTCTGTATTCAGGGGTTAAAGTGGCTGGAACAGGAACAGCATTTTTGGTACAGATGTCCATAGGTTGTGGTCACGGTGCTTCAGCATCTAGCTAGTGCTACAGAAGAAGCAAGGTTTTTTAAGTGGCAGGACATTTCAAATGCAAGATTTCTATCAGCTCAACAAATATCAGCTAACACACAAACTATTTCTGTGCAGTTTGCCACACAGCGTGTCTCCTAGCTAAAGGTGCAGCTGCTGCATTTCCCAGGGAGAGAAAAGTGTATGAGATAACTTCACTCAGAGATGGAGAAAGATATAAGATAGATAGGACAGGAGAGGAAGAAGAGAGGTTATGTTTAAAGGTAAGGTCTGCACAATGGCATTTGATAAACTGGGAATTTAAAGCTTACATGTAATGTCCTCATTTTTTAAAACCAGATATTGCATCTGCATTTGATGTGAAGTTGTTTTTTTTTCACACATTCATTGTGAAATGTCCTGCAAAGCAAACTGAGGTGTACTAACTTTGTGTTATTCAAAGGTTGTATGAAAATACTCTGGAGTTTAGTGCAGGATAAACAGGTTAGCTTGCTGTACTGTGGTGAATTTACAGTAAAGCACTGTGTTGGATTGGTGCACATGGCTGGGGTGTTCATGCTCAGAGTTAGGTTACATCAAGGGCAGCAGAGAATAATTCAGTTGTGTAAATCCACAAAGAGCAATAAACCTCAGATGAGCAGCACAGGTCAGCTGATCACAGCCTATAACACAAAGAAAATCTACTGGAGTTGTCAATAGAAATGTTTGTGAGCTGTGATTCTTTTCCCCACGCTGAGCCACTGCAACCAATCTCATGGTTCCCCCACCTGCTAAATCCCACTTTTCCTCCTGACTGTACTAATTTTTCTGTTTGTATTCCCATATACAAATCTTGTTTTATTATTATATTAATATAGGATGAGGTTCAGTTAGCTTTGCACTAAAATAGCTAGCAGAAATTCCTTTCAAACAGCTACTTTTTACTTTGAAAGAGCAACTCTAAATACATTTCATATCCTGTACTGTTTCACTATTGATTGATTGATTGATTGATTGACTGACTATTACTTGAGTAAAGAAGCTGAATCAATACTTCAAGTTTAACTGGAGTATTTTTAACACAAGCACATGTACTTCTACTTAACTGAAGAATATCTGTATTTTTGCTGCCTACTGTATGATCATTTCACATACTTAACAACAGATTTGGCAAATTTATGTAATAACCACTTCACTGACATCAACCAGCCTACATTGCTTTACTTTATCAATATGCTTTACACAAAACACTTCTAAATTCTAAGAAAAATCGAAAGTTTCATTTCTTTGGGTACAAACTGCCATGGTAGCGACTGACACCATCATGTATTACGCAACAGGCCCATGCAAGCAATACAAGTTCCCTTGTTTGTTTATCCATTAATGATGAATATCTATTTACTGAGGGCAAAATTAAATGAAGTGCTGCTTGACACTGAGTTCATTAATCTGTAGCAAGGAACAGTGGGAGAGTGATTATTGAGAACATGGCTCCCCACTGTTAAGTGATTGTAGTTGGCGGGCATAATGATGTTAGTTTTACATTAACTTGATAATATTCTCTCCCAGAGGTACTGCAAAATGTGTTTCCATCAGAGAAGACTATGATGAAACTAATTCTTAATGATGTTGACAGTGTGCTCAATTATACAAGTTTTTCTTCCTACATTTTAGGCATTTGGCTATTGTGATACATAAAAAAATTACAAACAGACCAAAGGGAAATGGATAAAAATGATTTCTGCCTTTTCTGCTAGCTTATTTTATAACATTATTAAGCATTGCATTATAAATGTAAAGTATGGCATCGTTCTTCTTTCTATTGTTACTATGGCCACACGAAATGTTAACTTGCATATGTTTTGCAGGCAAAACATAAAGTGCTGCAAAAAAAGTATTTTGCACAGTCACACAAAATTTTTTCAGATCATCAAATAATTTTAAAATTAGACTAAAATAACCTGGGTAAATATAAAATGTGGTTTTTTTAATGATGATTTAATGTATTAATGAAAAAAAGCCACACCTATCTGGCCCTATATGGAACAAGTTATTTAATCTTAAAAAGGCCGTTCATGCTAGAAAACTCTCCAGTGTTGCTGAATTAAAACAATTCTGCAAAAAAGACTGGGCCAGAATTCCTCCACAAGTCTCATTGCCAGTTATCACAAACAGTTGACTACACTTCTTCCTGCCAAGGGTGGCGCAACCAGGTATTGTGTTTAGGGGCAGTTACTTTTCCACATAGAGCCATGTAGGTTTGGATAGCTTCTTTCTCTAAACAAAATCATCATTGTATTTACTCGGGTTATCTTTGTGCAATATTAAAATTTGTTTGATCTGTCACAAATATACAATAAATAAATAAATAAATAAATCAGGAAGGGGCAAATACTTAAAGCTGACTGACTGGACAGCCAATACTTTTAAAAGTAAATTGAAAATGAAAACTTGATGAGATAGAGGAAATCTCCATAGTCAATAGGAAACTTCTTCTTGGAACAAATCTGCACAAATTCCAGCGATTGTCCGTCTTGTACATGTTTAGATATTTAACTGCATAAATGAAAGTTTGCCCTATTGGTGGTGCAAGAAGGGAAGGTAAGAGGATCCTCAAATTCCATCTTCTCTATCCCCTGAGGAGTCTAAATGTCTGTGTAAGATTTCATGAAAATGTGTTCATCTGTGCAGCAGCTTTTCCAACATTTTTACTAGTCACCAGCAGTGCTGGGTGTAAATTCTAAAGTAACACATTACTGTAATAATATTATAGTTTTTTTAATGCAGTATTTTCGCACATTATTCTGCTAAATTCAATTCAATTATATTTATTTTAACTGAACAATGGGTAGATAGAAAAGCTAAATAAATAAAGGACCCTTTCCTACACAATTGGTACAATCACCTGACTTCAGTTTCTATGGAGGAAGGAAAAAAATATTAGAGCTTCTTTGGGGAGTAGAGATATGAACATTACTTTCATTTTTATTAGATGAAAGGACAAAAACATAATGGTAAAATGCAAATTGCCCACAGCCCAGAAACAGCAGCCCACTGCTACACAACACTGACTCATTTGTTCACATGGACTCGTTACAACAGTACACTGGTGACTTTGTTGTTTCATACACCACTGGTTCAGACGAGCTGTATTATTTAGAGTGTATCAAATAAAGTGCAAACACTTCACAGCATCCATTCGCTTTGGTCAGAATGAGCAATGCTCATGTCATATTATTCAGTTGCAAGTACCATTGGCTTAATTCACCATTCAGTGAAAACACAATCATGGTCTTTTTAGCACATTCACACACAACCTAACTCCACTCTGGTGAATTCAGACCAGAGCAGAAACCATTAATTAATCTGTCACTTTCAAAACAAAATCCCTTGTGTGACTGGAGCCAGCAGGTGACCACAAACCACACACATTGCACACAAACGTCCTGTGCTACTTCATTGCAGTCACCTTCAACAGGCTTTAGCAAGGTTTGTTCCTGCTCCAAAGGAAGACAGGGGTGCCCCAGCACCCCGGCTGAATGGCCTCTGTGGTTTATAGCAGGTTGTTCTTCTCCTTCATACAATTAATGCTTTGCCACCATTTATGCAGGTCACCAGTGACAACACTATTATAACATTATGTGAATTGATTACCATTATTTATTCTAGGAAAATGACTTGTTTATTTCTGAATAGCAAGCACATGTGTATACCATATTTTATGAGAAGATAAAAAGCAATGTGGGCGGTTTCCAAAAGACATCTACCTTTGTCTTATCTCACATTTAATGCAAGGTTGCTTCCTTATCCTAAACCTGTGTTAGGAGGTTTGTGATCACAAAAATGTAAATTTAATGATTATTGGATATTTAAAGCTATCTACATAAATATTAGCTGGGCATTTAGATTGCTTGTTTTTTAGTGTTATTCTTGTATATTTTTTGTGGGCTATTTTTTTATATGCATACATTGTGTATTTGCCTTCTATACTAAAAATAATTACGTCAAAGGTAAGCTAAAGGAAATAGCTTTCTCAGTGAATGTATTTTAGGCTGTGAAAGAAACATTGCTTAAGTATGCAAATAGCAACAAAGCTAATTTCAAGCAAGAGTAATGTGACATTTCTATATATAAATACATCAGGTTTGCAGATTTAGAAGCCTGGGGGGATTAGACACTTAATTAAAATATAAATCTGAAAACAAGAAAATGTAAATTCTCTATATGAAAAATATGTTAAAATAAGGCGCTCAAGGTGCAATGTTAAATGAAATACCCCAAAAGTTAAACAGTACTTTGTACAATATAAACAAGATATTACAAGTGAAGCTAGAGGTGTCAGGTGTCAAAGTCTTGAATCATAGATTGGGTTAGCTAACCAATGCATGCTCTTTGCTCTTTGCAAAAATATCAGCCTCATGATGCACAGTGAGCATAATCCCAGAGGTTTTCAATCATATGCTATTGAGGCTCAAGAGTCTGCCGGTTTCCGTTCCAGCCAACAGTGAACACTACAGCAGCTGATTTCACTGATTACAGTTTCAAACTGAGTCACTGAACATATGAGCTTTACAGTCTGTAGCACTTTTTCATGTATTTGTGATGCAAATAAGAAATGAAATAAAGAAATGGCAAAATATTCAGCATGTATATTAATGGAACAAAACATGTTAATAGATTCTTTTGTATGTCATTGTCAGCATTTGTCATATTGCCATTCATTTCATCTACATGCGTGTGTTCCTGTAATCTAACTCTCCTGACACTTCAGACCTGCCATTCACACCTGCTCAGTAGTGTCACCCCTTGGCTCACCTGCATCCACTTCCCCAATCAGACTTACGTATGGTCCCCAATCAGCCTTATTCTCTCAAAACAATAAAATAAATAGATAAAAATGCTAAAATTATTCAACCAAGCCTTCACCTTACTTCACCTATTTGTTTCATGCTTTGGGGTTGTTCATTCTGAGTTGTGACAGACTGTATGTTTCATGCCATTTTTCTCTCTGCATGCTAATGAGATCCAATGCAGGTTTTAAAGATTACAAGTCTAAATAGTATAAATGAGTCACTTGCAGTGCTGTGCAAAAGCGATTACTAGAAAGTCTGCTTCCAAGGAGCCAGACAATTTTTGAAAGTGGTCTTGAGCAATAGTTCTCCAGGCTTTCTGAAGGTTTTTCAAGGCTTTTCTTTGAACATTAGCTGCTGTTCCACTTATTTTTGATGATTAGTAGCAAAGAACCAATTTTAATTTGTGCCTTTGGGAACTTTGTTACTAGCAGCCTGTCTCACGTTTCTTTAGTTGACTCTATGAAAAATGCCAAAGATAACACAGTTTGGCAGGAACCAATTTTTGCACCAACAAGGTGATTCCCAAAGAAATATGCCAAAAACTTATCTCTATGAGCAAGCACTTGGCGACAGTGGGAAGGAAAAACTCCCTTTTAACAGGAAGAAACCTCCGGCAGAACCAGGCTCAGGGAGGGGCAGCCATCTGCCGCAACCGGTTGGGGTTGAGGTAAGAGACAGGACAAAAGGCACACTGTGGAAGAGAGACAGAGATTAATAATAACAAATGATTAAACAGAGAGTGAAGTATAACCAATGAATGAAAAGGAACACTCAGTACATCATAGGAACCCCCCAGCAGCCTAGCCCTATTGCAGCATAACTAAAGGATGTTTTAGGGTCAAATGATCCAGCCCTAGCCATAAGCTGTATCAAAAAGGAAAGTTTTAAGTCTAATCTTAAAAATAGAGAGGGTGTCTGTCTCTCTAATCCAAACTGGGACCTGGTTCCACAGAAGAGGGGCCTGAAAACTGAAGGCTCTGCCTCCCATTCTTCTCTTAAGTATCCTAGGATACTTGTTGTTGTTGCCTTATATACTTTATTTCCATGTACTGTATGTTTGCAGATCTCAAAAAATCCCAGAACCCATTTTTTCTTTTGCACTGCACTGTAGTTGTTTAACATATAACAGTTATATATTTCTTAATTTCATACTCATCCAGCATTTAACAGGCCTCAGTGCTTCCCAGTGTGTGACCATAATAAAATTTGAAAAGTCTTGATTACTCATTTTTTAGTAAAAGCTGTGACAATTGCAGTAATCTCAACAATGCATGTGATAACTGGTGTCTTTGTCTTAAAGTTATAACAATAATGAAAAAGTGAGTGGGATGCTTTGTACATGTTTCTGAAACACTAGTTTAATCACTCATATTGTTAAGGTACAATTAAAGTTAGGGTTTTAATATGTGGTCATTATGCTTAAATGAGATAAATGTTGTTAAATGTTATAAACTGTAGTCTTTGTAGTTTTGTGCAACGATCCAGTCATTCTGACTTCCACATCCATTTCCATTTCCTGTACATATATAACACACTATATTCTGTTTTTGAATTAAACATAAACGTTTTCAAGAAGTTTGAAGGAACAACCCATGATTTTTACTTCGTTCTTCATTTTAAGAACTTCACCTCCCCTGCCCTCCTTCAGTCAAGACTCACGTGTTTGTTGACCTAAAGCTACAAATACTAACAAATTATTTTGAAAGTATAAAGGTCAGGACACAATCGTGCCCCATATCCTCCTTGACTTACAGGACAGCTGTCACTTCTAGACATGTTTATTTTGAATGAAATCTGCCTGCAGAGAGCATATCATCGCCCTGGCTTTAAAAATAACATAATCCAAACAGTGTCTTTGCCAGTTACATCATTAGGGCAAGTTATGCATGTTCAAAATCGGACTGATTCATCACCTGGACATAAAGCCAGAAATTCAGCTTGAAGCGAAATTCTTATCTGTGGTCAAAGAGATGTCATCCTAAGAAAAATAGGGAGCATCAGTTCTATCAGTCAGCTGTCAAGTAAGGGTTGATTGTGACATTGTGAGCTGCAAAGTCAAGCAGAGAGGAGGCTGGGTCAACAAATAGGCTCTGACTCTTCACTGAGAACTTGGCAAAGCCCATACCACGTAATGATACGCTTGGTCCCAGGAACCTTATTTCACAACTGCTGTTCCAGGAGAAGGTTGACAGCTTTTTAAATGATTATTCTTTACTGAAAAAAAATGTAATTTTGGAGTGGAGTGATGCTTTTTCATCAAGAGACAGCTGGTTGGTTTTGTTAAGGAGGTAAAGGTTTTGTTTAAGATGATTAAGATAATGGTATCCTGGGTACAGCAAGAATTAGATCATAGGGGTTAAAGTGGGTAACAGGGCAGCATGGAGCAATGACTCACTTGGAAATAAGTTGCATAATAATTTCTGTTGTGTGCTCCATTGGATTTTCTTTGTGGGCAGACTGTGGGCAGTTATTTGGGTAATTTTTTGAAGAATGATCTAAATTGCATTTAGTCCATGGGACATAAAAACTGCATATATACAAATTATACTGCCATATATACTGCCGTTCAATTTTGTGTCAAGTAGGTCACGTACTCTTCCAAATCCTTTCACCATAGTTTCCTTGCTTACACATCTTATTAGCATTGTAAGCGCATGTCATTCTTCTGAGATTTTGAATATTTCATAGAGAGGCAAAATTGCAAACCCTCTTGATATATTAACCTTGTAAACACAACGTCAACATCGCATTTGAATAATCTGAAATCCATCACCTTCTTCGTTGTTATGATAAACAGTCAAAATAAAATATGCTGAGTGCCGTACTGAAAAGCACGGGGGGACAGTTCAAGATGAGGTGGAATAAAAGCCACAAAATGTAGAAAGGAAATGTCTACAAAAATGAATTTGACAGCAGAGTGAACATCACTGACTCTGAGTTTGTGACAGGAAGACAACAAGCATCTTTGTCTGGGAAAGGTGGATATGTGTATGTTGCTCCCATGTTGGGTGGTCATGTATGTTTTGGTCTCTAAATGTGGACACCATTATCAGACTGTTAACAAACAATAGGCACTAAAGTATGCTAGCCATTTCACTCTGAAGGTTTATCACAAGATTGTGAGACCCAGCTGAAGACACTTGCTCCTTATAAGCCACAAGAGCATTAGACAGGTTGGTCTAGTGTTTATTGATAAGGCAATCGTCATAGTAAGCAAAAAGGAGTCTTCAGCCACCCTTAATTTCTTTATTAATTGTAATTTTTGCTTCCAAGCAGCCAGACTTTCTAGTAATTTTTAAAGTGGTCAGTAGTTTTCCAGGATTTCTAAAGGTTTTCTTTGAAGTTTTTATTCGGCCATTGGTTACTTTTTCACAAATTTTCAGTCCAGTATCTATACCTGACCATTTTCACAGGAATGTTTATTTGTTTGTGTGTTTGTTTTTGTTTGTTAAGACATTTAACACTGACCTATGGGACGAACCACTGTTGTGTTAACACGTGACAGACATCTTACCAGAGAACCAATTTTAAATTGTTTCTTGAGGTGCTTTGTTACTAGCAGCCTGATGAAAAACATATCATTTGTTCCCATTTCTTTAGTTTAATCTATAAAAAATGCCAAACATAGCATAGTTTGACATTCATAAAATAGTATTTTTGCACCAACGAGGTGCAAAGACGCTATTAGATGCCAAAAGAGCTATTAGCTGAAAAAGTGGAATATGTCAGCATGGTTTTTAAGAAATGAGGAGTGGGGTCCTGCAAAGATCTAACACAGGACCTGAGAGATGCTTCTAGCCCTTGACTTGAAGGACGCACTGTTCACCAAATTGTCATCACAGAGGAGGTACAGAGGAAGTCTGGAGAACAACAGTAAGCATCTACAGCCACCTGTGAAACACAGTTGAACTTGTGGTTTGGGGCTACATTTCATCCAGTGGTGTTAGGGATCTTTTCAAAACTGATAAAATTATGAACACAGAAAAGCACTGTCATATTTTGATCCACCATGCAATACCATCTGGAAATCATCTCATTGGCAACTGTTTTATTTTTCAACATGATGATGATCCCAAAAACACTGCCAGTGCAGTAAAACACACCTGGATAGAAACATACACAGTGGAACAAAATCAGCTGGCCTCCCCAGAGCTCGGACCTCAACATTATTGAAGCAGTGTGGGATCATCTTGACAGAGAATGGAAAAAAAAGCAGCCAGCATGGAAAGAAGAGCTTTGAATGTCCTTCAAGAAGCCTGGAGAACTATTCCTGGAGACTACTTAAAGAAATTACAAGAAAGCGGCCTCAGAGAGTTCAGACTTTATTGAGTCAATACTACAGTTTTCCCATCAGAATTTAAAGAAATGAAGGGTGACTCAAGACTTTTGCACAGTACCGTATTTATTCATGTGTATGAGCAAGACAGACAGGATGGCATTTATTTAATGTATTTCAACAGGCTTAAAAACCAACCAAGTAGTTTTAAGCCTAAATTAAACCGAAAAGATCCGGGTGCCTAACCCAAACCAACAAATCAAAACCTAACTGGAGTGTAAAAGTCATAATAAGAAAGAAAAATAACCAGTTCCATGTAGGATGAGAATTACTTAGGGCGCCACCAAACTAGCCTATAAATATGGACTTATTTCATGTCCATGGAAATAAATTATAAGACCACTCTGATTAAAAATTGTGTTCATGTAAATTAAGAAAAAAAATGCATGGAGAGGATGATGGACCACAAAATAAAGCAAATATGCAAAAAGGGCAAAAAATGTAATCTTGGCTAATCTGTCTGTCTTGTGTCTTGTGAATTTTTACTCAATTACTCAGATGCGCTTGCAAAGCAAATTAACTTTTTATGTTACTTATAGTTCACTGGCTCATGAGCAAATGAAAAAATAGAACAGGTATAACAGGATATGACCATTTCCTTAAATAAAAGCAAAACCAATTTTTTTCTTGCATATACCAAGGCAATAAGAACAAACCATTTCTCAGTTTCTTCTTTAACAAGTCATCAAACATCAAAACCATTCTTTGTGATTATTTGTAATTTGCAACATTTGTCACAGTGTAGTGCCAACACACAATTTTTTGAAATTGGAAAGAAAACCAGACACAGCAAATCTATTTTACCCTTCCCCCTCCTTTTCAAACATTACTGTAATGAATTGGCATGAATGACAAGAAGGTAGTGTAGTGAAAAGCCTTTTTCTTGTCTCCATTAGCAGGTCCTGTGTTTCCACAGAGGCATCAAAGACAGAGGAGCAGGAGAACGCAGGAGGGACAGGGGGGAGGCAGGCTGCAAGCTTCAAGCTGCACACAGAGATAAAGACCAGACATATCTGTGTGTGTGTGTGTGTGTGTGTGTGTGTGTGTGTGTGTGTGTGTGTGTGTGTGTGTGTGTGTGTGTGTGT
>JAVDPK010002993.1:691750-709029 GCA_034780415.1 Cichlasoma orientale
TTTAATTCTGTTCGGCCCGCGACTCAGACTGTGTCTTCAATTTTGGCCCTTCATATGATTGAGTTTGACACCCCTGCATTAGTATGAATCATTTTTCATTAGAAAGCATCACTAAAACTTTTCAGCCCCCGCTACTATCTAACCAGTAAGTAGCCTACTAAACAACTGGCTCATGTGTTTCCTTCCCCTGAGTATGTGTCATCTGTGAGTAAGCGGTAACACAGATAGATAGATTCCAGCATTGAAAGAGAAAGACCACAGAGAAGATTCATGGATGTAGTGAAGGAGGATATGCAGAGGGTTGGTGTACCAGAGGGGGATGCCAGGGATAGGGTGAGATGGAGGCAGATAATTCCCCGTGGCGACCCCTAAAGGGAGCGGCTGAAAGCAGAAGAAAAAGATTAATATTGTAGGTTTTGTTTTGTTGTTTCCCTGTGCAATAGTGTTCAATTTAAGTAAAATTAAGTGATCTTATTGCCAAAATTACACATGGTAATCTACCGAATGATTTATTAGCGTAGGAATGCAAGGATTCCCAAAAAGGACAAATTACATATTTTATTTCACAGATTAATATCAGAAAGACAAGCAGAAATGTCATCTGCATCCATGGCAACAGGTTTATTTCAGTCTGCTTTCTTAAAAATCAATACCCCAACCAGTTCAGATAAGTGCTTTTCCAGTAGCATATTGATATGTTTTAATAAGTCATGCTGGGCTTTTCACATTCAAACATAGCATCAAACCTGGCGTTGAATAGTCTTTTATTAATCCAAAGGTTCCATCATACAGCACTGGCAGCATATTTGCGGCTCCTTTCCGCCTATGACACAGTTTGTCTACTGTGTTGTTGAAGGGATTCGCCGCCCTCCCCTTGCGTAAGTGTGAAAGAAAGCCAGCTGGACAGTGAAAGAGATGGAAGAAGTGAGGTTTTAGACTAATAATAATGCAAAACCAAACCCCAAAAGGTAGAAAGATTACAGGAAATGTTTATCTGTGTGTTAAAATACTGGGTCATGATTGTATATGTTTCACTTTATCTTTCTTCAGTCTGCTTTCTAAAGATTTCCTGTGGGCATGTTTCATTACTCCTCTTTGAATAATAATTTGTGTCTTCATTTTCCGTAGTAAAAGTGTTTAAAAACTCACAGGTGACTCATAGATACCTAATCTATGATACTGTTTGTGTTCTCCAGATGCTGACACTTTGGGTTTACCGCAAAATGGACTGTAGACTGTGGAAACACTGACAAGAGCTACTGAAGGAATGCAAGTTAAAGGTCAACTTGCAGTTAATGAAAGCACATAGATTAAATCCTGCTGGTCCATACATGCTTTGGGGTTCAGTTAAAGACACACTGGACAACAGCTTTCCAAGATGTGACTGGTTCTAGAGGTGTCCATCTCACCTAACATGATGGAATCTAGTTTGTCACCTTCAACAGACTTTTTACACCACAATGCCAGCATCTATGTAAACATCAGCAACAACAGCTGGAGTGGACTCCCTGACGGTGACTCACTGAGAAACAATCAGACCCTGACCTTCCATGATCGCATCAACAGCGTCCTGCTGGGAGTCTTCTTGGGATTCCTTTCACTTCTTACCATCGTAATGAACCTACTTGTACTGTATGCTGTGAAGAGAGAGAAGAGCCTCCACACTGTAGGGAACCTCTACATTGTTAGCCTTTCTGTGGCAGATCTTATTGTGGGGACCACAGTTATGCCTTTGAACTTGGTATATTTGCTGGAGGATGAATGGAAGCTGGGGCGGGCTGTCTGCCAATTTTGGCTGATTATGGACTATGTTGCGAGCACAGCCTCAATTTTCAGCTTGTTTATCCTCTGTTTGGATCGGTACCGCTCGGTGAGACAGCCACTTAAGTACCTGAAATATCGAACACGGGGAAAAGCCAGTGTGATGATTTCCGGAGCATGGCTGCTGTCCATGATGTGGATTATTCCTATATTAGGATGGAGATCTTTCACACATGTAGACCTTAAACCTGAGGAGGAAAATAAGTGTGATACAGATTTTCGTTTTGTCACGTGGTTTAAGGTAATTACTGCAGTCTTCAACTTCTATGTACCCTCAGTTTTGATGTTGTGGTTTTACACATATATCTACTTGGCAGTAAGGCAACATCTACGTGACAGAGAGCGAATCATTCACCCAACTGATTCGTTTGGGGAAAATGAGAATGGACACAATGCTCAAACCCCTGTGAAAAATTATTCCAGGTCACCAAAGAGGGAAAGCGAGGTTCTAATGAAACTATCAAAACAACAAAAACTGCTAGACCAGAACACTCTAGAACAGACATATCCCCTTGAAGGTGGTAATAAAAACAAAACTGCTCCATCGAGAGCTCACAGAAAAATTGGCGTAAAGTGCCACCAGACATCATTGCTAGCAATGACAACAAAAGGACTCAGAATGGCACGAATGGCTAAAAGGTGCTCTTTGTCGCCCGAGGAGAAGCAACCAGACAGCGAGGTTCCCCAGAGCCAGCCATCAGCACCACAGGATGTGATTAGCGCAGGTGGAAATAATGAGAACAAACTTCAAGCATCTTTAAACGAATGCCATGTGACAGTGCCAAACCCAGTCAGCGGAGTCTGTGATACCAATCAGGTATCAGACGTGCAGAGATACACATCTGTGCTCAGCAACAACTACGACCCCGGCCGAGCTCTACCTTGGCCCGAGGAAGGGGTGGAAGATGCCAAATTAGACGCAGATAATGAAATGACTCTGAAACAGGCGTGGCAAAGGTTTATTGACCAATCACGTCATCGTATCCACAGTCTGAGGATCCATAAAGAGCACAAAGCAGCCAAACAGTTGGGCTTCATAATCGCTGCTTTCTTATTGTGTTGGATACCATATTTTATAGCTTTCATGGTCATGGCCTTCTGTAGAGAGTGTGTCCACCATGACCTTCATATGTTCACTATATGGCTAGGTTACATCAACTCTACTCTAAACCCTTTTATATACCCGCTCTGCAATGGAAACTTTAAACGGGTCTTCAAAAATATTCTTAACATTCCTTTGTGACTGTAAATAAGCACAACAAAATTATAGGTGTCTAAATGTTGCAGATGCTCACAGATATGAATGAGCGAACAGCAGAATTAAGGCGAATGTCTTATACAGCCTTGTGAGCTTTTCAAGCGTTGACCAAAAATGTCTCAGTTTAATGTTATTTATTTTGTCTATGTCATGCTAATAATAATAGAGTATGTCTTGAACCAGGTGCAGTTAAACTCCAAAGAGTTTGATCTTTGATTTTTGCCATGTCTGTGGTCAACAATGGGCAAGAAAACTATGTCAAAATTTTGTTTTTGAAGAAAATGTACAAATTTAGCTTTCTGTGCTGTTAATGTAACATGAGATGCATAACATGAAATAACATGGATATGGTAAAAAAAAAAAAAAGAAGAAGAAGAAGAAGAAGAAACACATATTTGTGAGTAATTCTCTTCCTATTATTCAAACAGAATATGGGGCATTAGATGCGTCATGGTGCTTGGTTCCAGACAACTAGGAAGGGCTGAATTAGGATTTCTACTGTCTTTATTTTTATATTTTTGCATTAAGAATGACAACTTGAAACAAACACATTCAATCTACCATCTCAACACTAATAATTTATAGAAACTTTCTGATCTGCTTCAACCACTTTGTGCTTTGTCTTCTATTTCCAACCATCACGTGAAATAGGTTAATACATGAGCAAAGACCTGATTATAAAGAAAATACTATTACCAGAACAAATCATTTGTCACAGTGTCTTGTTGTGTTCTTTCAAACTGCAAAAAGATTTTGCTTCTCTCGTCATTCCCGTTGGGAATAAACTGCTCATTTATTTTAAGGTGTAGCACTTTGTTCTATGTCATTGGCCAAAGAGTATCAGAAATGGCACACTATAAATCTGAGATTTTAATGCATTTGCATCAATTAAATCTTTTGTAAAAAGTACATACAAGTGTATCAAGGCTACACACAGAGCTTTACGGTGCAATTGTATCTCACTGCCAACGCGGCTATGCCAACAACTTTTTTGTAAAACAGAAAGTTAAATGGGATTCATTTAGCATTTCAATTTGCACAATGTTAATTCAGATTTTAAGGGGGGGGGGGAGAAAAAGAAAAGTCATAGAACTGTATTTCATATTTTAATATGTGAATTATAGTGTCTGAAATTGTCTCGTAATGAGCATGGATATGTTGTGAGTCACCGCTCAGCCAAATCAAACAAATCAGAGGCAGAAATTGTGCTGGAAGAGGTGATGGTGGGAAGATGAATGTGTGTGACAGCAGAGTGCACTTCTCATTGGAAAAAAAAAAAAGAAGAAGCAGAAGAAGAAAATGATATTTTACATGCTGTTTTATATGCTCTCTTTTGCATGAAAAGGTTCTGTAAAGAACTTCCACTGAGGTAACGCTTTGTAATGAATATTTTGTCCCACTGAATGTTTTGGTGTTATCTGTTTTTTTTTTTTTTTTTAAGCAGTTTGGATACTTTCATGTCAAAGTGAAGCTGCTGTCGAGGTGCATTTCATTCCTGGTGTCTAATGTTGAGGTCAAAGTTTTTGAATAATGCTTATAATGACCACCAGAGTTTTACTCAAACCTGTGGGTGTACAGTGTGCTGGTTTATATACTGTTGTTTTTTTTTTTTGTTATCTGTGTCTTGTAAGCCTATTTAGGCTGAGCATATTGTTTCATGCATGATACTGTAAAGAAATAAAAATGAAGTCAATCTAAAATAAAAACAAATGATTCTATTACAGTCAACTGCCCATTTATCATCTACACCTAAAACTAAAAGCAAAGCCTTCTAATTACTGCTTCATTACAGCTATTATGCTTAGTTTTACTTCAAGCTGTTTTTCAAACTGATGCATACATGACTTAATTAACCTGGGTGAAAGCACTGGGACAAACTGTGATGGCCATGTTACAGCCGCCAGTCACTTTATTAGGTACACCCGTTCAACTGCTTGTTAACACAAATATCTAACTATCAAATCACATGCCAGCAACTGAGTGCATTCACCTATGTAATAACTTTTTCAGATGAACTGCTGAAGTTCAAACCGAGCATTGGAACGGGAAAGGAAGAGGATTTAAGTGACTTTGAATGTGGCATGGTTGTAAGTGCCAGACATGAGTATTTTAGAAACTTCTGATATACTGGGATTTCTCATACAACTATCTCTAGGGACCATTCTCTAGAGACTGGTCTGAAAAAGAAAATATTCAGCAAGCAACCAGACTGCTTTGAGCTAATAGGAAGGCAACAGCAACTTAAATAGCCATTTGTTACAACCAGTTCAATTCAATTTGATTTTATTTATATAGCACCAAATCACAACAACAGTTGTCTCAAGGCACTTCATATTGTAAGGTAAAGACCCTATAATAATACAGAGAAATCCTCAACAATCACACCCCCCCCCCCCCCATGAGGAAAAACTCCCTTTTAACAGGAACAAACCTCCAGCAGAACCAGGCTCAGAGAGGGGCAGCCATCTGCTGCAAAGGGTTGGGGGTGAGGGGAGGGAGACAGGACAAATGACACACTGTGGAAGAGAGCCAGAGATTAATAACTAATGGTCTAATGCAGAGTGGGATGTAAACACATAGAGAGTGAAAAGGGGTGAGTGAAGAAGAAGCACTTAGTGCATCATGGGAACCCCCCAGCAGCCTAGCCCTAATGCAGTGTAACTAAGGAAGGGTTCAAGGTCACCTGATCCAGCCCTAACTATAAAAAGGAAAGTCTTGAGCCTAATCTTAGAAATAGAGAGGGTGTCTGTCTCCTGAATCCAAACTGGGGGCTGGTTCCACAGAAGAGAGCCCTGAATGCTGACGGCTCTGCCTCCCATTCTATTTTTAAATGTCCTAGGAACCACAAGTAAGCCAACAGTCTCAGACCAAAGTGCTCTATTGGGGTAATATGGTACTATGAGGTCTTTAATATACATGTAAGATGGGGCCTGATTATTCAACACCTTGTATGTGAGAAGAATTTTAAATTCAATTCTGGATTACCAGGGGGCCAATAAAGAGAAGCCAATATGAGAGAAATATGCTCTCTCTTTCTAGTCCCTGTCAGTTCTCTCTCTGTAGCATTTTGTATCAACTGATGACTTTTCAGGGCACTTTTAGGACAACCTGATAATAATGAATTGCAACCTAGAAATAATAATTGCAAGAACTAGTTTTTCAGCATCACTCACACAGGATGTTTCTAATTTTGGAAATATTGCGCAAATGCAAAAAAAGCAGTCCTACATGTTTGTTTAATATGTGCACTGAAGGACAGTTCCTGGTCAAAAATGACTCAACTGCATCAACAGAGCTCTGACTCTCTGTCAGCCTGGCTACAGTGCTGAAAAGAACCTTGGGATTGTTCTTATTTTCTTCAATCAGTGATGAATAGTAAGATGTCTTAGCTTTGTGGAGGGCTTTTATTTATTTATTTATTTATTTTTAATAGAGCAACACACTTTTTTCCACATTCAGAAAGACATCTACTGTAATGAAATTTATTCCCCACTGCTGTGTAATCCATTATTGTACATTTAAACGCTATTATGAAATGATCAGACAAAAAGAGGGTTTTCAAGGAATACTGTTAAATGTTCAGTTGGGTGGGCTCATTTACATTTTGAGAGAAGCCAGCTGAATCTAATAATAGCCTCAACACTGCATTTAATCTGTCATTTTCAGCATCTACGTGAACGTTTAAATCACTCACTATAATTATTTTTTTTAAATTGAGCACTAAATCAGATAAAAAGTTTGAGAAATCAGATAGAAACTTTGAGTAAGGGCCAGGTGGGCAATAGATAACAACATATAAAACTGTTTTTTGAGTTTTCCAATTAGGGTATTCAAGGCTAAGGTGAAGTAAAATATTGCTGCTACTCCTCATCGGTCTGTGTTTCAATGATTGTAACAGTTAGCATGACTCGGGGTGTTGATTTATTTAAACTAACATATTCTTCATGCTGTAACCAGGTTTCTGTAAGGCAGAATGCATCAATATGTTGATCAATTATTAAATCACTTACTAACGGGAAATTTGAAGAGAGAGACCTAATGTTTAATAGTCCACTGTGACGACCCACTCTTCCCTGCTTTCTCTTTGGCCTGTTTGTGTAGCGCGTCTCCTGCAAGCATTAGAGGGCTGGTGTGGCTCGTTTCTAATCAGTGACACTGGCAACACCTGGGCCCAATGTGTGCCAGTGCTCTATATAAATGCTCACAGCTCAATTGAGGCAGGGCTCTCCTCCTTGAGACACTTCCTTGGGGTTTGGTTTCTTGCACTTGACAACATTGCATATACAGTTGCTCCATCCAAAGTGGGAAGGATGCTGTTTCCTAACAAGACCAGGCTTTCCCCAAAAAGTTTCCCAATTATCTATAAAGCCGAAGGTATAAAGAAGAGCATCTCTGATTGCACAGCATGTTGAACCTTGAAGCAGATGGGCTATAGCAGCAGAAGACCACACTGGTGCCACTCCTGTCAACTAATTGCAGGAAACAGCTATAATTCACATGGGCTCATCAAAATTGGACAAGAGAAATTGGAAAGACATTGCCTGGCCTGATGAGGCTCAATTTCTGCTGCAACATTCAGATGATAGGGCCAGAACATGATATAAGCAATGTGAAAACATGGATCCATTCTTCCTTGTGTTAACAGTTCAGGGTGGTGGTATAATGGTAATAATACATTTTGGACTCCCTAGTACCAACTGAACATTGTTTAAATGAGCACTGTCTAAGTGCCATAACCTACCTGAATATTGTTGCTGACCATATCCATCCCTATATCACCACAGTGTGCCCATCTTCTGACGGCTGATTCCAACAGGATAGTCACTGGAGCTTCTTTAAGTTTCTTGAAGAGCTTTCACCTTTCATCCGAAAGGCTTCTTCAGTTCTCAAACTGAAGGAGAGACCCAGGTATTTAAACCCCAGTGGGTGTAGTCCCCTGGAGGTGGTTGTGACCCACTTTTGTTCATTTGCATAATCACATGCGCCAAGGTGTGAAAGAAGGCGTGAGTGACTGCAATCAGTGGTTCCGGATGAAACCAATTTGGGACTTCACCCCACTCTATCAATTGACCTATTGAGATCATCTGAAGAAAGCTGTGAATGGGGGTTGAGGTGCCTGGGGAGGGAGCTCAGGACAGCACTGTATACTGGGGAAAGTTGGTGATCATCTTAATTGTAGCAAAGATCCCAGAAAATTTATTTTGAACCAAATCATCTTTCTGGGATTTCCTTACCTGGATTATTGAGCATGCATCAAGATACTGTAGCACAATGTCCTTGGGCTGAAAATGTCCATTCAACCAAATAATGAGTTTTACAGCAGGCCACATATGGTTAATTTGCCACTGTGCTGAAACTGTTATCTTTGATCTCTTATGTGCAACGTACAACAAGGACATTTTTATGAATAGATCCATGGCCCCTTAAGCCCTCTCATCATAACCCTGTGTGGGCATAATGTTTCATGAGTTTCTCTGGTGCATCTCACAGGATATCTGTGCTAGAATAATAACTATTTTTCAGTTGTAAAAACTTGGATGGACTGCACAGTCCAGATTTATCAACCTCAGTTCAGTTTTACTTTACAGTCTACAACAAACACACAATTTTTTGATCAAAAATTGCAACATGGAGTGGTGTTATTCACGCAGCAAAAACACAATACATAGATACATCATACATAATAACACTAATCATACATAATCACATAATACATACATAATAACACATACATATATAGTTTATATTTTAAGTGTTCATTTATGTGCAATATTGCTTTTGGTTTACATGTGAAGTATTGAGGGGCCTGTGTCTAAGAATTTAATTTTCGGTAGTGCTGTGCCATTGTTACCTGTATATGACAATAATAACTAAACCAAACATACATAATATGAATTGTTTTTAAAACACTAAAAATCTTACTATGAGCCATTGAAGAAAAATGTCTTCCTTTTTTTTAAATCAATCATTTAAGAGCAGCACAAACAAACTGGTTTGATCAGCACCCACATGAGCATCACAGGGAGATCTGTTTTCTTGTTTCAACAAACCAGTGAATGTTGCTGAAATTACCTCACTGAAGATTTCACTGTAAATATGTGCTAGGAATAGTTTCAAAGCTTTTCATGCTTTCAGTAAACTGCTAGTTCATCTGCTACCTTAAAGTTTTGCTGTGTTTAAATGATAAGGTACAAGAATAGATTGAGTTCTGTGTTGATGTGTTGTTCTTCAAGGAATCTTGCTGTATTAAAGGGCTGAATGGGTTTTACTTGTGGTAATAACAGTTACATGTGTAGCAAGCTGTTCAAAGGGAGTGTGAGGTGCTATTAATGCAGGCTTGTCCTTGGCAGGGCAGGAACTATCATTGGTTACTGTGGCTCAGTGGCTGTCAACCAGGGCAATACACACACACACACACACACACAGGTGACATTTTCGGAGCTTCATATTAGCTTAGATGTTCCTAAGTTTTCTGTCTATACCCTGGTCTTCAGCGTTTATTTTGAACCCCCTGGTCAAAACATGACATCTTTCCATTTCTATCGTGCGTTTTTCCCCAGCAGCATAGTTTTGCGACGGTCCCTAACCCTGTTTTCGTACAGTCTGTCGTCCACATTCAGCTAATTTCTGACTTTCCGGTGGCTGCTGAACTCATAATCGGAACCAAGAGAAGTAGAGTTACCGGTTTCACCACTTCTATGTTTCGTTTCGTATTTCACCAGCTGAAACCGGTGGTACGTTCATTCCAAAAGTGGCTCACTGCAGTCTTTGTAGCTGTCTCCGAAATGAAAAGAAACGGCGCGTATAGGTTTTTGTCAGTTTTCTCCTGCTTTATCGTTTGCGCGTTTTTGTTCCTGTTTTGGTTCTTTGTATTTTACTCAATGGTTCTTGCACCATAAAAACGTGCAACTATTGCAGCTAAGCTACAGCTTACCCACATTGCATTGCTTTATTTACAAGTCTCGCGATCACATGACCGCCTTTACCAGGAAGTAAGAATTTATGGTAAGTGCACAAATCCTGGCACAGTTTGACGTATAAACATGTGTCTGCCTATCTGAAGCTATCCGAAATTGTCTTGTTTGTAATACAGAGATGTCTTATCTTCTGATTTATTTACCATGAAAATTTTCGTCGTGTTTAAAAACGCTTAAACTGCTGGTGCTGGTGCTTTCATTGTGTGGTCTCTAGTGAACTGTCTTTACTTCCCATTTAAAGCCACGACAAAAGTAAACCTGGATTTTAAACTCTAACCTGCATGTCACGGCTGATTGACCCTTAAGAACTCAGTTTTTAAGGGTTGGTGCTCTTTGTGAAAACACAGTTTAGGCTTACTTTGCAGCTAAACTGGTCAAAAATGTTTTCAAATCATTTCTTTTGAATCGATTGATAAACATATGGACAAGATACAGAAAAATAAACATGAAATACTTAATTGTCCAGTATTTATTGTTCATGTAGCATGCTACCACATATTAGGTAATTTATGACAGAAAGATAACAGCAAGAGTGACAGGGAAGGTTTAGAAGATGGTAATGAGACCTGCTATAATGTATGGTTTGGAGACAGAGGCGCTGACAAAAAGACAGGAAGCAGAGTGGAAGATGTTAAGATTTTTGTTGGGAGTGACCAGGATGGACAAGATTAGAACAGAGGAGGATGCTGGAGTTAGTGTGAAGAGGTGCACGCAGATGATCTGCTGTGGAGACCCCTAAAGAAAGCCAAAAGTAGAAGAAGAAAAGTGACACTGTAATGTGGTTATCCTCCATGCTGTCCTGTTTTTTTTTTCTTTTCATGATTTATTACAGATATTTTACATATCAAAAGTGCAGTTAAAACTGTGATATCTTGGGTGATGTTCTCATGGAGTGATTTGAAACCTGGCTGAGTAATAAGCTCACTCAAATCAGGTGTACTCCTTTAGCGTGTTCTTCACTGGGTTGTGAATTAAACAGCGATATCAGAGGTTTAGAGCTCTGCAGATAATTAATTACGTGGTCAACAGGAGCTTCTCCTTCAGGTAGCCACTAATCATAGGGCTCTGTCAACATGCCTGAGTGACTCCAGATGGGGCAGGCCAGCACCTTGCAGGACAGTTTTACCGTAACTGGTTTGTGAGTGTGAACTGGTGACTGAGACGCACTACAAAATCATAAAGCACTATACAGTACAAGTGCAGTCCAATTACCACAGTTTTTAGTTTGTGGTTTTTGGTGATTCTGTTTACTTGTGTAGCGCGAGAGTCACTTTACTACTCTTTGTGCATCTAAGTCATAACTGATTACAGGTCCTGCAAGTGTTTCACCACATTCTGCTGTTCTGTTTCACAGCTTACTGAACTTGGCTCTCTGTGAAGTTGTAATGGCATCTGACATCAGTGAGGCATCGTCGTCCACTGCAGAACTTAAGCTGCAGTTTGCTCCCTTCAGCAGCGCTCTGGAAGCAGGCTTCTGGCATGAGCTTACTCAGAAGAAACTCAATGACTACAGATTGGATGAGAGTCCCAAATGTATCAAAGGCTACTACTACAATGGTGAGTAATGTGGTGGCATGGTTTCAATAAAAGGTCACTGTCAGGTGCATTTTTTCGATTGACAAATATGTATATTATCAATATGCTTTAATTAAAATAATGTATCTACTTTTATGTCTAATAGGTGACCCAGTTGGTTTGCCTACCCGTCTAACTTTGGAGTACAGTGCATTTGATATGTAAGTATAAGGCAGTATATTGGTCCTTATGTTTACACTGTGTAATGAAAGTTTATGAAAAGAAGTTATATTTTTGGCTGTTAGTGACGGTGCAACGCCAGCTCGTTGCTGCCCAGCTTTTGGAACGCTGTACAATACCAACACGCTTGATGCCTTTAAGACTACTGATAAAAAGGCTCTGCTGGAGAAAGAGGCCAAGGAGGTAAAATACATCAGTGAGAATTTGCTCAGATATAAAAGTGTTTAAAGTGGATTGTCTATAAAACAGGCATCAGAATGGTCAAATTTCTAACAGAACATTATATCATTGAATAAGTGATTGTTCTTTGTTTTGTTTTGTTTTTCTTCTCCATCTCCCTTTGTTGGGTAGATTTGGGATGCGATACAGTCTGGAGCTGCTTTGAAGGACCCATCCATACTTTGCAGATTTATTCTCCTTACCTTTGCAGTGCGTATAAATATTATCATATATGTTTTGTTTTGTTTTTTCTCACACTGACAACTTCATGTGACTGTTTTTCTTTCATGGTTTTGTCTTGTTCCGTCCACTTTAAAAAAAACAAAAAACAAACAGGATTTGAAGAAGTACAATTTCTACTACTGGTTCTGCTTTCCTGCACTCTGTTTCCCAGTGGCGATAACGCTTGTCCAGCCACCATCCGTCCTAGATCAAGTTTTCTCTGCAAAACAGGTTGGCTTTTTTAAAAATGGTCATACTTTTTTTCCCCGGACATTTAAAACAACATTATAGTATTTTGAAGATAACTTCAAAACGCACTTTCTGAAAATGTTTCCAGTTAAATGTTAAAACTCTACAGTTACTGTTAGCTGTTATATATGATGACTACAGTGCTATCAAAAACTTCCACTACCAAAAGAATTTACTGAATTTTAATTTGGCTGCTATCCCCTTTGCTGCCACTTGCTTGTAAGGTGCTGCACTTCTACCAGCACTTCTGATATGTTTGGATTCTGGATTTTTCTAACTACTAATTTCTGTCTTAGATTGCAGCCCTGCAGGATGCCTATGATGGCCTGTGCATCAAAACAGGGACCACTGCAGCTCCTTACTTCCTGATCAAATACACAGCTGATTCAGTTCAGATGGCTTCACTGGGGGACTGGGAGACATTTTTCAGTGATACTAAGAAGGTTTCAAGAGAATTTTTGTATTTATATCATTAAAAAAAAATTAATTTACACATAAATGCTATTTTGTGTGTGTACAACTTTTTGCACTATAATTAATATATTACTATGATTTAGAGAATGCACTGAAAGTTTTCAAACCTTATTTTGTTCATTCTGTGTTAGTTTAAAATGTTAAAGACTGTCTTAGATTCAAATTGGATTTGTACTATAGATCTTACTGGCTCATAACTTTTGACTAATACTGTCTAGTGTTATATACACACGCGCGCGCACACACACACACACACACACACTTTGCTAATGTAAACATACCTTGTTTGTTTTTTCTAGGTCACTGTGGGTGTCTATGATCCGTGTACTCTGTCCCAACATCCGGGCTGGCCCTTGAGAAATCTTCTGATCCTTTTAGCTAACCAATGGTAAAGTCTGTGTGTGAGAGTGTGTGAGTGAGTGAGACTGTGCTGTGGAAAAATATGGAAGTTATCTGGAGAATGTGCACTGTGGGTTCTTAATGTGAAAGTGTTTTTCATAAACATTGTGAATTTCATTATAAATTGTGCAAAAATGAAAAGCAGAAAGTCTGCTGGACTGATTTCCTGACCCTGCAGTATCAGGAGCACAAACCTTTGTATTATAAGAGATATCAATATCAATTTCCAAAAGGGGAAAAAAGACCTTTGCCTAAATTGCCAAACAGACAAAAGCAATTGAAACAGTTTTTCTGTCCCACGCAGACTGAAAATGAAGTATTTATCTGCTGCTTACTCTCAGTGGTGTTTCATGAGTTTGGCGGGATGAGATGAGATTAATTTGATCAATTACACTTTCTCTTAGAGAGCAGCACTTGTTTACAGAACATGGCTATTTCTGTTAAGATAGTACTATTTGTCTAATACTGTAAATTTTCCAGATAAACAATGTCTATTCCCTTTTAGCTAAGATCTGGCTCACATGATAATCTTAAAATATAAATCAGGTTGTCCAAACAGTTTATATTGATCTAGTCGTCCTTGTTTGCAGAGAATGGGTAATGATGTCACTGCTAGCTAATTAATCCGCCTAAAAGATTTCCAGAATTATTTCCAAATTCCTTCAGAAAACATTACAGCTCTTGTTTGTACTATTTTGTGTGACTTTGTGTAAATTCTAACAGATTTGTGATCTGTTTAATAGGATTTTATTTTACTTTGTTTATTTTTTTGGAGCATGGACAGTGCAGTTGCTTGGTCTAGATCAAATACAGTAGCTGGTTTGTTAACTCATACCATACCTATCAGTGGTTTAAAAACAGGAGCAGACTCTTGGCACATTCAAAGGTTGATAGAGGGGTTTGGAGGGAGGATTGAGCTAATGGTTGTTACTTGTATGTGTGTCATGTAAAAGACACACATACATGCTTTACACTTGAAAAAATTATTTATTCTGTTTTTGTTTGTGGTTTTGTTTTATGCATGTTTTACCAAAGTAGTCACAGAAGAAATATTTCAGCACACCAGATTATTGACTAAACAGTTAATTCAAGAATCATGATCTGAACATATTGAAATATTGACAGAGTTTAAAAACGCATGGCCGGTGCTGCAGGTGTCTCTTAAGACATTTTAACTTTCAGTCAGCTGGTGTTATTATTACTCCATATGAGAACTTCAAGTTACATTTTGCATAACTGACTGGAAAAATGAAGATAGTAAACACATGTGCTCTGAGATAACAAAAAACTGATGCAATATGAAGAAGATATAAATGAACCTGCACTCACCAACCACTTCATTAGTTAAACCTTGCTGGGACCCCCTTTTGCCTTCAGAACTGCTTTAATTCTTTGTGGCATAGATTCATCAAGGTGCTGGAAACAAAAAGTTTGTAAATATTGGTCCATATTGACATGATGGCATCACGCAGTTGCTGCAGATTTGTCATCTGCACATCCATAATGCACATCTCTGGTTCTACCACATCCCAGATCTGGTGACTGTGAAGGACATTTGAATACAGTGAACTCATGAACTACTTTCAAATATTTTTTAAATGATCTAACCACACCATTACACCACCACAAGCAGCCTGAACCGTAGATGGAGCCATGCTTTCATGTTGTTTATGGCAAATTCTGTCCCTACCATCTGAATGTTGTAGAAGAAATCGAGACTCATCAGACCGGGCAGCGTCTTTTCAATCTTGTCTAATTTCGGTGAACCATTGCAAATTGTAGGCTCAGCTTCCTGTTCTTAGCTGACAGGAGTGGCAAGGTACGTGTTGTGTGTTCAGAGAGATGCTCTTGGCTGTAACAAGTGGTTATTTGAGATACTTTTGCCTTTCTATCATGTCAAAGCAGTCTGGCCGTTCTTTTCTACTCACTGGATATTTTCTCTTTTTTTTTTTTTTTGGACCATTTTCTGTAAACCCTAGAGAAGATTGTACGAGAAAATCTGAGTGGATCAGCAGTTTTTTAAATACTCAGACCAGCCTGTCTGGCACCAACAACCGTACCACTTTCTTCCCCATTTTGATGCTCCATTGGAACTTCACCAGCTCGTCTTAACCATGCCCAAATGCATTGAGTTTCTGCCATGTGGTTGACTGATTAAAGAAACATTTATGTTAACAAGCAGTTGAAGAGGTGTAACTAATGAAGTAGGCGGTGAGTGTATACATTTAGTTACAGTATTTATGAACGACATGTTTCTACAGTTCCTAAAACAGTTATTTGTTAATAACACACTTGTCTTCTTACATAAAGGCGCCATTTGTTTTTGTGTTTCAGTTAGGCTGCTTCAAGAGTATATGTCATATTATCATCAGAAGTACATTATCAATGATATGGTGTGTCTTCCCTCAGATACATCTAAACAGTCTTTAAGTGTTGTAGCCTGTACCAGGGATTTTGCTTGTTTTTAACACCTTGTGCTTATGCTCACTGTCTCCAAAGAAGGTGTTTGTGTTTTATAATTTTTAAAGGTTTCCCTTTTTAGGAAATTGTTTATGCTTTTTATTTGTCTCATACAGAAGTGGCTGATATGATGAGACAATTAAAAAATAAATTGATGTATATCTCAAGGGCAATGATGCAGCTGGAAGGTTTTCTGTACTTTTATTTCCAGATTTTAATAAATGAGTGCTTTGTAGAGTAAAAATCTAAATGTCCAAATGCAACAGTAGATATTACAGAGCAGTGTTTTGAGTTTGAGAAAAACACAACACTAGACCTGAAACTTTGAGCAAGAAGAAGCAATCCATCTTCCCAGATTGATCATATTGCATTGTTCCCCTGCACCCGGAGGGGGGAAGAGGGTATTGTTTTTGGTATGTTTGTCTGTCTGTCTGTTAACAATATTGCAGAAAACTACCCGTCTAATTCACCAAATCTGCATGAAAGATGGCCAGTGACTGCTAGATAACCTGATTACATTTTTGCAGTAATTGGGTCGAGGTCAGAGGTCAAGTTTTCTGAAAATCTTGTAAATGCGATAACTCAATGTCACCCAGGATGTTCATCTACTAAAAATCTTGGACGAGTTTGAATGAACTTTGACCTTTACCTTCACCTCAAGGTAAAGGTCAAAGGAAAATTATGGGCATGGACAACAGGACCTATGTATTATCTCTGTGATTCAGTCTTTGGAGAGTGACACGTTTGTGAGATGGACAAATCATCTAAACTGCCGGGGGGTGGGGCTTATAGTGCCCAGCACCACTTGTTATGTTCTGAGATTGTCAGTAAAATTATGTCTGAATGTTTAGTTTTATATTAGTTTTGTAGAGACGTATACTCAATTTCAGGTCCACATTGAGGAATGTTTTCCCTGTTCTGGTATTTAGATTTTTTTTTTTTTTTTTATTGCACAAAAAAGGAGCTCACACTGAGGCTTGTTTAGTAATAGTGTCCTGTGATATCAGTTCCTTGTCAGCAATTAATCAGGAGTTTAGCCTGCATGCTCTGCAGGTTTTATCTTATACAAACCTCATCAATCATGTGCTTGACTATGCTTTCTCTCGCTGCTAAGCATAAACTGTTGATACTGGCATAGGCGGGTGGAGATAAATTCACTGTGTAGCTGTGATGTCTTGCTTATTCAATTCTTTTATCAGAGCTTGATTGTGTAATATGACTCAGTCATTCAGTACCATATTAGAGGATGTTAGTATGTGTGTATAAGTTGACAAAAGTTTGTTTTGGTTAGAGTGACAGACATGTTACGTTTTAATTCACAATGACCATTTGTGACATTTTTTTTTTAAATGTCTCATTTGTAATCTGTACATGTGTCATTTTCAACATTTAGCATTGTGTGTGTGTGTGTGTGTGTGTGTGTGTGTGTGTGTGTGTGTGTGTGT